>CM040238.1:292371757-292420699 GCA_022545495.1 Chrysanthemum lavandulifolium | reverse complement strand
CCAAAGATCCGAGCGGATGGAAGACAAAACGGTTTCCAAGCATATGGAAGTTTACAATTCTAGTCTAATTAGGATTCCTTATTTGTTAAGGACTATCTTGCTTTATTAGAATTGTAGTAGGATTAGAAAGCAAATTCTAACACCTATATATACAAACCGAGCTGTGGTTTGTCATAATGCATTCAATATCAGTTTTTGTAAAGCAAGTACTTTTCTGATTAATACTAGTGAGCGTATTCTAGTATCCGGTTATTGTTGTTTGTGTTTCTGTTTATGAACCGATCAGATTTGGGTCTTGAATAGGTTCCTGACTTGTCTTTTTAACCACCTGTTCGTCCATAGCAAATGTAGTAGTCGCGACGTTTGCACTTGTTGTATGCACATTTGAAGAACTATTAGCAAATGTAGTAGCCGCCACGTTTGCATTGTTGTATGCAAAACTTCTACTTTGATAATTGGAATAGGCATTTTTCCTTGATATTGATTTTGCACTTTGATTCATATAGTAAACTTAATGAGAGGTAGATGCATTAAGTATTAACTATATCAATATTATATATTTAGACTATAAAACAATATAAGCTATATTATTGGTGTTTATGGGTGCTAAAATAATTAGTAGAAATACGCATCGAAAAGTTTTTCGGGTTACTGAGTTCGGGTCAATTAAAACCGACCTTGTAAGCCTAATTATCCGGTTTGGTTCAAGTCAAATTAACCCTACTAACAGTACTCCTACTAATATTAGCCACTGCTGGAACGTGCAAATGTAGGAACTGAGAAAAGAGTAAAATTAGATTAGCCACTACTCGAACGTGAAAATATGGGAACTGACACTACTACTAAAAGGATCTTTTAGACCTCCTTATAAAGACCCTCTTGTTAAAATCAAAGGTCTAAATAGCTTTAAGACCGGTTTACTTGATTTTCACCCAAAAATACTTATTTGAGCCGGTTAGAATCATAACAACAGGTCTAAAAACGGACCTTTTAGACCGGTGATTTTCATTTACACCTGTCTAGATGTCAAAACATTTATAGACCTGTTAAAATCAAACACACGGGTTTATTAAAGTTTTAGGAGGGATTTAATTTCATTTTCCTTTCAAAATTTTCAATAGACCGCCTAAAACAAAAAACACAGTCACAATTCACTCCCATTTTCACTACCACCAAACCCTAACAACTGTCATAGCAATAACCGCCGTCACCTACAGCATCACTGCCAATCCGTCACCAAACCCCTAACCAGTGAGTGATCTTTTTGGTATGTTGAGTTGTTAATCTTTATTGAATGTTTTTGTCTGATTTTAGAGGAACCTTTTGTTAGTTATAAATTTGTATAATACGTAGTAATGTTCTAGTTACACTTTAGAATATAATTAAGGATAGTTTGTAGACATTGAGTTTTTTTTAAAGGCATCACACAATGAGTTTTTTGAAAGGTATCCGGATTTGATTATTTAGAATGCTTATTAAGCCATTAATTGTAATTCACTTGATTAGCCCTTTGGAAAATAGAGAGCATGTTCTATTTTTTATGTTCTGCTGCATAATTTGTTTTTGCTTTTCATAGTTGTCATGTATATATTCATGAAATAATTCCCTTTTTAAACTCTTTGTTCATAAAGTCAACTCAGATCTCAAATTGAATCATAACTGGTATTGTGCGAACTACTTGAAGTTAAATTTAGTATTTTAGTCATAGTATTTTTCCAAACTTAGGGTACTTTTTGTGAACTTATAACTCGAATTATGTCTACCGTGATACCAGCAAAGCAAATTGTTGGTGAATTTGATCCTTTCCTTTTATATTCAGTTCCCTTTAAACATTTCATATGCCGAGTATTGTACTATTTTGTTATATTCCCTCAATATCATTGACATTAGTACACATCATTTAACCAATTATTCATCCAAGAAGCTTCTTGTTTTCTTTATAAAATAAAAATAAAGTGCTTGTAAAACCCCATTTTATCTTTCATTTGGGGTTATTTTTGTCTCAAAGAAGCTTCTCAAAATGAAGGCACTCATTCTTGTTGGAGGATTCGAAACTCATTTGAGACCATTAACTCTTAGTGTCCCAATGCCACTTATTGATATTGGCAACAAACCCATGATTCTTCACCAGATTGAGGCTTTGAAGGCTATAGGGGTTAGTGAAGTGGTTCTGGCTATCAATTACCAGCCAGAGGTCATGCTCAACTTTTTAAAGGATTTTGAGACTAAGCTCGGGATAAAGATTTCGTGCTCACAAGAGACGAGCTACTTGGCACTGCAAGGCGCGCCCTTGGCCTTAGCCCGAGACAAGCTACTAGATGATGCTGGAGAGCCGTTTTTTGTTCTTAACAGTGATGTTATCAATGAATATCCCCAGAAACAGATGATAGCATTCCACAATTCCTATGGTGGCTAAGCTACAATCATGGTGACCAAGGTGGACGAGGCTTCCAAATATGGTGTGGTGGTTATGAAGGAATCAACATGACAAGTTGAAAGATTTGTTGAAAGACCACATAATTAAATGGTTCTTTCCTGTGTCAAGGATATCTGTTCCATGTGTACTATTTTGAGAAAGTGAATATTTTAAGACTGTTCTAATTACATTGATATTGCAGATCATGAGTATTATTCAGTTGAGACTGTCACACTCTTAGTGGCACTAGAAGTTCATTATAGAGATAAGACTTACAATTCTATGGGGAAATCAAGAGAGCAAACACTGGGGAATGTTGAGAAAAGTGACACCGGACTGAAGCAAACCCACAACTAAAATATGAAATACTCTAAAAGATGACACACGGATATAACGTGGAAAACCCCAATAGGGTAAAAACGACGGGCAAGGAAAGATACGTTTCACTATGTAGAAAACTAGGAGTTACACATTCTCTAATTACAAGGATAAGCACATTTATATCTCTTGTATTAGGAGCTATTTCACCAACTCTAATTAACACAAAGATAAGAGAAAGAATAAGATCCAAAGAACACTTCTATGTGTTTATGTTCTTGGAAATGGGATGCCTTTGAAGGAGAATTGAAGCACCTATTTATAGTAGTGGTGCATGGCCATAAGTTAGACAAATGCATGTGAAAATATGCATTTCTTATCCGACAAAAACTGATGCTGCAACTTGTTGATTCCAAGTTGTAAACCAAGTTGACTATCCTTCTAGAAGCTCCAATTATATTCCAACAATCTCCCACTTGAAGATTCGATTGAAGCCCAATCAATCTTCACACCGTTATCCTTCCTTGCACTTTCATGTTGCTTACGTTTCCGCTAGGCCGCATGAGGATCGGCACCATATAAACTTGTCACAGTTGATTGCTTTCGTTAGATAATCCGCCACGTTATCATCGATGAATTTTCTGCATATCCACGGTTCCTTCTTCCACTTTCTCACGAACGGTGATACCGAACTCGTATATGCTTTGTCTTTGAATGAAATGCCGATTCCTTGCCGATACAAGGCGCCCGATTGTCACAATATAGAGTAATTTTCTTGTTCGTGCTCGAGCTCTTCCAACAACATCTTCAACCATACTGCTTTGTCGGGCTTGAGCAAACGCAACATATTCTCGCTTCGTAGTTGACATAGCGACAACCGACTGCAGCTTTGAAACCTAGCTTATCGTTCCGCGAAAAGTGTAAACACATACCCGTGGTTGATTTACTTCCGTCAAGATCACCGCGTAATCGTAATCAACATATCCTTGACAATTATATCCGATTCCCCATAACATAATGCAACATCTCGATGTTCCTTTAATGTATCTAAGGATCCTCTTCACAGCCTTCCCAATGCTCTCTACCAGTTCCGCCATGTACCGACTCACTACTCCCACTGCATGTGCCAATGTCCGGTCTTGTACAAATCATCGCGAACATTAAACTTCCCACCGCCGATGCATACGGTACTCGAGACATCTCCATCCTCTCTTCTTCACCGCTAGGACTCATCTTGAGGATAACTTGACGTTAGTAGGAAACGGGGTTGATATTGGCTTACAATCTTGCATATTGAACCTTTGCAAGATTTTCTTCACATAATTTTTCTGTGAAAGCCAAACTTTCCTACTAACTCTATCTCGGTGAATTTGCATCCCTAGAATCTTGTTTGCGGGTCCAAGGTCTTTCATCTCGAATTCCCTAGCGAGCTGTGCCTTTAGTTTACTGATACGATCTTTGTTGGGGCCTGCAACCAACATGTCGTCAACATATAACAGCAAGATGACAAAATCATTGTCTCCAAACCTCTTGTAATATGCACAAGGGTCTGCATGTAGTCTGTTATATCCAAGGCCAATGATGAAAGAATCAAATCTCTTGTACCAACACCGCGGCGCCTGCTTTAAACCGTACAGAGATTTGTTTAACCTGCAAACCAAGTTCTCTTTTCCTTTTTGTTTAAAACCTTCGTTGGAGCATGTAAATTTCTTCCTCAAGATTTCCATGAAGAAATGCGTTTCACATCTAGTCGCTCTAAATGTAAATCATACGTAGTACACATTGCGTAACTACTCGAATAGTTGTCATTCGAACCACGGGGAAAATATTTCATTGAAGTCGACTCCTTTTCTCGAGCATATCCTTTGACTACCAATCTTGCACGATACCTCTCCACCGGTCATCACTGCTCCTCTTGATCTTATACACCCATTTGTTTCTAATAGGTTTTCTACCGGTAGTGGCATTAGTTCCCACGTTTATTCTTATGAAGAGCTTCAATTTCTTCTTGCATTGCTTCCATCCGAATGAAGCATCCGAATTATTCGCTTCTTGAAGAGTTGATGGCTCTCCTTCCTCTCGTAAGAAGACAATATGCAACATTGCCCTCCATAACATAATCCGAGTGCCACACCGGCGTTTTCACGATTAAGAGTACGAGTCATTGGAGCTTGAGACTCGGTCGTCTCATTCACCTCATGTGTTGTGGTACGGCTTCGTAAGAATCATTCGATTGAAATTGCCTTTCCATCCGTATTGATGTAGTTTCTCTTGTAGTGCTATCACCTTCTTCAATCTCTTGACTTTTGTCTTCCATAAAGACAACATCTCTGTGACGACTACTTTGTGGGCGGTGGGGTCCCATGGCGATACCCTTTTACTCCGTCAGTACCCCAAGAACAAACATTTTCTGGATTTCGGATCCAGCTTTGTAGTTTCTTGAGAATTGTACATCACGTACACAGGACTTCCAAATATATGAAGGTCTGAATAGTTGACTGGCTTTCCCGTCCACATCTCCATCGGTGTCTTCAACTCAACTGCAGTTGAAGGTGACCGATTTATCACATAACATGCGGTATTGACTGCTTCCGCCCAGAACGATTTTTCCAAGCTTGCAGTTGCCAACATTGCTCTTGCTCTTTCTAACAAGGTTCTGTTCATCCGCTCTGCCACTCCATTCTGTTGAGGAGTGTATGCCGTCGTGAACTGCCTTTTGATTCCTTCTTGCCTGCAAAAAGTATCAAATTCATCACCAGTGTATTCGCCTCCATTATCTGTCCTCAAACACTTGATCTTATTTCCAGAATCAAGCTCAACCCGCGCTTTGTAAACTTTGAAAACTTCAAACACATCAGACTTCTTCTTGATTGGGTACACCCAACATCTCCTGGAATAGTCATCAATGAAGGATACAAAATACTTTGCTCCTCCCAGGGATAGAACCGGTGCCTGCCACACATCAGAGTGAACCAATTCTAGAAATGTAGACACTTCTAGAATTTGATGTCTTGAATTTTAGGCGATGTCGCTTGTCGATAACACAATGCTCACGTAAAGGTAAAGAAACCTTTGTGAGGCCAGAATTAACTTCCTTTCAACAAGAATCTTCATTCCTTGTTCGACATATGTCCAAGCTTCGATGCCATGTTATCGCATCTCTATGACTTGAACTATGTGAAGCAACAGATGCTTCCGCCTCCATTACCTCTCCTTTCGGTTGGTATAAGTTTGCAGCCACCTTTTCACCTTTCATAAGTACAAGCGCTCCTTTTATAACTTTCATGATCTTGTTTTGTATTTCAACCTTACAACCAAGATCATCCAATTGTCCCAGAGACAATAGATTCTTTCTCAGGCCCTCCACATGTCGCACATCCCGAATAGTATGAACTGTACCATCATGCACCTTCACCATGATATTTCCAATTCCAATGATCTTTAGTTCATGATCATTGCAATCAGACATAGATCCGCCTCGGAGATAGGTTTATATTGATGAAACCATTCTCTTCTTGCGGTCATATGAAAAGTAGCTCCCGTATCAAACAGCCATACATCTGCAAATCTTTTCCTGCCTTCATTTGCAACCGCTGCTTCACAACACAGAGCGTTACCATCTTCAAAGTGCTTATAAATTTCCCTGAGGATTAGAGGTATTTAAACCCCGACAATCTTTCTTAAAGTGACCCGCTTGCCACATTTGTAGCATTTAAAACTCTTCTTCCTTCCTGTTCTAGATTTACCATGATTGTGACTCCACCGGAGCCAGTTCCATTGACCTCCTCTCGTCACCACCAAAGCCTCCACCTGTCTTGAACCGTCTGTCTGTCTCCCTATTGTTACGCCTGTTTTCTTCTTCCGAATAGCGCCGCAACATCATCAAGACTAGATAGTCGAAAGAACATTATTGGTTGTTGATTATGAGTTGGTCATATGAGTCGTAAACTTTGAAGTAGAATTTCAAAGACGTTCTTGAGGCTCTATTTTACAACTCAAAGACGTGAGCTGAGAAAATAAAGTATTCAGGTTATTAACGTGCTCAGTCACTGAAGTAGATTCCGTCATGCGCAGAGCATAAAGTTTCCTCTTAAGGAAAATTTTGTTGTGGAGCGATCTTGCCTCGTACAGTCGAGCAAGATGATCCCAAATCTCCTTTGAACTTTTCTTCTCCTCTATGCTTGACAAAACTCCATCTGCTAATCCTAGATGAAGATTTGTAATAGCATTTCCGTCCATCTCGTCCCATTTACTGTCATCCGTGACCTCAGCTGGCCTTTCGTCAATGGCCGCTAAACATTTATCCTTTAGAAGGATAGCCTTCATCTTTAATTTCCACAACGAGAAATTATTCCCATTGAATTTTTCGATTTCAAATTTCGCCGCCATTGCTACAATCACAATCAACTTTTCGACAAAACTATTATTTGTTAATAATAGTAACGAACACCTTTTGAGTGAGTATAATTTTATTTATCTTTTGATGTGGAGGGTCCACTAATTAGTGGCAACCACAGAGCATACGATAAATAATTATACACACACCCAACCTTAGCTCTTGATACCACTTGTTGAGAAAAGTGACACGGACTGAAGCAAACCCACAACTAAAATATGAAATACTCTAAAAGATGACACACGGATATAACGTGGAAAACCCCAATAGGGTAAAAACCACGGGCAAGGAAAGATACGTTTCACTATGTAGAAAACTAGAGTTACACATTCTCTCTAATTACAAGGATAAGCACATTTATATCTCTTGTATTAGGAGCTATTTCACCAACTCTCTAATTAACACAAAGATAAGAGAAAGAATAAGATCCAAAGAACACTTCTATGTGTTTATGTTCTTGGAAATGGGATGCCTTTGAAGGAGAATTGAAGCACCTATTTATAGTAGTGGTGCATGGCCATAAGTTAGACAAATGCATGTGAAAATATGCATTTCTTATCCGACAAAAACTGATACTGCAACTTGTTGATTCCAAGTTGTAAACCAAGTTGACTATCCTTCTAGAAGCTCCAATTATATTCCAACAGGGAATTCATGAGAGCAGACAGACCACTCAAGTGTAAGGCCTTTTACTTTGGTATGTAAGAAACAACCTAATTTTTGGCAGCCTAAAGTTCAGATTAAGATATTGATTCCTTTCGTGTATTGTCCATAGAATAATGATAATTTCATGGTCTTTGGTAGATCAGGTATCCTTTGCAATTTCCATGGTCTATGCAAGCGAATCGTGTTGGATGGCCCTTAGTCCCTTTATCCGTTAGGCTAAGCATTTATAATTGACTAGTAGTTTTATAGTCGACTTTTAGTCACTTTATTCGTTAGTCGCTTTATTAGGTCAAACATGTAGAGACTAGAGTAACATGTTGAAATGAGTGGTTTATAAGTTTTGCCAATGTTGGCTTTCTTGTTTTTGTATAAAAGTAGGCTTCCATGGACCAGAGTGTAACGGACATTCAACTTCTTGGCATCGTTCTGAAATAATATCAGAATTGATGGCCCAGTTAAAAAAGTGGCATATGGTTAATACGAGAAATGTCCAGTCAGATTTCATGTACCAATTGAATCTCGCAACATGTGTATAATGATTAACTGCTTGAACAAGACTGAAGCCCATAACAGTGACACTGAATGTCTGACCATGAACTAAAAAACTAAATCATTAGATAATACCGCGTATTTACTTGATCAATAGAGCAGATAGCTCAGTTGGTAATGCAGCACAAAGTTTTATTATGTCTTGTATGGCTAACAAATTATATATCTAGATGTATAGATAAATTAAGACGGTATGACTATATGTCATACAAAATTCATTTGTCACAAAGCTAAACATATGATTCTTAAATCATTATTGTTACTATATTGTTCTTGTAGGAGGTGATGTCCAAACATTACGCCAAAGTCAGATGCTTGATGCACTGTCCTTTATGGGTTGCGATTTTGCAGCAAACGGTAATTAATCTTACACAAACTACTTATAAATATTACTAAGTATATAAGTGTTGTTTAGATTTCTTATTAACAAGACTTATATAACACCCTTTGGTGGATGATGTGAGCTACATATTGATTGATTGTTGTTCTTTGATGCAGAGGTCGTCAAATCACATTGAAGAAATACGAACAAAAACAAGAAGAGATTTAGAAATGGGAGAAAGAGTTCTAAATTGTTGCTGCACAAATGAATCAACTGATTTGGGATTACTTTCACACTTTGTATATTGTTCACAGTTTTGTATGAACTTTTCAACTAATTTATCGCCACATGTGGGCTGTTTGCAGGGCCGTCCCGTGTTTTCGGGGCCCTGCTCGATTAACTAAATGTAGGCCCTCGCGGTTTCGTGTTGTAATTTTTATGCTCATTTTTATCGATGTAGTACGGGTATTCAGCATGAAAAATGATATGTTTAATAAAAGTTTATATATATTAACAAAAATATTATAAGTAACCAACAATATAGACAGACAAAAGTGTTTATCTCTATTATTTCATACCGTTTCTTTCACAAGAATATGTTAAATAGGGCAGAAAGTGTCAATTTCAAAACCTTTTGTCTATATTGAGAAATAATAAAAAGATTATGAGGAATTGTGATAAATGTAAACCTTAAGGACACAAAGTGAATATGATGTAAAGTTCACCATCTTCTTCCTCTGGTTTATAATCTCCACCCCTGCTTCCGCTTTTGTTCGATTTCTTTAATTCACTTAGAATTAACTAATACTAACTAATTATTTGGTAGGAATCAACCATCTTATATTTACAAAGACTTTATCATCAAATTTGAGCCAAAACTGAATAAACACAATCACGCTGCTCAAAATTTGGGGCCCCATTAAAAAATGGAGGCACTGTGCAATGATCACTCTGCACAGGCTAAGATCCGGCACTGGCTGTTTGGGATTCTTTACTGAAACTTTTATGAAGAGAGCAGTTTAAAATTGCTTATATATATATTTTTTTATAAAAAAATACACATATAGACCGGTTTGTATTATAATCACCGGTCTATATAACGAGTCTGACCTGCATAACAAGTCTTTTAGACCGGTTGAAGCACCGGTCTATATAACAAGTCTTTTAGACCGGTGGATGAACCGGTCTATATGCGAGTTTATCTTTTGGACCCCCCCTCCTTTTAGACCTCCCAGAGCACCGGTCTAAAAGGGTCTTAGAACCGGTCTAAAAGCCTCTTTTTCTAGTAGTTATGAGTAAAATTCCTGAAGACATAATACCACTTTTGCTTATAAATTTAAAGTATACGCAGGTAACCGTGCATAGAGACTAAATTTTATATTGGCACGTAATTGTAGTTACGATATTATGGCTAAATGTTTTATACAACGGTTATGCATACAATGTAAAATCAAATAGAGATTGAAATATGGATTGGGACTCAGATTAGAATTTTCATAGAATCTAAAATATAAAATGTGAAAAATTAAAAATAAATTAATAAACGATTGGTAAAACCTGAAAATGCTATAATCAAAATAATACAATTAGGGGCGAGCATTTTGACCCGAATCACGGCACCGAACTGGAGCCGTACCGAACGAGTACCAGATCCCGGTACACGGTACGGTAACATTTCCACGTTATTAGCAAAAAAACCCGGGATAACCAAAACGGTACCGGTACCAATAATACTGTGATTGGTGTCGAAATATAAAGTGTCAATATTTTTCAAGTAAATACTTATCCAAATACCCTTGTGCTTGTTGCATGCAAATTAGAGCGTCTAAAGTACTAGTTATAATACCCGTGCACGCATGGGGTTTTTTCTAAGTTATTTTTCTTAAATGCTTTTACATACTGAGTTAAAAAAGGAGATTTATTGTTTTTATATAATGATTTTGGAGCCAACACTGCAAGAGTAGTCTCCTTTATTGTTTTTTTTTTGAGGGGACGATTTCTCTCTAGCCCTCTAGGGCGATTTCTTGAGGCATGGTCCCTAGGGCCTATTTCTTCCTAGGGTTTCAATTCTTTCAATCTAATTCATGTTTTTCCAAGAATCTATCTTAATCCGGTTAGGGTTTTGATATAGAGAGAACCCAATTTTAATTCATTCCGATTTAGGTCTGAGTTGAGATTGTTGCACGGCTTGATTTCCTTTCATTCCGTTCAGGTTTGTATTGTAATCATTGCACGACTTGTTCCCTATCATTGGCTGTCAAAACCAATTGGTTTTGTGGGTTGGATCGTGCTAGGGTTTCCTGGCCGATTAGGGGAGTTTTCGGGGGTGCGTTTGTGGTGATTTATCATCTCTTTGCAGGGGTGATCATCCTCCCTCGATGGGTTGTTGCAGCTAGGGTTGGGGTTTTGTTGGCCTTGGTTGTTTGGTGGTGCGGCTCTAGGGTTAGGGCCGGTTGATGTAACTAGGGTTTTTGTTGAGCGATTCAACATTACCTTGGTTGTGGTTCCTGCGCATGGTGGCTGATGATATTCCAATGGTACGGCTAGGGTTTAGTAAACCTAATTAGGGTTTCATAAGGTTCTGGTCGGGTGGTTACAAAATGTGAGCATGTTGTGGTGTGTGGTTCTTGGTGAAGATTTTGTTACCAAGAGTCGGAAGTTCTTCAGTGGTCCTTGGGTGGTTGCGGTGCTAATTGGGATCGCATGGCTGCAAGGTACTCGCTAGGGTTTGTTACGGCTAGGGTTTGGGTGGATTGTGGGATCCATGCAAAGTATGCCGCTTGGTTGTATTGGTTTTCAGTTGGTTGGGTGTATGTTTGTCGCTATTGCACCGGGAAGTTGGTGGTGCACTCGAGGTCAAGCAATGAAGAACATTGAAGACATAGTCACTCACCATGGAAGTGGTTCTATGAACCGGTCGCCTTACATTTAGATTGTTTGTTTAAATGTAATCGGTTTCTATTCTCGTTGTTAGCGCTTAGTGTTTGTTGCTGCGTTTTGCGATGTATGTTGCTTTGTTACATTTGTAGAGTCAAATCGCCTATGTAACGGGTCGAGGACATGGAGTCACCTATGTCAATTGTACTTCAAAGTTTTTGGATATATTTACCGGGTTTTAAGGCCCTTTACCCAAAAAAAGAGTAGTCTCCTTTGCCAAAAGATACCGCAGATGATTCCAAGTAACCTCATAAACATTCCTTAACGTATACATATCCTTGGTCTCAACAATTATGATCCAAAATAGCATCCTCAACCAGAACACAAACCACACAATTTCCTCGGGTGTTTTCCAAAAATTATGATCCGATATAACATCCTCAACCAAAACATAAACCACACCACTTGTGTACAATGTCAAAAGTTAATTGTGTAAAATGATACAATACTTTTGTACATTTTATAAATAATGGCTAAAAAATAAGGTATTTCTTTGAGTTTTTGATAACACCAAATTTAAATGAGTACATCAGCATCTCTATCCCTTTTACCTGCCTACCCATTCTCAGCACGTCCCTTATTGTAAGTTTTTATGATCAGTAGACACCTAAATAGAAGGTTGTTTGCATTGATCATGATTTTGTTATTTTGGCTATGACATGGTCTTGGTTGACTTGCCTACAAAAAATTTAACAATATGATGCATGCAACTTCGGACGAATGGCCTATATGACACATGAAACTTCGGACGAATGGCCTATACCAATATTTATTTTTGAAATAACATTTACATATATACCAAGAGAAGTTATTAAAATATACCAATACATAGATTTCCTTAGCTTTTTTAATCACCTGCAAAGGAAAGAAACATAATAAAACAATTTTGCATGTAAATATTGTTGGAAAATTTAGTGCACTTGTGGGATTAGTTCACACCTGGTAATGGGTCAGGAGGTACGGAGTGTACACCCATAAGGTCCCTGAATACCCTGACTCTATAGTGGTGAGATTCAGAAGTTAGTACTGCTAGTGCTAAGTTAGTACGGGTAGGCAGTGTAACTACTGCTAGTGCTAAGTTAGTGAAGGTGGGGAGTGTAACTACTGCTAGTGCTATGTAACTACTGCTAGTTTTGGAATCAACTTGTAACAGGCATTGACCTATTCAAGTAGCAGTTATAACTACTTAATGACCACGTTTAATTGGTCATGTAACCACTATTAGCTTTAATGGGGATTATTATAAGGTGATTAATGGGCCGATTAATCCTCATAATTCCATTTGACTAAGCTACGAGTATTTTCCTATAAATATGAAATCAGATTATGTATGAAGAACACACAAAAAACGATAAACACTTCAAAGTGCAAGGTTATTGATTTGTGCCTAAATCACTAACACACATTTGGTCTTATCCCAAGTAGATATTCATGATACCCAGAAATTAGGGTCGAATAGTTTACTTTGGAAAGTGATCACACGATTCCAAGTGAATCTGGTAACCTGATTTGTTATTGGTTCTGCTATTGATTATCTTAACCCTGTTCTGGGCGATTTACCACCAACGATCAAAGTAAACAATTTGTGATAATCAATGGCTGCTACTGCTATGAAACACATGGATTCAAACTTTGCCAAGATTGATAAGTTTGAAGGGGTGGAATTTAGGAGATGGCAGAAGAAGATGCACTTCTTGCTGTCAAGCATGAGTGTGGTCTATGTTCTGACTACACCTTTTCCTGATGATGAGGATGATGCTACTGTGGAGCAGATCAGGAGAATGATCAAATGGGAGAATGATGACTACATTTGAAGAGGTTTAATTCCCAATGGTATCTCTGATTCACTCTTTGACATTTATCAGAACTTTGAATCTTCCAAAGAACTATGGGATTCCTTGGATGCCAAATATATGGCTGAGGTTGCATCAAGTAAGAAGTTTCTTGTAAGTAATTTCACAAATTACAAAATGATTGTTTCAAGACCCGTTATGGAACAATACAATGAACTTCTTGGTATATTTGGAATGTTTACACAACACAATATGCACATGGATGAGGCTATTTCAGTCTCTTGTGTCATTGATAAACTCCTTCCTACTTGGAAAGTGTGGAAAACTATAAGGGGGGTTGAATAGTTTTGCCGATTTTAACTTAGTTTAAAAAACTTTAGATTCGATGTTATGTGAAATCGTATGGATGGATAGAAAGTATAGATCTATAAGTAATGCAAGTAAAGAAAGCAAGTAAAGTAAAGGATAGAAATGACACAACCGATTTATAGTGGTTCGGCTACAAGGACACCTTCCTTGCCCTACTACACTCCCCGAGTCACCTACTCGAGAGTTCAAGCACTATGTCAACAAACTCTTTCAACTTGGCGGAGAAGCCTTCACAACGTCACTTACACTTTTTCCGGTACAAAGCTAAATACCGAGTCCTTAACATGAAAGACCAAACCAACACAACTATAACACAGCAAATATGTGAAATACAAAATACAAGATCTTTGCTACAGAAATCTTGTGGAGGAACAAATCAATCAAGGACCCCTTGCTTGGATGACTTGTAGAAGCTCGTGATCTCGCCTTAGAGAAGGACCTATATGAGAATCACAACAACACAAAGAAGAACTACTATCTATATCAAGAGATCTGAGATTAGAAGAATGAAAGAATATATGAGAGAGTTTGTAAGAAGAGGGGTGAGTTACAATGAGAAAATGACTCTCTATTTATAGGCAAAAACTTGCTAGTGTTGCACGGATCCCTTACATGAGAGATCCGTCCGGTGTAAACTGAGGGATCCGTAGGACGCTCCCCCTAAATGGGTTATGGGTCATGGGTCATGGGTCATAGACTTTGGATCATCGGTATCCAAATAGATACAATGTATCTAGAAGATGCAATGCATCTAGTCAATGGGTCATAGGTTAGCTCCATGGGTTATGGATATGCTCCATGGGTATGGGTCATGGGTTATGGTTTTTACCCATCCTAATAAACTATTACAATAAATGAATCATTACAACAATTTATATTAAATGACTATATGTAGATGCTTTACAAAAATTACAAGTATCCTTATAATGTTACTTATGATAACTTTATATTTGTTATCAACAAAACACAAAGAGATAGCTAAATATTAATAAAAAAATTTATGATTTATTTGTATTAACAATCTCCCCCTTTTTGTTGATGAAAAAACATAATGTTATAATGTGTAAAACTTAAGATTAGATGTATGTTTTGAAAGTATAAGTTTTACTTCTTCTCCCCCTTTTGTCGAAACAAAAAGTGAACCTAACAAAGAAATAAAGTGTGGAAAAATAGTATATTCCACGAATCACTAACTCCCCCTTGACGGTAGCTCCCCCTAGAATAGGGTGTCAAGTGAGAAAATATAAAACCTACAAAGAAAACGTTAGTAGTAACATGCAATATAATCTTGTGATTGACGAGAAACAAGATGGAGAGCCAAGGTATGTAAACAAAGCCTTGTAATAAAAAGACAAAGTGTAGTGGTATATAGGCCACATACAAACATGTAAAACTAAGAACAAGGTTTTTTCTTTAAAATGACTAAAAAATAGAGAAAGTAATACTATCATTCCTTCCATGCTTGCATAAGGTTATTGATGGAAGTTTTGGTGAGTGATGATGTTGATGCGATCACGGATGTGGTTAAGTATGAATCGCATCTCGTACCTAATTTCCATTGCAAGTTCCCTAGTGGATTGGCAAAGTTCACAATGTAAAAGATGTGGGTAATGTATGTGGATGGTTTCATGGTTAGTTTGATTTGTGGGATGCAGAAGATGTGGTGGAAAAGTTAGAAAATATAGATCAAAGTCCGAAATATTTGGAAGTGGTGGTGGAAAGGAACCTAGATGTTCTTGTAAAACAATGGGAGCTAAAGGTGGTGAAGTTACAAGATCTTTGTAAATTGTGTTTGGAGATGTGGGTGGTGTTAAAAAGACTAGTTCTTTTGGGTTGGTTTGTTGGAGTCTTAAGGAGTCTTAAGGAGTTCTGATAGAGTGATCTAAGGTAGATACTTGATAGGTGATGATGGTGGTGTGCTTGTTGGAGATGAGGGAGGCACTACTATGGAATCATTTGGTGGTGAATGAGTAGTTGGTGATGAACTTTTTGACAAAGGTTTGGCTAAACAACAAGGCCGGATGCTAATCCGTGCGGTTTTTCTAGATTTGGGTGGTGGCACTACGGAAGGTGGTAGGATAAAGTTTTGGATTTCTTGAAGAGGATTGTTTGCACTAGGTGATTCATAAATGTTGGAAGATCTTTTGGATGACATGATGATGGTTGTTTGTGAGGTTGAGAGTGATGAAGATGCAAGCATTTTGGGAACCTTATTTACAGCGAAAACAATGCATTGTAATGAATGCTTGACTCAAAATGTGAACTAAAATCTAATGATTAGATATGAATTTAAGGCATGTGATCATGAGAGCATAAGCATTAAGTAACATACTCATTAGTGACAAAGGTAAAATGATGAAAATATGAAGATTTATAGCCAAAGTGAGAAAATGGAAGAAAATTCACCCGTCCCACGGTTCCCACGGATCCTTCCTCGAGGGAACCGCCCAAATACTTTGGGATCCGTGGTACTTGTGACTCAGCTCAAAATTTTTTCCTTTTGAAACATTTTGCCTAGTGTGTGCCTATATGTAAACCATTTGGAGTTATGTTAACTCAACTCCTAAAAAGAAAAAGAAAAATAGACTAGAAGTGAAAAAGCATACTATTATGTGAGATAACTCGAGTGCTCCTAAATTCATTGTTGCTTAAATGAATATACCCGAAAAAAAAATTAGTTATGTGTTCCCTTTAGCATTCAAAAGACATGAGATGCAATAAAAACGGGTTTTTAGTTTGTATTAATAATGAAAAAGGTTTGTCCTAGAAGCGAGAAATAGCTTTTAGGAAAATGATACGGGAAAAAGTATCTTTTAGAAAGCATTTCGAAAAAGTTTCTTTGTTTAAAGAAAATTTTATCTTTTGTTTAAGAAAAAGAGATTTTAAATTAAATGTTGTAAAATAAGATTTACCTTGGGTTTTGAAAATTCCCGTATTGTTAGTTGTGTGTGAAATACAGATCCTAGACTCAGAAACTAAGATGGCTAATGTTTACATACCTTGTAGAGTTGAGAGGTAAATTACGACGATTGTTCCATGAGACCAAGACCAAGACGAAGCAAGTTGAATTGTTCCCGCTTCAACGGTTTGGTCAGGATGTCAGCTATGTTGTCTTTGGATGCTACCTTCTCAATAGAGATGTTCCCCTTTTGAACATTGTCTCTTAAGAAGTGATGACGGATCTCTATATGCTTGGTATGAGAGTGCAACACCGGATTCTTACTTAAGTCAATGGCACCTTTTTTGTCGCATAGAATGGCTATGTCACTTAGGTGAATGTCATAGTCAACTAACGCTTGTTTCATCCATAGTGCTTGTTGGCATGCTTTGCACGGATACATATTCGCTCGGTTGTTGATATGGCCAATGTCGTTTGCTTCTTCGAGAACCAAGATGTTAAACAATACCCCATAAAAGTACATACACCACTTGTACTCTTTCGGTCAACATAATCACCGCATGGTCAAAATCAGCATATACAATAGTTTCTACCCCTGCACTTTAGGATACAATAATTTAATTGAGTCGCACTTTAATGTATAAAAATATTCTTTTGACCGCTTCTAGATGTGATGTTTTAGGTCTTCTTGAAACCTAGTACATAGACAAACACTAAACATGATATCCGGCCGACTAGCCGTAAGATAGAGAAGACTACCAATCATGCTATGGTATTTTGTGTTATCAACGGATTCACCGTCTTCATGTTTTGTAAGTTTAGTTTCGGATGACATTGGTGTTCTTATCGGTTTTGACTCTTCTAAACCAAATTTCTTTAACATCTCTTTTATGTATTTAGATTGATTAAAGAAGATACCATCTTCTAGTTGTTTGATTTGTAGACCAAGAAAGAAACTTAGTTCTCCCATCATACTCATTTCAAATTCGCATTTTCAGGATTTCTATCCATTCTCAAATTTTTACTATTTATCTCGAGAAATTACTATTCACTTTCACTATTCATCCCGTAAAAATTTTATTTCACATTCTCGTAAGATAAATTATATTAGTAATATCTTGAGAGTTTGACAATCGTTAGATCATTTTCGCAAAAGTTATTAAGAAAACATCATTTTAAAGTATCGTTTTGGTCGGAACACCATTTAAACATCCCGCGCATAACGAAAATCAACCCTGACAATTTTTCTCACATCAGATTAATTTTTAGATCACTCATAATCAATTATAGAATTTTTTAAGATTTCATTTTAAAATGTTACCAAATAAACCCTGAGCCGCACGAGACTAAACTTACGTTTTAAACAATTCTACTTAGACCTGCACTTAATGATAAGGTTTTAAATGTACCTTTTGAGGGTCATTTAAGCCCTTGTTTGATCACTTTTATATCCGTTATTACTTAATATCGCTCCTTTTCACTTTTAGGTATCTTGAAGGCAAATGTTGGAATGACACTTATTCGGACGAAAGGTGCGAATATACGAAGAAAATGGCCAAAGTCAAGAATCGAGCCACCAGTGCCGGGCCCGAAGGGACGGCGTCAGCGTTATCTCGTGATGCCGTCGCATCACTTTTGTGACGGCTAAGTAGCCAAATTGCTTATTTACAAGTGACGGTGTAAGGCTTTAAAAGAGTAGGTCGTCGCAACTCGACGGCCTAGATTTGATCTAGACGGCCAGACCAAGGGACGGCGGCGCAAGCATAAGGTGATGGCGCCGCAAGACTAACGCGCCAAGACAAAACCCTAACGACGGCGACGACGACGGCCACAAATTAAATGGTGACGCCGTCGATATGTAATCTTATATAGTATCCAAATTTTTAGTTTTGGTGTATAGACTTTTGGAGTAAAAACCTAAACCGAACCAAGGTCGTTTTGTTGATACGCTTACAGCTGCTCGGGGTCAAAGGAACTTCATTTTCGCCGAGCAAGTTTTTCAACACCTAGGCAAGGAACCTAATCGTTGTAGTGTAGTATTAGGGTAAGCCACGGAATTGATATCGCTCTAGGGGAATAGGAATGCTAGTGAGAGGTTACTACGCTAAGGTTGGGGTTGAGGAACATTATTTTTATCTTTTTATATTTTTTTAGGAAATGGAAAGGTACGAATCTCAGGGTTTGGATTTGGGGGTTTGGTATTTCTACCGATTACTCTACTTATCTAATTATCGAATCTAGTGGTGAGGGTAGTCTATGTCTAATTATTGTGTGCTCGTATGATGGTTTAAAGATGTGTTTACTTAGGTTTTACTACTCCTTAATTATCTCCTATTGATGGTTGATTGTCACATCCTTATTCTTAATCGCGTTGTGTGTCTAAGGTCGTAGGGTATGCGTTTGTCCCTAAATCTTTGAAACTACCAAAGGTTATCGCCTACAAAGTCTCTAGGATTTATAAACTTTAACTCTAAGGTACTCTTCGGATGGTTTAGCCTATAACAACTCTAGGTGCTATAAGCTAAGGTTCACAAAGAATAATCAAGCATTAACTACACAACGGATGACCTATCACATTACTAGATCATTAACAATTAAGATAAGAGACAACCAATCAATATTCAATAATTAAGTTTCATATTCCCTAAGAAAACACACAAGTAAATTAGCCGGACATGGAGAACATGCAAGCATATACACAAGTAATTGAAGACATAATTAAATTAATGAAGTAAAACACTTATCTTGATGTAAGATAGGGTTTGGAACCCTAAAATACTGTACAAGACAGCCTTGGCTTGGTTTAGGTTTTTACTCCAAAAGACTACACACTCAAAACTAAAAAATTCGGATTCTATATATAAGATTACATTCGCGACGGCGTCACCCTTTGGTTTGTGACGCCGCCGGTCGCCATCATTAGGGTTTCGCCTTGGCCACGTTAGTCTTGAAACGGCGTCACCTTATGCTTGTGACGCCGTCCCTTCGATCTCGGCGCGTCTCGATCAAATCTAGGTTGTCCGAGTTGCGACGACCTACTTTCTAAAACCCGACACCGTCACTTGTAAATAAGCAATTTGGCTAATGAGTCACACAAAGTGAGGCGACGGCATCGCAGCTAACACTTGACGCTGTCCCTCTGGCCCATGAGTATGAGTGGCTCGATTCTTGACTTTGGCCATTTTCTTCAGAGATTCGCGCTTTTCGTCCGAATAAGTGTCATTCCAAAGATTTTGGTGGATAGGCTATTTAGTGGTGGCAAGTCAAAATCTTTATGTTACAAGCATGCTAAGAATGGCGTTGCTAAGCCAAGACTCGACACTCTACACTCTAGATAACTCAAACAAACAAACATAAATTAAAGATAGATGTAGGATGGTAGCCTTTTTTTTTTTTTTTTTTTTTTACACTCTATTTTTTTTCCTCTTTTCTATTTTTTTGATTTTTTTTCATACACTTTACTCTACCACCTCTACGGTAACATCAAATGATAGGGATTTATAGGCACATCCCTAGACCCGAGTTTTATTACTCTAACACTAATTTGACCAAGTGAAAAGATCAAAACAATTGGAGTACATTATTACGCAAATAAAGGGAATTTGAATTTAACGCCCTTCCGTCATTTCATAAACTTTAACTTTTCCCATGAGTCCCAATCGTCCCAAAACTGTATACAAAGGATATGACTCGACTTAGCAACTTATGCAAGCAACTAGATAATTGAACTAAGGGTTTTTAGGGTGATAATAATAATGCACTAAAAGTGAGTGCATACAAGGTAGGCTAAGGAAATTTGGATGTACATTTGGGGGTGGGGTGTAAACAATGCTCTTCATTGATATTCCGGAAAACCGAAAAATCATGAGAACCGCGAAAAGGATAGGCTCTGAGGGGTAAACTAGGGGTATCGAGTACTAAAGATGAGTACAACGCAAAGGTGTGGGGGTATCCTAATGCCTCTTATCATTTAGTTATTCCTAACTACACAAGTGTAGTCTTACTAGCGATCTTGGGATGCATCACAAAATAAGTTCTAGAATCTAATATACTACCGGTTCACACACTAAGCATTAAAGATGAATGCTTCAATTCCTACTAATCTAAGGGCGATCCTCACATTTTGGGTGGAATTTAAGTGGTAAAGGGTTTTTTTGTGCTAGTCATATAACTTCCTATCCGTGAGACGCTTTTGTTAAAACTAATGGCCCACTCCTATATGTCATGAAAAATTTTAAATTTGGTGCCAAAATTACCCTAACCGACATTTTCTCATGGTTTATTACACAAATGCAATTGGACAAAGCAAATAATCAAGGATAAGCATAGTTTCAAAGTTTCCGTTTTATTTTCCCTCCCTACACTTAAACTGAACATTGTCCCCAATGTTCCCCGAAAGTATCAAAGTTATGATAATGTAAGGTAATAAAAGATGAAAGAAACTAATACTCCCCTGATTAGCTCGGTAGGATCCATGTAAAGTGGTGGTTACATCTTTCTTCAAGAAGAACGTTTGCGTGAAAAGCTCCTTCTCATCTTATGTATCTCCTTCTTGATAAATTAAACCTGCACACTTAAAGAAAACAAACAAAACCTTCGCGTAAAATCGGCGGTAATAATATATATATAGGACTCTACTAAACTAGGATATAATGCTTGTGGAATGGATGTTTACTGCAATTTCTAGAAAATTAAGACCGAAAATTCCAAAAATTATAAGTAGCTCGTAAAACGAGAAAAAGTAATCGCTATTTTGCTCCTTCCCGATGTCGTCAAGTTACGATCTCGACGCCGTCAGATATCCCGACAAAAACGGTCCGCGATTTTCGAAAAATTACGAAAATTTACATTTTAGAATCGGAAAATTTTCTCGCAAAACATCCATTATGACTCGATACAAGCATTTGACTCGAACAAACACACATGTATATCTTTCAATTAATTGAAATTCTCATGTTTACGTTTCTTTTGAAAATGTGTGTAATCCTCCCTACACTTATCCTCTATGTAAAATACCTTTATATGTAATGAAGACAAGGTTAAAAACAAAATAAAGCATTTTTACAAATTTAAACATGAGAATAAGCAATCAATAAAAATATATGACACAAACAAGCAAACAATTATGCATGGGTTGCCTCCCACAAAACGCTTTTCTTTATTTATGAGTCTTGTAGCTAGACTCGTAGTCGTGCCTCACGCGTCGATATAAATAAGCCTATCCTTAACAATGTCATAAGGATCAAACTTATCATTTAAGTTCCTAGTAGTACGCTTGGTCTGATATGCCTTTTCAAACTTTTCTCCATCGGGATCATAGATTGTTATCCTAATGTGCCACTCTCCGTTACAATCACTAGGCGGTCTATCCCAATCCCATTTATGTTTAGGCTTATCGCCTCAACTTTCCACTTATTCATGACAAGGTTGACAGCAAGCTTCCTAGGAACTCGGTCATCTTCCTAAATACTAAAGGCCCCGAACGGGTTCACTTCATGTCCCTAGCCATTTCTTTTCATGGAAAGTTTCTTTACTAGCAAAAGCTTCATCTAGGTAGAAAGGTCGTTGGGGACCTATGAAGTTCTTATCTATCCAAGGTCCATATCTAGATGGCGTTCTATCCAACCTAATCTCATGTGGGATTTCTTCTTCTTTGTAGTACGTATGCTTTTTGACATCGTAAATTGACCTAGCACTCCCCTCTCCTACCACTATTTTGGACATCTTACAATCAATGATGGCACTAGCGGTAGCTAAGAATCCTCTTCCTACTAGCAATGGGCTTGTTGGGTCCTTATTTTTTTTGGGTAAAGGGGAGTAATCCTGCACCCTGGTAAATATATTAACCAAAAAACGTTTAAGTACAATGGATATGAGTGAAATCCCATATCTCAGCCCGTTACATAGGCATAAAGCTTACATAACAAGATACTTCCTATTTTCTAAACAAGAAAACAAACCACTACTCAAATGATAACATAGGACATAACGAAGGAAAATTACTTCCTAGGACCTTGAAGCTTGGTGCCATGCATGGCATTAAAGGCATCCAAATTCCCTGGAAGATCATAAACCTGATTCGCATAGTCATCGTAGTCATAGTCATCATACTCATCTTCAAACTCTTGGCCACCACCGAATAGATTAGCAGACTCATCAAATGGGTTAGCAACCACCTCATCTTCAGAATCAGAAACCACGATCTCTCCCACTTCAGAAAAAGGGTTAACTCTCTTAGTAGAAGGGGCGGGCGGAGTACAAGAATCACTAGTTTTAGGAGCCGCACCCGACTCTATCTCTTTCAAATCACTCACAAGGGGTTCTTGTGATGCGATTACTGCCTTAGTAGACTTATCTTCATTAACTTCCATTGTACGACCGTAATCCACATCCTTGTTGGTGTCATTAGAAGGAATACCAAAAGCATCTCAGATATTCCATACAGAGCATCAAACTGGTTAAATGTAGAGATCTTTGTTCCACTCGAACTAGCCACATCGAAGCATTCTTCTTAGTGACTTCCACTTTCTTAGGTTCCGGAGGAGTCTTTTGGGTTGATATTGAAACTGCTACCCACAACAAAGTTTAGTAAACCCTCCTTGACCCGGAATAGTAGACCCACCTTGCTTTCCCTTCTTGGTATTAAGCGCCTTGAAACCATGATTAACACGCTTAGTAGTCGAGTGGAGGTTCAACAACTTTAGGACATTCAATAAGAGTATGACCAAAATCTTACATTTATCACAACGAGGTGGTTTCCACTCGTATTCAACCCGTATCTTCTCAATAGTCAAACCCGACCCATCAAGTAACGGTATCTCAATAGTAAGGTTGTCCCTAAGCACCGAATCCGACTTCACTTCAATCATGCATCTAGCAAAACTACTACGGCCCCACGAGTCCTTGCACATTTGGCTAGTAAAAGCATCTAACCTTTTGGGCGTGCCTATCAATGTGGCAAGGAGACTAAGGCCATCATCAGAAAACATAGCAAGAGGAACATCATGGAATTTAACCCAAACCGGGATGTTGGTCAAATCCTCTTTAAGTAAGTTGGTGTTCAATGTCCATGGTTTAAGAATAATAGGTACATTTCTAATCAACCAAGGACCGCTTTTCAAGAACATCATCAACACCTTTCTTCGAATTAAACTTAAAAAGAAGAACCCTTTGCATTCATCATTACCTTTGTATACCAAACTTAGCCCACGATTGCGTACAAAGTAATCAACAACAGAAAAGCAAGTCGTCGACCAAGGAAATACCCATACAAAGTATTCTCAAACCTAGTGTTCACCTCTTCAACCACTTTCATCGGGACAGAAAGATCCACACCATTAGCTTTCTTACTACACTCCAACCTACGAAAGTTTGACATGTGTTTCTTAGGTTCAGTAGAAGTAACACCAGCATACGATGTAGAAGGTTGTTTCAAAGCATACACACCAACCTTCTCAATACCAACAGCCCCATGTGCATTCGTATCAACCTTATCAGACCTATGAGACTTGTTAGAATCCCCATGTGGACCATTCGGATTAGATAATTCAACATCTCCATCATCAACACTCCATTCAGTACCAGATGACGCAAGTATAGGCTGAGTAGAATCCTCCAGCGGATTAGAGTTATGTGGAACCGGCTCCACAACCAAATCATCACCACTAATAACACCATGCGAACTACCAGCAGCATATTTACCATAGGAACATGACACAACTGGAATCGGCTCCACTGGTGTAACATGTTTTAATGGTAGCCCATCTTCACCCACTAATACAAGCTTCCCCTCTAAAATTTGTTTTTCAATGTCACTAATCTTACTAGCCAAAGTAGACGAATACGTGATAGGTACTTCCTGAGAAACACCGGCGTTTCCCAGTTCAGGTCCAAACAATGTTTTATTAGCCTTACTTGGCTGAGAAACACTTATGTTCCCATATTCGACACCCTCAAATGGTTGCATTCCAGCTTCTAAAGCATTAACGTCAACAGTAGCAGTGTTTGCTTTAGCCACTTGACGTGGCATACTGTCATCCTTCTCTCCTAGCATCGACATCACAGCAAATCAGAACCCTTGCACACTACAATCACACATAAACACAAGAAGATCGTCCAACTAAACATGTAAAACCCTAATTTAACAACTAGGGTTTTTAATCCAGATATGCGCAATAACTAACCCATGATTAATTAATGATGTCAAATCAGTTGTGATAGATAATGATCAGGAATAAATAATAACACAACCAAGAAACCCGAAGTGGCGATTATGGACAAAACCCAGGAGCAAGTAACAAGATCGATCGACAAGATCATCAGGGATGTTTATGATTTAAGCAAGATCATACACTATATAATCAAGCTTGAATCAAGATTAGCGTAAGAAGATAGGAGATCGATCAGTTGAAAATAGAGGTTTAGGGTTTCGCAAATCACCAAGATCGGCAGAGGGAGGGGAGAGTTATGTATTTAGTCTTTATCTTATAAGACTCGATTTTGATAGCCTTGACATGTCGGGTCCTTATTCATGTCTAGCACATGGAAGTCGGCCAAAAGAGTCAATTCTCCTACGTGTACTACCATGTCTTTTATTATCCCTACCGGATATGCAACACTACCGTCCGCTAGACCTAAGATGGTCTCCGTTGGTTCTATCTTACCTAAGTTAAGGCTTCTATAAAGGGACAACGGAGCAAGATTGATGCATTATCCTAAGTCGGCTAGAGCATCGAGAGGTTTGGAAGTTCCAAGCCTACACGAAAGAGTAAATAGCCCGGGATCATCTAACTTCTTAGGTAGATTATTTCGCACAAAAGCGGACCCATGTTTTCCAAGTTTAAGTTCTAACTCATATTGTTCTTTTAAAGCATTATAATAAGGTGCATGAGCTAAGACTTCAAGAACCGGTTTTCTTGATGGAGTTCCTTGTACTTCACTCTAGATTGGGGTTGGGTTCTTGGTTGTGGGTTTCTCAAGAGTGGGTTCTACCAATGGTTCGGGCCTGGTACCTCATTTTGATTGCTTGAACCCCTTGTCGATAGCATTTATCGAGTGAACCGTTGGATGTGAGGGCATGGATGTGCACTCTCCCATGGTGAACAAGAACATGAAGTCGATGAAATCGAACTTACCTTTGGGTTCTTGATACTATCGCTGGAAGTGCTCCAATTTCCGGTCATTAAAGGCTTTTAAGAGGGCATCAAGCTTGTTTTCATCTCGCCTTATCTTCGCTTAAAACGACTGCTTAGTCAATCGAGTCTCTTGAGATGACATGAATTTAGATGCAATTGCCTCAAGATTAGTGGTGTTCCGGTGCTTGGAGGATTGAACCTATTAGGTGGACTAGATGAGCTTTGGGGTGCTTGAGTTTTGGTTCCACTTAGGTTAGGGTGATTTCTCCATGAGGGGTTGTAAGAGTTTCCTAAGTTGTTTTGTTCGGGCTTGAAAGTGTACCACCTCTCCCGCCCGTCCGATATGCGTGGAGGTGTAGTCCATAAAGCTTGTTCGGGAGTCTTGTGCAATCACGAGTGTCATGGAGACCACTACATAACTCACAGG
This sequence comes from Chrysanthemum lavandulifolium, assembly GCA_022545495.1. Lineage (NCBI taxonomy): Eukaryota > Viridiplantae > Streptophyta > Magnoliopsida > Asterales > Asteraceae > Chrysanthemum > Chrysanthemum lavandulifolium. The sequence goes on along the minus strand of CM040238.1, from coordinate 292,394,473 downwards.
TAAAGTGATTTTATTCACTGATGTGAAGACTTAGATTTTAGAACTCATTAGGAATTTAACTTGATCTTCAAGTTTGAGCATCCTATGGTCGGAAGGTTGTGAGTCAATGGGAGGAAAGGAGATTGCCTTAACGGTTTTGGGCAACTCACGGGGTCATTCCAACTTCGTTGTCATAGAGCAAAGTCCCCATTATACCCCATGATTCGGCGCGTGAGATCACTAAGTTTTCACCGACCACTTAGTCAATGGATCGCAGCCCAAGTTGACATGATCATAGAAGAGTTGGACTTGGAGCCAAAGATCAATGCCGTGATGAGGACTTTATGAAGTAAGTCCTGAATCGAGTCCATGCTTCGAGAGATTCACCTTGACATTGTTGGAACATCAAGATGTCATTCCTAAGCTTAGTGGTTCTCCCGATGGGAAAAATTGAGCAATGAGCGAGAGTGAGATCATCCCAACTTGAGATGGAGCGCGAGAAGTCGCTCGTCAATTACTAGCTTGGTCCCGTAGAGAGAATTGGAAGAGACGAACGCGTGGTCTCCTCGAGTGGTAACATCGAGGTCGATGGAATCGACAATTTTAAGGAAATCCTTAAGATGTCGATTGGGATCTTGAACGAAGTCCATGGAATACATCTGCTTTGCACCAACCGGATGGTGTCGGATCGCAAGGCCGTAGTTTGGGCTTGGTCAAGAAGCTCAATGGTGTTCCTATAGCCTAGGTGGCTTGGTCTCGAGTATTCACCAAGCAAGCACGGGCCTCTTGGTGGGTCGTTTGTGGTAGGTTGATGAATGGTGTTTGGTTATCACCTTCCATGATGAAAAGTGATGGGGTTACGAACAAAGGTCACGAAGAAGGGGATAGACTACGAGGAAGCTAAAATGAGAAAATTTTACTTGATAGAATCAAGCAAAGAAACATAAGCGAGAGGACTCTAACTAGCTATTCTATTCCCGCAGTCGCGCCAAAACTTGATGCGCTTACACATAGCGTTCGGGATCAAAGGAACTTCTTTTCATCGAGCAAGTTTTCAATACCCTAGGTAGTTAACCCAATCATTGTAGTGTAGTGTTAGGGTGGCACGGAATTGATATCGCTCTCAGGGAATAGGAATGCTAGTGAGCGGTTACTACGCTAAGGTTGGGGTTGAGGAAGGGTTTGGATTTGGGGGTGGTTTTGGTATATCTACCGATTACTCTACTTATCTAGTTATCTATATAACTAAGGTGAGGGTAGTCTATGTCTAATTATTGTGTGCTCGTATGATGAATGGTGGTGACAATTCAACCATCAATAGGAGATAATTAAGGAGTAGTATAACCTAAGTAGACACATCTTTAAACCATCATACGAGTACACAATAATTAGACATAGACTAGCCTCACCTTAGTTAATCAGATAATTAGATAAGTAGAAGTAATTGGTAGAAATACCAACCCCACAAATCCAAACCCCGAGATTCGTACCTTTTCATTTCCTAAAAAAACATAAAAAAGAAAAAAATAATCTTCCTCAACCCCAACCTTAGCGTAGTAACCTCTCACTAGTATTCCTATTCCCCTAGAGAACGATATCAATTCCCATGACTTACCCTAATACTACACTACAACGATTAGGTTCATCGCTAGGTATTGAAAACTTGCTCGACGAAAAGGAAGTTCCTTTGACCCCGAACGCACCGTAAGCGTGTATCAAGTTTTGGCGCTCGGGAATAGAATAGCTAGTTAGGAGTCCACCACGCTTAGGTTTCTTTGCTTGATTCTATCAAGTAAATTTTCTCATTTTAGCTTCCTCTTAGTCTATCCCCTCTTCGTGACCTTTGTTCGTAACCCATCACTTTTCATCATGGAAGGTGATAACCAACCACCATTCATTAAGCTACCACCAAATGACCCGCCAAGAGGCGTACTCTTGGTTAATACTCGAGACCAAGCCACCTAGGCTATAGGAACACCATTGAGCTTCCCGACCAAGCCCAAACTACGGCCCTACGATCCGACACCATCCGGTTGGTGCAAAACGGATGTGCATTCCATGGACTTCATTCCGAAGATCCTAATCAACATCTTAAGGATTTCCTTAAAATTGTTGATTCAATCGACCTCGATGCTACTACTCGGGAGACCACGCGTCTGCATCTCTTCCAATTCTCTCTACGGGACCAAGCTATTAATTGGCTTGAGCGACTTCCCGCCGGCTCCATCTCAAGTTGGGATGATCTCACCTCTCGCCTTTGCTCAATTTTCCCACCGGGAGAACCACTAAGCTAAGGAATGATATCTTGATGTTCCAACAACGCCATGGTGAATCTCTCACGAAGCATGGACTCGATTCAAGGACTTACTTCATAAAGTCCCTCATCACGGCATTGATCTTTGGCTCCAAGTCCAACTCTTCTATGATCATGTCAACTTCCCCACCAAGCGATCCATTGACCAGCGGCGGGGAAAACTTAGTGATTTCACCGGAAGAATCATGAGGTATAATAGAGGACCTTGCTCTTTATGACAACGAAGTTGGAATGACCCCGTGAGTTGCCCAAAACCGTTAAGGCAATCTCCTGCCTCCCATTGACTCACAACCTTCCGACCGTGGGATGCTCAAACTTGAAGATCAAGTTAAATTCCTAATGAGTTCCTACGAAATCCTAAGTCTTCACATCAAGTGAATAAAATCACTCTACCTTGTGAGTTTTGTAGTGGTCCCCATGACACTCGTGATTGCACAAGACTTCCGAACAAGCTTTTGGACTACGCCTCCACGCGGCATCGGCGGAGCGGGAGAGGAGTGGTACACTTTCAAGCCCGAACAAAACAACTTAGGAAACTCTTACAACTCCTCATGGAGAAATCACCCTAACCTTAAGTGGAACCAAAACTCAAGCACACCCCAAAGCTCATCTAGTCCACCTAATAGGTTCAATCCTCCAAGCACCGGGAACCCCACTAATCTTGAGGCAATCGCATCTAGGTTCATGTCATCTTAAGAAACTCGATTGACTAAGCTTGAAGCTGATTTTAAGCGAAGACAAGGCGAGGTGAAAAACAAGCTTGATGCCCTCTTAAAAGCCTTTAATGACCAGGAAATTGGAGCACTCCCAAGTGATACTATAAAGAACCCAAAGGTGAGTTCGATTTCATCGACTTCATGTTCTTGTTCACCATGGGAGAGTGCACATCCATTCCCCTCACACCCAACGGTTCACTCGGTAAATGCTATCAACAAGGGTTCCAAGCAATCCAATATGAGGTACCAAGGCCGCGCACCATTGGTAGAACCCACTCTTGAGAAACCCGTCAACCAAGAACCCAAACCTAATCTAGAGGAGGAGTACAAGGAACTCCATCAAGAAAAACCGGTTCTTGAAGTCTTAGCTCATGCACCTTATTATAATGCTTTAAAAGAAAAATATGAGTTAGAACTAAAACTTGGAAAACATGGGTCCGCTTTTGTGCAAAACAATCTACCTAAGAAGTTAGACGATCCCAGGCTATTTACTCTTCCGTGTAGGATTGGAACTTCCAAACCTCTCGATGCTCTAGCCGACTTAGGATCATGCATCAATCTTGTTCCGTTGTCCCTCCATAGAAGCCTTAACTTAGGTAAGATAGAACCAATGGAAACCATCTTAGGTCTAGCGGACGGTAGTGTTGCATATCCGGTAGGGATAATAAAAGACATGGTAGTACACGTAGGAGAATTGACTCTCTTGGCCAACTTCCATGTGCTAGACATGAATAAGGACCCGTCATGCCCATTGCTAGTAGGAAGAGGATTTTTAGCTACCATTAGTGCCATCATTGATTGTAAGATGTCCAAAATAGTGGTAGGAGAGGGGAGTGCTAGGTCAATTTACGATGTCAAAAAGCATACATACTACAATGAAGAAGAAATCCCACATGAGATTAGGTTGGATAGAACGCCATCTAGATATGGACCTTGGTTAGATAAGAACTTCATAGGTCCCCAACGACCTTTCTACCTAGATGAAGTGAACCCGTTCGAGGACGCCTTAGTATTTAGGAAGATGACTGAGTTCCTAGGAAGCTTGCCCATCAACCTTGTCATGAATAAGTGGAAAGTTGAGAGCGATAAGCCTAAACATAAATGGAATTGGGATAGAACGCCTAGTGATGGTAATGGAGAGTGGCACATTAGGATAACAATCTATGATCCCGATGGAGAGAAGTTTGAAAAGGCATATCGAACCAAATGTACTACTAGGAACTTAAATGATAAGTTTGATCCTTATGACATTGTTAAGGATAGGCTTACTTATATCGGTACGTGAGGGCACGACTACGAGTCTAGCTACAAGACTCATAAATAAAGAAAAGCGCTTCGTGGGAGGCAACTCATGCTTAATTGTTTGCTTGTTGGTATCATATATCTTTTATTGATTGTTTATTCTCATGTTTAAATTTGTAAAAATGCTTTATTTTGTTTTTAACCTCGTCTTAATTACATATAAAGGTATTTTACATAAAGGATAACTGTAGGGAGGATTACACACGTTTTCAAATGAAACGTAAACATGAGAAATACAATTAATTAAAAGATATACATGTGTTTTGTTCGAGTCAAATGCTTGTATCGAGTCATAATGGATGTTTTGCGAAATTTTCCAGATTCTAAAGATGTAAATTTTCCGAATTTTTCTAGAAAATCGCACTGCAGGTTTTTCAAGATAACTTTGACGTCAGGATCGCAACTTTGACGACGTCGGGAAGGAGCAAAACAACTGATTACTTTTTCTTGTTTTCCGAGCTACTCATAATTTTTGGAATTTCAGAGGTCTTAATTTTCGAGAATTGCAGTAAACATCCATTCCACAAGCATTATATCCTAGTTTAGTAGAGTTTATATATATTATTACCCGATTTTACGCGAAGGTTTCGTTTGTTTTCTTCAAGTGTGCGGTTTAATTTATCAAGAAGGAGATACATAAGATGAGAAGGAGCTTTTCACGAAAACGTTCTTCTTGAAGAAAGATGTAACCACCACTTTACATGGATCCTACCGAGCTAATCGGGGAGTACTAGTTTCTTTCATCTTTTATTACCTTCCATTATCATAACCCGATACTTCGGAGAACATTGGGGACAATGTTCAGTTTAAGTGTAGGGAGGGAAAATAAAACGGGAACTTTGAAACTATGCTTATCCTTGATTATTTGCTCTATCCAATTGCATTTGTGTAATAAACCATGAGAAAATGTCGGTTAGGGTAATTTTGGCACCAAATTTAAAATTATTCATGACATACAGGAGTGGGCCATTAGTCTTAATAAAGCGTCTCACGGATAGGAAGTTATATGACTAGCACAAAAACCCTTTACCACTTAAATTCCACCCAAAATGTGAGGATCACCCTTAGATTAGTAGGAATTAAAGCATTCATCTTTAATGCATAGAGTGTGAACCGGTAGTATAATAGATTCTCGAACTTGTTTTGTGATGCATCCCTATATCGCTAGTAAGACTACACTTGTGTAGTTAGGAATAACTAAATGATAAGAGGGATTAGGATAACCCTTGTTTGATACCTGTAATATAATTACTTCTTCCACATCGGTTGAGTAATTCCCCCAGACCTTTGCGTTGTACTCATCTTAATACACGATACCCCTAGTTAACCCCTCAGAGCCTATCCTTTTCGCGGTTCTCGTGATGTTTCGATTTTACGAATATCAATGAAGAGCATTGTTTACACCCCACCCTAAATGTACACCCAAATCGCCTTAGCCTACCTTGTATGCACTCACTTTTAGTGCATTATTGTTATCACCCTAAAACCCTTAGTTCAATTATCTAGTTGCTTGCATAAGTTGCTAAGTCGAGTCATATCCTTTGCAGTTTTTGGACGATTGGGACTCATGGGAAAAGTAAAAGTTTATGGAATGACGGGAAGGGAACGTTAAATTCAAATTCCCTTTATTTGCGTAATAATGTACTCCAAGTTTTTTGATCTTTTCAATTCGGGTCATATTAGTGCTAGAGTAATAAAAACTCAAGTGTAGGGATGTGCCTATAAATCCCCATCATTTTGATGTTATGGTTGAGGATGGTAGAGTAAAAGTATATGAAAAAAAAATTCGAAAAAAAATAGAAAAAGAGAAAAAGAAAAAAATAGAGTGTTAAAAAAAAAAGGGCTACCATACTACATCTATCTTTAATTTATGTTTGTTTGTTTCAGTTATCTAGAGTCTAGAGTGTCGAGTCTTGGCTTAGCAACGCTATTCTTCACATGCTTGTAACATAAAGATTTTTGACTTGCCACCACTAAATAGCCTATCCCACCAAACCCTTTGTTTCCCTACCGTAAGCCTAACATTGCAACCCTTTAAAAGACCTCTTTGATAGTCTTTCCTAGGTGTTAACGCCAAAGCGATGGAGGTTTGATCTAATCTCAAGCCTATGGTAATCTATGTACTAGGACGGTTAATGAGTGTTTACCTTCCATTTCCAACTTGTTATATTTCATATACACCGAGAGATGTGAGTATCCAAACACCCCATGAGGTGCTAGTATGTAATTCCGTGCTTGTTATGACTTTTCATGGGCTTATATGTGTTGTGGATTGTTCTAAACCAATGCTTCATGACCCTAACTTATAAATTAATTGGCTAAAGCACATTTGCTTGAGGACAAGCAAATACCAAGTGTAGGGATATTTGATAAGGTTTTAAAATGTACCTTTTTGAGGGTCATTTAAGCCCTTGTTTGATCACTTTATATCCGTTATTACTTAATATCGTTCCTTTTCACTTTTAGGTATCTTGAAGGCAAAATCTTTGGAATGACACTTATTCGGACGAAAAGGCGAATATATGAAGAAAATGGCCAAAGTCAAGAATCGAGCCACTTTCGGTCGCTAGAACGAAGGGACAACGTCGGTGTTATCTGCGACGCCGTCGCATCACTTTTGTGACGGCTCAAGAGCTAAATTGCTTATTTACAAGTGACGGTGTCGGGCTTTAAAAGAGTAGGTCGTCACAACTCGACGGCCTAGATTTGATCCGGACGGCGTCGAGATGAAGGGACGGCGTCACAAGCATAAGGTGATGCCATCGCAAGACTAATGTGCCAAGGCGAAACTCTAATGACGGCGACCAGCGGCGTCATAAATTAAAGGTCGGCGCCGTCGCATATGTAATCTTATATAGAATCCGAATTTTTAGTTTTCGTGTGTAGTCTTTGAAGTAAAACCTAAACCAACCAAGGCATCTTGTACAAGATATTTTAGGGTTCTAAACCCTATCTTACATCAAGATAAGTGTTTTACTTCATTAATTTAATTATGTCTTCAATTACTTGTGTGTGTGCTTGCATGTTCCCCATGTCCGGCTAATTTACTTGTGTGTTTGCTTAGGGAATATGAAACTTAATTATTGAATATTGATTGGTTGTCTCTTATCTTAATTGTTAATGATCTAGTAATGCGATAGGTCATCCGTTGTGTAGTTAATGCTTGATTAATCTTTGTTAACCTTAGTTTATAACACCTAGAGTTGTTGTAGGCTAAACCATCCAAAGAGTACCTTAGAGTTAAAGTTTATAAATCCTAGAGACTTTGTAGGCGATAACCTTTGGTAGTTTCAAAGAGTTAGGTATAAATGCATACCCTATGACCTTAGACATACAACGCGATTAAGAATAAGTACGTGACAATTCAACCATCAATAGGAGATAATTAAGGAGTAGTATAACCTAAGTAGACACATCTTTAAACCATCATACGAGCACACAATAATTAGACATAGACTACCCTCACCTTAGTTAATTAGATAATTAGATAAGTAGAAGTAATCGGTAGAAATACCAACCCCACAAATCCAAACCCCGAGATTCGTACCTTTCCATTTCCTAAAAAAAATCATAAAAAAGAAAAAAATAATCTTCCTCAACCCCAACCTTAGCGTAGTAACCCCTCACTAGCATTCCTATTCCTCTAGAGAACGATATCAATTCCTGTGGCTTACCCTAATACTACACTACAACGATTAGGTTCACTGCCTAGGGTGTTGAAAAACTTGCTCGACGAAAAGGAAGTTCCTTTGACCCCGAACGCGCTGTGTAAGCGTATCACTTAACCATTCCTGCACTGTGTTTTCTAAGATATTTAGACACTTTTAGATTTTTTGGAAAAGTCAAACATATTTCTCTCCTCCGTTCACCATAAATAAATTAACCTTGTACGTTCTCTAGTTTTGCTTAAATCGCGTAACTTTTAGACTTCACGTATAACTATTAAGTTATCCCACGTATGACGAAAACCACATTTTGACATCTCATATCACTTATAGACTAATTTTTTTCTACTTTAAATATATTCACGGTCATTTCCCTGAAATCTCGTTCTTTTATGATAAATTGCATTTTTCACGTATTTAGCTTACGTTTCCAGTTTTAACAGCGTTTACGCGACCCATTAAACTTATCACTCATTTTTATAAGATAATAATGAGTATATTGATTATTTTAATCATTCCTATAAGTTTCATATTTTTACAATAACCGATTTTACGTTTCGTGACTTAACGGCTTACAGTTAGCGATTAACGGAACCAAAACTCACTCCGTAACCAAGATAATACCAAGAGTATCCACCTAAGTCATCTTATCTTCATTTGGCAGACCTTGGGGGGGGATTCATCATTTTGGTTGCATAATCCAAACCATGCTTCATTTAGATCTTTACATGTGTCCTAACTTAACCATGGTTAACATTTAACCCAATATATGGTTAACCAAACTTACCCTCCTATAAATTGCAAGTTAAATACATCCTAAACACCCTCAAACACTGATTTGGGTCGTTCATAGCATAAATCATTCATATCTTCCATAATTTGATCTTTAAACTCCAAGTTTATGCAAAGAAGTTCCAAGTAGTAAGTTACTACATCAAATCTCTAGCAAGTTTAAGTGATCTTCTTGAGTTTAGATCCAGTCAAGTCACTTAGTACTTCATCACCAACTCTTCAAGATCACAAGGGTGCCAAGGTGTAGAAAGCTAGCTCAATTCAAGGTCCTAAGTGTTCAATCAAAGTCCGATCCTTACTAGTTACCCCTTTCTTAATTGAAAGCCCAAGTTGTAAGCAACTAATCACCACCATCATCTCATATTTATTATTCATAATCTTAACGATTTCATTCTATATATATAGTTGCTATGTTGATCATGATGTACATATACTCAATCACATGTTTTAATTCACATATTATCGTAAAAGTAACAAACTAGTAAACTAGTCATATTCTACACATTTGAGACCATTAAAACCTGTCACATATGGACTTTCTAACTTACATACTATGGAAGACAAGATGAAAAGGTAAACATAGCAACTTGAATCACCCGAAATGGACAAACGAGTCAAAAGATACGGCCAAAAGAAGTTAGCGAAACCAAAACGCCGAAACTGCCTAAACATAAGTTGTTAAGGGTCTGTCCGTTTTAAAAGTGGTACTTCTGGTCCGAATCATCAAAACGTTAAAACACGAAAGTTGTCCGGAACGACGTTTTCCTTCACTTTTAAAGAAGCTCGGACCTTGAAAATGCTTAAATAAGCCATTATCTTTCATAAACTGAAACTGCCCTATAAAACTATACTTTTGTCACAAATAAAAGCAAACCAAGAGGCCTAATGGCCATAAGCCAAGACCACGGCTACGGCTAAGGTCAAAGCTGAGTCTCAAGACCATGTTAGTCAAGACCAAAGCCACGGCAAGGCCATGGCTAAAGCCTCAAGGCTTATTTACCCAAGACCGTTAACTAAGGTGATCATATTTATGAAACGACGAGAACTTGTAAAAACATGATAAACTTTATGATATAACAATCTTCATTCAAAATCTATGTTTTATCTACTAAGTGCTACAAAACTAGGGAGCTTCATGTGAGGGGTTTCATTTGAGTAAAATGTATCGACGAGTTGCTGGATTTACGATTTAAAGTGTCGTAGCTCCTCGAATGTTTACTACATGACCTATGAATTGTGATGGCCCGAACGGTAGTACGATATATATAAACTAAACACGTTTTCACAACTAGACCATTTCTATAAACGACATACACAAAAACCATGTACTACATCATGATCAACATAGAGACCTATATAGGTTTGTTATTTCTTTCGCATCATTATTTCAAACCTAAGTCGCAACATCCTATTCTAGGTTGCTCATAGAAGTTCTCATGGCATATCCATCATTCTCATTATACATTTAATATCATTTACTTTGAGGTGAGTTCATAGCCCCACTTTCTATTACTTAATTGTGTTGGGTCTATTATAGATTTGATAATACAAAACAAGAAGAATGAAACATGAAGGACTAAAAGTGACAAGAAGGGAAACTACAAAAAGATGGAGGATTTGGAAGATTCTAGAAGATATGCTTAAAAGAATATTTTTGGTTTTCTAATTGTATTATGATTCCTCTTGTAAACCCTAGCCTCAAGGTCAAGTCCTTGATCCCTGTTACAAGGTGTGTAACATGTTCTACCTTGATCAAGTAGAATTGGGGCTGTAGATGTTTGTATGTTAGAGATGATAATGAAAAATCTTGTTCATAATAATGTTGATTCTATGTTTGAATATTCCACTTTCATTATTATGTGTTCCTAGATATAATATTAGACCTAGTCTAAGAGCTTATAACGATCTTAACATGTGGTATCAAAGCCTGGGGCTCGTGATATCTAGGATTTACAGGGTTTATTGGTGTCGATTTGATTGTGATTAAGCGTGTCGAGTATTGATCTTTATTTATTGTCGAAGCATGCAGTTTGACGAAGGAACGATTTGGCTTTTTAAAAGGTTATTATAAGGTTTTCGTATGATGCTGTGAAGAATTATTATTTGCGACAAGATGTGATGATATAAGAGATACTTTGCATGTGGACGTATTAAACGCTTGAGATGGAACAGATTTCGTGGTCCCCTAGTTGATTGGTAATTCAAGTTTATTGCTTGTGGTCCCAAGGATAGTATTGGTTCCATGTCTTTATGATGGCATTGGATTATTTTAATTGATCAAAGTGCTGATGGGTCACGTATGCTTGGTCACGTGATAGGCGTTTGGCACTATTAAAGGATTGGATTAAGTATGGAGCGGTACATGGTTCTTACACAGGACTCGTGTTTTGATTGGTCCGAATTATAACATCAGATTCGTACTACTCTTTGAATGTTGGTACTATCATGTGGGAATAGGTGATTCGCTAACGAGATCATGTCATCTTATTTGGTATTGTTCATGTTAAAGTTTGCTCGCTTATGTTAAATTGAAAGTACTGCTCATTATTTTTAAAGTACTGCTTATGCCTCAAAGTATTGTCCATATATTTTCAAAATCTTCTTCTTCTTCTTGCTTTCGTATTCATTCAAAGTACTGCTTGGACATGAAAGTCTTGCTAAACGTCTTGTTCAAAGTAATCGCTTATGTTCAAAGCACGCTTGTTTTAAAGTCTTGATTCTTCTCAAAGTCTTGCTCAAGGTTTTACATGGCGAAATTTATTTGGATTAGCGGATAATGGTTTATTACGAGAGATTTGGAATTAAGGGAAGTCGAGCATAATTATTGTTATGGTTTTGGACGACACACACATTGTTTATTGTTCACACACACAAGGAGTTTGGTGATTTGTTCTTAAAAGGATTCAAAAGGCTCGTATTTGATTATTATGGATTAATTGATTACGAAGAAGGTTGAATATAATTTATTTGATGTTGTAGTTGAGTTTCACGTGTTTGTGTTCTTATCATATAGCTTGATGAATCTAGCAATGTGTGATTTTTCTTATGATGCTCTATGCACACATTGGCTATCACTTAAAGGAGTTACATTGTAGTGCTTTCGATGTCTCATATTAGTTGAGGATTTTGTCAAGGATTGCGGTCTACTTATATTTGGTGATTCATATAAGTATGGAGTTCCGTGGATAGTACAAGATTTAAGACACAAGTTTGAGAAATTCTACTTCTTCATCAAATTTGTTATACTCGGTTTTCTTCACAAGTAATCATTACATAAAGCCTACAGATTTTGAAGAATCAGTTGATATTCATGCATCACTCGAGGGGAAGTTTCTACGGTCTATTCATTCTCGTATGGTTTTGGTTCTCGTATGGTTTTGGTATTGAGGGGAAGTTGAGCATGACGATTGTTATGGATTTTTGGCGACAAACACATGGGATTGGTTCACACACACAAGGAGTTTGGTTATTTGTTCTTAAATGTTTTTAAAAAGCTCGAAGTTGATTTTATTGAAGAATTGATTACGAAGAGGATTATTTATCACTTATTTGAAGGTGAAGTGGTATTACTTGGATACGTGTTTTATCATATCTTAAAAGGATAGCTACTTTTAAGGTAACTTGTTCATGCTTCAATGATTATGAAAAAGAATTGACATAACACTTAAAGGAGTGACATTATTGTGCTCAGTGATTATCGTCAAGAGATTGAGGTCTCCCTATACATAGGTATACGTTCAATGTCATCTATAATGCAGGATATAAGATACAAGTTTGGGTTATTTTACTTCTTCATCAAATTTGTTATATTTGGTTTTCTTCACAAGTGATCATTACAAGGAGCTTACAGATTTGAAGAAACATTTGATGTTCATGCACCACTCAAGGGGAAGTGTTTGATTTTTACTACTGTTGATCACTATTACTACTGCTGTTGGAGTTTTCTACTGTTTTGGATTCATTTTTAGTAAGCATTTTGGTGTTCTTCATGGAGGGCAATTCGAAACATTGGACAACTTAGATTGGAAGTATGATATTGGTTCGTGGTGGTCAAGATCATTATTTGCTTACATTCCCTATTTGAAAAGGGGAAGAGATGTTTGAGTGGCATGGCATGGATTATGGGGAAGACAAAGGAAGACATACTTGTTTCATTCATGGTGAGATCTCTGATCTCAATTTCTCTACTTCGTCTAGGGAAGTTCGTTCAAGAATTGGTTTGTCATTATCAACTAGGGGAAGATTGTTGGGAATTATACGTTTGAGTTGATAAGACAAAAAGAATGAAACAAGAGGGACTTAATACGACAAGAAGGAAACCTACAAAAAGATGGAAGGACTTGCTTGCAAAAGAAGTTTTATTTATTAGTCCTTTGTAGTATTTTGTAAACCCTAATCCTCTAGTATAAAGAGGACATGGGGTGTAGGTTTTATTAATTAAGTCTTCCATAATGTAGTCGACTAAAAGGTGTGTGTGTGTCCTAGGCGTATAGTCTTGTAAACGCCTAGGTTATTATTTTAGTTAGGTAGATGTGTTCCTATGAACGTCTAAGATTAGTTAGTGTTAGTGATTGAAAACCTTGTTCAATAACAAAGTATTGTTTTGATTATTCCGCTGCTTATTATCTTTGTTATTGATCCCTAGCTGAGCTTATAAACGATCTTATCAAATTGTTTTACAAACCCTTGGGGGAGATACATGTTTTATTTTAAACCGAACACATTACTTTCAAACTGTATACTTATCTGATTATTTTACTTGCACTAAGTTACCACATTTGCCAAACTTAAGTCCCTAAATCATGAATCATTAATCACGAGTGAAGTGAGCGCGAATATTGTGGATAAATCTATCGGGATTGACGAATCCCGTTTGTTTGACCAGGTCCGGTAAACAAACGCACTATATTTAAGTACATTAGGTAAAAACAGAAATTTTTACGTGTTAAGGGCACGCAACAACAGTTTCACCAATTAATTTTGGAGCAAGTTAACGCCTTGATTGCATGATGCTTAGTGAAATAATAACTGTTTTGTTTTAAAAAAATTGGTGTGAGTCTATAGCTCACACTACAAACATAATGTGTTCAACCATCAAACAAACTCTATGAATTTCACTCAACCTTTGTGTTGACAGTTTTTAGCATGTATTTCAGGTCCATAATGTACGAGGCTGGCACGGAGATGCACGGATACTCAAGAAGGATATAAATCTTATTATTATTCAAAAACCAATTTAATGTATTTTGTAAACCGTGAAACTACTGGGACCTCATTTTTGTAAAATCTGATATTTATATAAATCGAATGATAAATCTTTTAAAACGACTCCATTAGAGTTCGTTTTCTATTGTTATGACTATTGTACCATGAAGTAACACCCAGTTTGAATTCCACTGTGTATCACGAAATTGGGGGTGTTACAATTACACATGTATTGACAAGTAGATCCGAATATAATATCATCCACGTATATTTGAACAATAATTATATGTGATTCCTCTTTCTTAGTGAAAAGTGTATTATCAACTAACCCCATGGTGTAGTTTTTTTTTGATTAAAAATGACTTGAGTCTATCATACCAAGCTTTTGGGGCTTGTTTAAGACCGTAAAGAGCTTTCTTTAATTTATACACATGTTTAGGTTTTTCGAAATCGATAAAGCCCGTAGGTTGAGCTACATAAACTTCTTCAATAATAAATCCATTTAGAAAAGCACTTTTAACATCCATTTGAAAAAGCTTTAGATCATTAGCACAAGCATAAGCAACAAGTATTCTTATAGACTCTAATCTAGCCTCAGGAGCATAGGTCTCATCAAAGTCTATTCCTTCTTTTTGATTATACCCTTGGGCAACGAGTCTAGCTTTGTTTCTAGACACTACACCGTTTGCATCTAACTTGTTTTTATATACCCATTTAGTTCCTATTATGGTTTGATTACTAGGTGGTGGGACAAGTGTCCAAACATCGTTAGAAATAAATTGATTTAACTCTTCTTGCATAGCCATTACCCAACTTTCATCTTTTATGGCTTCTTGTGTATTTTTAGGTTCTATGGTTGAGACAAAACAAAATAAACTACTTTGGTTTTGGACTTGAGATCTTAAGGTTCTTTCATTTAACTTTCCTATGACCTTATCTACGGGGTGATCTTTAGACTCTTTAATATTGATGATTTCATTATTTAATGATTCATCTTCTTTGTTTATATTTTTCTTGATTTTTATGTCTTCACTTTCGATTATCTCGTCATCGACAAGAGGTTGGGTAGGTTTAGGTGGCCTTTTATCAAATTTTATGTTTAATGACTCTTCAACCTTCATTGTTTCTTTATTTAATATAACATAAGCTTTACTATTAGGAGAGTAACCTAAGAAGATACCTTCGGTTGATTTAGGATCTAATTTAGTTAGGTAATCTTTAGTGTTAAGGAGAAAACATTTGCTACCAAAGACTCTAAAATGTTTTAACGTAGGCTTTTTGCCTCGAAGTAACTCGTAAGGAGTTTTACCTAAGAATGGTCTAATTAAGACTCGGTTAAGTTTGTACGTTGATGTATCAACGACATTGCATCAAAATTTTTGAGGAATATATTGCTCATTTTACATGGTGCGACTCATTTCTTGTAGGGTTCTATTTTTCCTTTCAACTACCCCATTCGATTGTGGAGTGCGAGGAGCCGATAAACTGTGAGTAATACCATTAGCGTCACAAAAAGCTCCAAATTGCACATCATTATCTAATTCCCTACCATGATCCGTTCTAATAGACACTATAGGACTTCCTAATTGTCTTTGGATTTTCTTACTTAATATTTCAAAGTAATCGAACGTTTCAGTTTTATTCTTTAAAACTTTAGTCCATGTGTACCTAGAGTAATCATCCACTATGACCAAAGTATAGTAGTTACCTCCATAACTTTGAATAGCGGATAGACCAAATAAATCCATGTGAAGTAGTTCTAGACACTTAGTAGTAGAGACCATATTTTTAGCTTTGTGACTAGCATGGACTTGCTTTCCTACGTTTCAAGCATCACAAAAATGATATTCGTATTTTAATTTTGGTATATCTCTTACTAGTTCTTTAGATGATAGCGATTGAAGAAGTCGCATATTAGCGTGACCCAATCTTTGATGCCATAAGGTCTAAGTATCATCCATAGAAGTAAGACAAAGTTTGTCTTTAGGTTCATTACCGATTTTAATGACACAGACTCCATGTTTTCTAATGCCTCTTCCTATAGTAATTCCGTTTTTCAATATTTTACTACCGGTGTCACTAAAAAGTACGTTACACCTTTTATCACATATTTTTCCTATAGTTAGAAGGTTATAGTTTAGGTTTTCTACGTGACACACATCGTTAATGGTTAAAGATTTGTGAAAAATTGTACCTTTACCGATGATTTTGCTCTTGCTATTACCAAATACCACATTCCCTCCATTGAAGGATTCGTAGCTGGAAAACAAGTCTTTATTACCATTCATGTGCCTCGTGCACCCGCTATCCTTGATCCATTCATTCGGATCTAGGTCGACCTTTAAGCACACCTCGTTTGAGTCATTTGCCATGAGACAAATTTCTTCGTCCTACTCCTCGCTCATTCCCCACGAACCACTCACGAACGCTTTTTGTTCGTCACGTTTGGGACACTCACTAATGAAGTGATTAGGGTCCCCACATTTAAAACATGCGCGTTCATCCCTTGCTTTCTTGTCGTCTTTGCCTTTCCGGAACCCCTTCTTGTCGTCATATGGTTGCTTGACATATCTCCCCTTTCTTCTAAAGAACTTCTTGAAATCCCTCACCGCCATAGCATATTCTTCATCATCACTATCCGAAGAAGAGTTTTCTTCATCGCTTGAGTCCTTCTTAGCTTTTAAGGCAAGAGATTTGTGCTTCTCTTTCTTCTCTTTTGAGGCTTCGGAATCTTTAGCGAGGAAAAGCTCATAGACCTTTAGATTGCCTATGAGTTCGTCGAGGGTGAGGATTGACAAGTCTTTTGATTCTTCGATGGCCGTCACCTTTGATCTCCACTTGGATGGAAGTGCCCTTAGATATCTCCTAACATGATTACGACTAGAGAAAGACTCATCAAGTCCTTGTAATGATGTAATTATAGTATTAAAGTTACCAAAAGAATTATCTATAGTATCCTCATCCGATATTGAAAATTGTTCATATTGTTGAACAAATAAATCTATTTTATTGTTTTTAACTTAAAGTGTTCGTATGATGCTGGTAAAGAAGTGAGTAATAATAAAGCAAGATCTTCATCCTCGAATTTTACCTCAATATTTGCTAAATAAGAACGATTTTGTTGAACTCATCTATATGCTCGGAAATCTTTCGTCCAACCGGCATGTAGAATGTATACAACTTCTTCTTCAGGTACAACTTGTTTGGCCAAGGACTTTGTTATGTACAAAGTCTCGAGCTTGGTCCAAACCCCCAATGAAGTTGTCTCCCCGGTAACCTCTCTCAGAACCTTGTTACCTAAACACAAAATCACGGCACTGTGAGCTTTCTTGTTTACCTCATCTTTCGCTGCAGCATCCATATCCGCGGGTAAAACCTCTAGAGCTGCTTCACATCCATGTTGGATTAATAAAGCACGCATCTTGACTCTCCATAACCCGAAATCACCAGTTTCATCAAATTTCTCGATGTCAAACTTGGCCCCCGTCATTCTTTAACCCTAAATTAATTTGATAAACCTTGTATAATAATTTATAAAAATCACAATCACAAAGTAATTAAAATAATATACCACGTGCGACAGTACCGTAATAAATTGATTAATTAAACGAGTTCAGAATCTTTATTATTCTTCCCTCCAAAACTATTAACCAACCTACCATGTCTTCATCTTCGACAATATCACAAGCGAAAACCCGAAACGACAGTCGATCTTCTATAACCCGAAAATCAACAACCCTTAAGTTTTCTATAATCCGTGTCGAACCTCGACAAATACAAAGCTTAAGAACCCTTTTTAGTCGATCTCCTTGCTGCTTCCGTTACTGCTCACGAACCGGAAACAATAACTTTTCTAGTTTTTGTCGAACCTGGTAGCCCAAGCAGAAAAACCTTTTGCTCCTTCCAGTAAAACAAAAACCAAAACAACCTTCACTGAATCGAACCTAGCGTACCAGAAAGACCCGCGAACCCGAGCTCTTGATACCACTTGTTAGTCTTGTCGACCAACAACCTGGATACTAGCGCGAAATAAATCGCGATCGAATGAAGAAACACACACAAGCAGATTATATATATATCGACAAAAAAGTAAACCGCACGATATAACCCTAACCAAACGATTAGTATTGAAATAATGACGTACAAAATCCCTCCCCCCCCCCTCACCTCCTTTTATGGAGATGAAGGGGGAAGAAAACCGACTTGTACAAGGATAAGAAGTCGGTTGAGATAACAAGCTGAAAAGAAACGGGTCGGGCTTGGGACACAAACCGACCCAACGACCTTTATGCTTTCCTAATCCTATTCGACTAATAACATAGTAAACTTAACATTAAACTGCCCTAGACTCTCGCTAATATGAAGGCTAATACATAACACTATGATTTGCAAAGAGTGATAATTTATGTTACCAAAATTTTCTGACTTGAAAATATTAATTATTAAGTTATCTAACTATAATTTGTCCCTACTTTCATCCTACTCTGGACTAAATTCTTTTTATCAAAATTCTATTAGTATCAACCAAACCATAATCTGAGACCAATTTTTATTTTTAGGCTTTATGAAGATTCAAATCTTGTTTTTTTATGACAAAGAAAGGTCACATGGGTATCAAATGCATACATTGACCAATCTGCAACCAAAAAAATAGCAATAATCTGTTAATATTTAAAAACAACGCCTTTTATTGCAATCAATTTAAACTAAAATGAACTAATTACGATTTACATATCATGATTATTTACCTTCTCTGAAGTTTCGACTACTGTGAAATCACAAAGGCTAGCAAACTCAACGGTTCTTATAGTTTTACCTTGTGTATAATAAATGCACCTTTCTCCTAAGAATGGGGCTGATTTGGAGGTTTCTAAGGGTAGAAATGGAAGTACTACTCCTATTGTTGAGAAAATTGGGAAGATTGAAAAGCTAATTATTGAAGGGAAAGTTACTCTTGTAGATGATGATGGTAAACCTCTTAAAAAGCTTGATTCATCAACTATGAGGGGTAACCCATTCTGTAGGGTGGGCAATGTGGTAGTTTCTGACAGCGATGATGATGAAGTTTTTGATGATCACATTCGGACGTTGTATTCTCGAAGTGGAGGTAAAGAGCATAGTCTTTATAAGCAATGGAACGCATTTCGGGTGATGGCAAAAATTATGATGATGATTTTGGCCTCTCTCCTACACAATTAAAGGCTGATGGAATTCAAGACTTTTGTCTCAACTAGGTTGTTTTATATTTTTTGCATAAAATTTTCTGATGTATAATATTTTATGCTGGTTTTGGTTTAGTAGCCTGATTGGTTGTAGCTAGTTGCCATTTATGGTATGTCATAAATGATTTGTCGTTGTGTCAAGCGATTGCTTGCGGTTAATGTGGTACTTCAGCCACATTCCATTGTACTTAAACGATTTTTTTGGAGTAATATATTTTACCGGCTGGAATACCCTTTACCCAAAAAATAATACCCTTTACCCAAAAAATAATACCTGTACAAAAATACAACATTTGGCTAAAAGCTATAAAATAGCAACGTACTTTCAAAATTCAGGTGACATGAAACACTTATTTTATTATTAACATATAAACAAACGTACTTTCAAATTTTATTCCGATTTACCAATATGATCGGTTCATACAAATGTAATAATATAATATCATATTAATATAAAACGGTCTGATTTTTATTCACTATTTAACAATTTCTTACATTTTATAAATCTAAACATATTTTTCAGTTGTCATACCCGTTTCATCAAAGGTAAGACATAAAGGCTACTTCAATTTCTAAACTTTTCCATTTGCCTGCAAAGAGTTCCTCAATATTTATAGTAAAATTGTGTACTAAAAAGGGGAAAATCGGTATTAGATAACGATTATATACAATCTTAATATTATTATATGGAGTAGAAGCAATAAAAGTCACAGTATACCTTTAAGGTAATAAACATATAGCATTACATGAATAAGAGTTAGAATATAGCATATTATGACTTATGATTAATTTTGATGGAGAAAGAGAATATCCTGAACCAAATTAATGAATGGTTATATGTAGTAAAGCATTTTGCCTATTAGGATTTGCATGTAAAATAAGGATCAAGATCCTCTCAAATTCATTTTCAACTTGATAGATCAAGTTGGTGTTGTTGTGTAGCCATACTTGGCTATTGCAATTGAGAGTCCATTTGACTTTTTCGCAAGTGCACTTTCAGATTTTTCCCATGCTTCTAGATCTCCAATATATTCTCTGGTCTTTATGTATAACAATAGCATATGCAAACATGAAAATTGTGTAGTTTTACCATCTATGATATCGGCACTGGGCTCCCAAAAAAATAATGTGTAGATACTAAAAGAATGCAAGCACTGTTAAAAAATATATATATATAACAACGCTCGTGTGACTCCGTTTTGATGATTCAACGGATTCAAGTATTTGGATTGAGTTCAGATTGATTAGTAGTGCATAACTTGCAACAGTTTCCTTGCAATAAAATTAAACAAAACCACGAAATGTGACCTGATGAATTAAACATTAGTTGAAGTTTATTGGATAACAGTTTCTACATGTTACGGATTGAAACATTAATTTGGATAAAGCTTTGGTGTTGTTGCGGTGTTTATTGGTTCTACTTTTATGTATTACAAATAGTGGAGTAGCGACCCAAGCATAGATGTATTTGTAATACACAAATCATATTCTTCATGGTTCATTCAAACATACAAAAACTTAACAATTTTAGACTATATCCATTAATAATACCTACAATGTATGTACTTCTCTACATAATTTGCTTATAATCCAAAATTTCCATTATACTTCAACTTAAAATTTTATGCTTCAACCAAATAAAGCGAGTAATTACGAACATAAACATGCATACATTTAACTCCTGTATCAGTTATGTGGACCATTATGGACCCAAAATTTACAGTCGGCACACGTTAAGCCCCAAAATTTACAGTTAGCAACATAAGTATTCGCACATTCAACGCCAAATCACATATATGGACCAATTGTGAACATTGAATTAATAAAAAATTAGACACACATTTAACACAATATGGAGCTAAAATGAACCATAAATCAGCAATATGCACACATTTAATCCAACCAAATTTTATGAACATTAAAATTCGACACTATGGATTAATAATAAACACTTAATCAACAACTAAGATTTAAGACACCAGTATACACACAAATTAACCACTAAACCAATATACATGAAAACATATCGGTTTTCTACGTGATCTTGATGCACAATACAGTTATGCAACATTCAAAAACCCGAAACCAAATTAGTGCTAAAATTACTAATACCTTTCATTCCCAATCAAACCCCACCATTTTATATACTCCAAACTAAAATCCAAACACGGCATGTAACCAAGCTTCGCCATCCTGCTGCTCCCAAAACTCCCCCACAACCGAACGACACCATCGCAGTCGTATTCAAACTCGCCGACCCATCTTTCTCCTCATCACCCAGATCCTTAAACACAAACCTCATGAAAACCCGGATCCTTAATCTTCTTTATGTTTAGCATACGTTGGGTTCTCCTTTTTTTGTCATAGTATTAAGATTGAACTTCAATGATGATCGATTCATGATGATTCGATTTCTTGGTGATGATGATCAATGTATGATATAAAGATATATTGGTGGTGATAATGTTGGAGACGTGATTTATAAATATTTGGATGCAATTGTAGTTAGAATTAAATAAGGATCGCAAGGTTTTTGTCTCGCATCACGATAGTTAAGTTTAGGTTATCATTTAGGAATTTTCCTTTTCCGATAAAGAAAAATATAAAAAAACAATATAATTATTGCCTAATAAGGGAAGGTTGATTTTTTTAAAATACAAAAGTCCCCACTTGAGGTTTTGTTTTATTATATAAAAGATACCACCCACAACCAAACATTATCATTTTAGGCTTTTAGGTTCATCCATATATAATCAAATAACATGCTTTACATAAAACTTTTGTTCACATAATCACGCATAACTAATAAATGAGGTTTATTTCTCCATTTTTCTTTAATCTCAACTCTCATCATCATTCTAAGTGGCATATCTAAGTTCTTCTATCTTAGATATGCATGTGTATATTTTTTTTGGGTAAAAGGTCAAAGACCCGGTAAATATATTACTCCAAAAACGTTTAGGTACAAAGGATATGAGTGAATCCCATATCTCAGCCCGTTACATAGGCGAAAAGCTTACATAACAAGATACTTCATATTCTCTATATAAGAAAATAAAACACTACTCAAACTATAACATTAGACTCCTATGGAGCTAACATTACTTCCTACAAAGGCCTTGGAGCTTGATACCATACGTGTCATAATAGGCATCCAAATTTCCTGGGAGATCGTAAACCTGATCCGCATAGTTATCATAATCATAGTCATCATAGTCATCTTCGCGATCATGACCACCACCAAATAGGTTACTCGACTCATCAAAGGTGTTCACAACCTCCTCATCATCACTATCAGAATCCACAATCTCTCCCACCTTAGTGAATGGGCTAACCCTCTTAGTAAAAGAAGTTGCCGGTAAATCCTTATTATAACCCTGATAATCAACGTTTTTAATAGGATTACCATTATCATCAACCAGGGTAGCTTTCCCATCGATAAGAAGCCTTTCAAACTCCCCAATTTTCTCAACAATAGAGGTAGGACCAACCGCTTTAGCTTCCATTGAATCACTCACAAG
>CM040238.1:292336001-292371657 GCA_022545495.1 Chrysanthemum lavandulifolium | reverse complement strand
ATCCTTTTCTTATTGTTCTTTTCTGGGTTGAAACCTTTAATTAGGGTTCTTCCCTAATTCTTATTCTTCTTGAAACAATCTTGAATCACGACTTGTAATCTTGCAACATGCTCTTATACCAATGTAGCGAATCTGACATGCCTTTGTCGACATATCAGGTCCATGTTCACAGGTTCCATAATTGGTTTCCAGGATTGAATATAATAACAAGATTAATAAGCATGATTATTTGAATATATCACAACATAACTGATTACGTTGTATGTATTGAATTGATTGGAATGAATGAACAACTGATAATTGTTTTACATATTTCGAACCTATATATATACTTTGAAACGGTGCCAAGAACAAGAGGCATATAGGTTCCATTAAAGTAATCGACATATCTATTTTCTAAACGTTATAACCTTATAAACGGTTATATTGTTTTGGTTTTGACCCAGCCCATACACAATTAACACTAAACTACCATTAACTTTGATTTCTATAACATTAGAGTTCCAACATAAGGGTGCAGGGGGTTGAGAAACCAATTGACCGTGTGCCGGATGTAGTAGGGAAACATGGAAGATAGGGTGTACTTTGGAGTCTGCAGGAAGAGCAAGTTCTAGGCTACAGGACCTACTCGGCAAGTCACACTGTCCGGTCCAAAGTACTGTGGTAAAAGCTTCTCAAAATTTTGTTTAGAAAGGGAGCGTTGACGGAATGGCTGAATTCGAAGAAGAATTACACCCCCCACATCAAATGATACCGCTCTTCGCTTCAAATCTGACTCTGCGCTCATATGTGACTATTCTTTATGCATTATGAGTTTCACCTTGATCATAAAAGTTAAGTGGAGGCAGGTCACGACCATAAACATACTTGTTACATAGGTCTTTAACTTCTGATTTCCAGGATCGAATATGATCAAATAACATCCATGACAACATTCAAACAAGAATCGATAAACTAAAGAACAAAAGAAGATTTGTTGAACCCTCAATAATCTGATAATATAAATCAATGGGGTTACTTAGAATTACAGAAATTGATCCTATATAAACTGAATGAAACGGTGTCTTTCAAAATACATACCGGTTCATATAATAACCGTTGCAATGTTTTCCTAAACCTAATAACCGTTTCATCTAATGGGTCATTGGCCTTTAATCCAACCTGAATATAGGCCTAAAGAAAAAAATTACATCAGATTCTGTTTGGTAAACAAGACATTAACGTCCAACAGTCCACCTTAATGTCTTGATGCCAAACTTCGTGTTTGTGAATCTTCTGTAATTCCTTTCATCTTGAGACTCTCACAGTCTTCTTCTTGAACCTTCGCGGTTGTTGTTGTGATCTTCCTTAAGTCCAGGTTGATCAACTTCGTTGTTGTTCTTGCTTACGAATTCGAGACCATCACATCCCCGCTTCATCGTTGAGACCATCACAGCCCCTTCTTGATCATATCGCATGACCTTTCATGATCAAATCTCTTGATCATTCAGTCCATCACAGATTCTTCTTCTTTGCGGTTGCTTCACACAACTTGGCTTCACACCCCTTTCTTCATGATTGCGTTTCTAAAAAAATGCAGGTTTGATTCTTGAATGATTAGTGAGTCATGAATTGTTGTTGCTTGATCCCTTCGGCTCTGATGCCACTGTTACATAGGTCTTTAACTTCTGATTTCCAGGATGGAATATGATCAAATAACATCCACGACAACATTCAAACAAGAATCGATAAAAGAAAGAAACAAAGAAGATTTGTTGAACCCTCAATAATCTGATAATATAAATCAATGGGGTTACTTTGAATTAGAGAAATTGTTCCTATACAAATTGAATGAAACGGTGTCTTTCAAAAGACATACCGGTTCATATAATAACCGTTGAATGTTTTCCTAAACCTAATAACCATTTCATCTAATGGGTTGTTGGCCTTTGGCCCAACCTGGCCTAAAGAAAAACATTACATCAGATTCTATTTGGTAAACAAGACATTAACGTCCAACAATACTTAAAGAAGTGTGATAATCGGTATTGAGCGAGTATTCTGCCAAAGTCGAAAACTTGCTCCAAGAAGAGGGTCGCTCATGAGCAAAACACCTTAAGTAAAGCTTCTAGGCAACGATTAACCACTTCCATCTTTCCATCAGATAATTGTGGGTGATAAGTGGGGCCCTTACGTAGTCGGGTTTGACTAAGACGGAACAACTCTTGACAGAAGTTGCTTAGAAAAATGACATCTCTATCAGATATGATGCAAACGATTTCCTTACAAAAAAGTGCAGCCACCGACTTAGCTATAAATGGGTGAGCCAGTGGTAAAATGTAAAAGTGACTGTATTTAGTCAATCTGTGAAGCACAACAACACCTCCTGATTTCGGAAGCCTAACAACCAAGTCCAGAGAGATATATTCTCAATCACGACATGGAATTGGCAGAGGCTCTAGCAGACTAGTCGGAGCAAGTGTTTGGTATTTGACTATTTGTTCTGTTGACATACCAAGAAATTTTCCAGAAGAATTTTTAAATCACTCTTCATTTTTGGCCGAAAGAACATTTCTGAGAGGTTCTTAAGCATTTTAAGATAACTACCATGCCCTCTTGTTAATTAATCTTGGCACTCAGACAAAGTTTCTTTCGCAAGGACGACCCATCTAGGATAACAAGACGATTCTGATAGAACTGTTAGTTTCCAGTGACTCATATCCAGTGGACACCTGCAGTCACTTTCCATGACCAGTTAATTGAACAACTATATTTAGAGTTTTAGATCCTTTTAGCGACCACTTTTATGCATTTTTTATGTATTAGTGACGAAAAAGTATCGATCATTTTAAAGGGAATATTCTTTTTGTTAGATTTCTTCTTCTCCACTAGATCTACTGTGTCATCTTTTTCGACAAATTAACTGACTTATAGTTGATTTCTTGTTATTAGCAAGAATAAATTCTAACCGGCATATTCCTATACAATGTTAGTGTGTCAACAGAAGGTGATAATTCTAACACTTTTAACTGTATATATTATAGAAAGGTAGCAATCTTCATTGATTTACCTTATTTCCTTATTAAATAACAATATACAACATAATTTAGGACAAGAAAACAAAACATAAAAAGTTCCTTAAACTTTATGACTTATGACTAGACATCATACAAAATCGATCAAGCATTAAGTTACCGATACACGCATATTCATCCAAAGTCGATCATCCACTGAAAATAAATCTTTGACATGGCGCATTGTTGGCCTTTCGTGTGGGTTGTTGTTCAAACATGCCCGTGAGACATTCAAAATTAAATGAGCTAGTTTCTCAACTAGAGGTGATGGTCGCGGAATCCGTCTATCTCCTACATTGGCCAGCAATAGATCATCGGTCGACATTGTTGGCAGACATGATATAGCTTCTCCAGATGCTTTCCCATAATCACTTCTAGTGCAACAACTCCAAAACTATACACATCGCATTTCTCTGTCACCACCATCGTATAAGCAAGCTCTACAATAAAGAAAGTAGGACAATCCAAAAAAAGTTGTTATATAACTTGAGAATAAGTATGTATCGATATATAACTTCAAAATTTATGGTAGTTACCGCGCAATATAGCCATATGTGCCTACAACCATGATCCAATTGGATGAATCCGACTTGAGAAGCTTATTTGTTCCAAAATCCGAGATATGTGCCTCATAATCGAATCGAGAAGAATATTAGCTCCGAAATGTCTCTATGAATGATAGGAGATGTACAATCATGGTGCATATAAGCCAAACCATTCGCTATAGCCCTAACAATTCTTACTCTTTTCACCAATCCATTTCCATTCTTTGTGGTATCGCTACTTAAGAGCGATTTTAGACTTCCTTCTCAAGATATTCGTAAATTAAAATGAGTTACGAGCATGGAAGCAATATCCATAGAGTTTAACCATGTTTCGTGCTTTATGTTTGTTAATGCTCGTACCTCATTTAGGAAGCCTATATGATCGTCATTCTCGGATGATGAATGAAGTTTCTTGACCGCTACTAAATTGTTGCGTTGTAACTCAGCTTTATACACAGTACCGTATCCTCCGATCCCAATACAATATGCATCATCAAAATCATTTGTTGCCTTGATGATTTCATCATACATTGCCTGTCCATCGAAACTTGTTATTGAGAAAAATTTGCCACCTTCTTCGGCTGATGGTTCATGTGGAGAAGTTCTCTTTCTACATCGATAAACAATGATGCCACACGTGAATATGTTGGACTAATCTTGAGTCATGGCTCAAAGTTAGGCATTCATTATAGTTTAAATGAAAGAACAAGGGGCTCCATGTACAAGGCAAAAGTTAGAAGGGCCAGATAGGTTTATAATAAACCTAATAATCACTCTGATGTTATTTGATGTGTGAAGCGACACAAACACGTAACATCACAACGGTTCAAGAAAAGCAGGAGACGCAAGACAGAAAAACATGTCGCTTCAACATGTATAAATAGGGCTTCATAGTCTCATTTGTAATCAACCAGATCTTGTACAATACTTGTAAAACCATTACTTTTTTGGGGGTAAAGGGGAGTAATCCTGCACCCTGGTAAATATATTAACCAAATAAACGTTTAAGTACAATGGATATAAGTGAAGTCCCATATCTCAGCCCGTTACATAGGCATAAAGCTTACATAACAAGATACTTCCTAGTTTCTAAACAAGAAACCAAACCACTACTCAAAAGTTAACATATGACACAACGCATAAAATTACTTCCTAGGACCTTGAAACTTTGTGCCATAAATGGCATTAAAGGCATCCAAATTCCCTGGAAGATCACGAACCTGTTTCGCATAGTCATCGAAGTCATAGTCATCATACTCATCTTCAAACTCTTGGCCACCACCAAATATATTAGCAGACTCATCAAAAGGGTTAGCAACAACGTCATCTTGAGTAATCGACACCTCAATCTCTCCTACTTTAGAAAAGGGTTAACTCTCTTAGTAGAAGAGACAGGCGGAATACAAGAGTCACTAGTTTTAGAAGCCACACCGTGTCCATCTCTTTCAAATCACTCACAAGGGGTTCTTGTGATACATTACCGTCATAGGAGACTTATCATCATTAACTTCCATTATACGACTGAATCCACATCCTTGCGGGAGACATTAGAAGGACTATCACCGTATCCGTAGAAAGAGCAAAGAACTTGTTAGATGTAGAGATCGTAGTACCACTCGAACTAGCCACCACGTAGCATTCTTCTTAGTGACTTCCACTTTCTTAGGTTCGGGAGGAGTCTTTTGGGTTGATATTGAAACTGCTTACCACACAGGTTTAGTAAACCCTCCTTGACCCGGAATAGTAGACCCACCTTGCTTACCCTTCTTCTTGTTATTAACCATCTTGAACCCATCGGAAGGTCGAGCGGGAGGTTTAACGACTTTAGGACATTCAATAGGGTATGACCAAAATCATACATTTGTTACAATGAGGTGGTTTCCACTCATATTCAACCGTATCTTCTCAATAGTCGAACTGACCCATCAAGTAACGGTATCTCAACAAGAAGGCTGTCCTAAGCACCTCATCCGACTTCACATCAATCATGCATCTAGCAAAACTACTACGGCCCCATGATTCCTTGCACATTTGGCTAGTGAAAGCGTCTAACCTTTTGGGAGTGCCTATCAACGTGGCAAGGAGACTAAGACCATCATCGAAAACATAGCAAGAGGAACATCATGGAATTTAACCCACACCGGGATGTTGGTCAAATCCTCTTTAAGTAGGTTGGTGTTTAATGTCCATGGTTTAAGAATAATAGGTACATTTCTAATCAACCAAGGACCGTTCTCAAGAACATCATCAACACCTTTCTTCGAATTGAACTTAAAGAAGAAAAACCCCTTAGCATTCATCATGACCTTTTGAGTACCAAACTTAGCCCAAGCATTGCGTACAAAGTAATCAACAACAGGGAAAGCAAGTCGATTACCAAGGAAATACCCATACAAAGTATTCTCAAACCTAGAGTTCACCTCTTCAACCACTTTCATCGGGACAGAAAGATCCACACCATTAGCTGTTTTATTACCCTCCAACCTTCGAAAGTTAGGCGTGTGATTCTTAGGTTCAGTAGAAGTAACACCAGCATACGATGTAGAAGGTTGGTTCAAATCACCACCCATATCAAGACTCCACAGCCCCATTTGCATTCTTAATGACCTTAACATTATCATGCTCATTAACATTAGAAGCCATGGGAGCACTCAAATCCCGAGGATGTGA
Source organism: Chrysanthemum lavandulifolium (assembly GCA_022545495.1). Lineage (NCBI taxonomy): Eukaryota > Viridiplantae > Streptophyta > Magnoliopsida > Asterales > Asteraceae > Chrysanthemum > Chrysanthemum lavandulifolium. The sequence continues at coordinate 292,365,389 of CM040238.1, read as the reverse complement.
ATAATAACCAATAGCATTAAGCATCTCATCAAGCTCCTACGTGATCGCGGCACCTTAAGATGCTCAAAAGATTAGTCCGATGTGAGATAGCATCCTCTATCACACCGGTTTTAATGGTTGCCCATCGTCACCCATCGAACAAGTTTTCCTCAAAATTTGTTTTTCAATGGCACGAGTTTTCATTAAAGTATCATGCCCCTTAGGCGTGTCATGGCTAGGAGCAACATGACTAGGGGTCGAACCAAGTGAAACCGGCTCCACTTGTCCATTAGTACCAACAAGAGTAGACGAATTAATGTTCTCCTCTCCCATACAATCCAGCATAAACAAACGTAAATCAATTTAGAACAACGAAAACACCCAACCTGATTATAGACTTGTTTAAGAATCAAGATAGAACCCAAGAGTAGAATCAAGATTAGTAGAACAGGAATGTAATAAGATTAAAAGTGCTGGAACGATTTGAATGAGGTTTAGTTAGAGTGGAGAGATCGCCATTGGGGTGGATCGGTTTTAGGGTTTGGGAGAGTTAAAATTCATTTATTTATTACAAATCGTTTTTGGATCAGTTATTGTTTGTTAATTTCGTTTACTTAATTTGTTCGTGTTTAAAACCCCGCTGGATCAGTTATTGTTTGTTAATTTCGTTTACTTAATTTGTTCGTGTTTAAAACCCCGCTGGGACAACAAATTGGCATCAGAGCTTGGCTTGTTTCATCAAGAAAGAAGATCAATCAAGAGTTGGGGTCGTTTTTCTGCAGACACTGAATCAAAATCACAGCAGCCTGCTGTTTGGTTCAGGCAGAAAAAGAGGAAGGAACATCGTTCCTTGGCGAAGAGGATTAAGGGCGAACGAAAAGAAAAGCTGGTGTTTTTTTCTGTGTTGATACGAAGAAAAAAAAAAAGAAGCTTTTGTTGGTGTTACTGATTTCGAAAAAAAAAAAAAACAACAGGTAACGTTTTTTTTTGTTTGTTTACTGCTACGAATAAAATACACAAGGGAACAGGTGGTTGTTTTTTTGGTTCGAAAAAAGGGGAAGACACCAAAAGGAGAGTGTTTGGTTTTTGAGTGTACGGGTTCGTTGGAACAAGTACAGGAAGAAGGAAAAACTGCGTTGGTGTTTGTTTGCTGGTTCGAAAAAGAAAGAAGAAGGGGAGAACATATTTAGTGTTTTTACTGTTTCAAGAAAAAAACAAAAGGATAGTTTTTATTTCTGGGTCGAAAAAAAGGAGCAAAAGGAAGAAACATCAAGGGAGCGTTTGAGTGGTTGTACAAGGAAAAAGAAGAACACCAAGGGCGTGTTTTTTTTTTGAGAAAAAAAACACATAAGAAAGGGTAGAACCCTTTGTTGGTGTTTACTGGTTCAAGGAGAGAAAGGACAACAAATTTGAAGTTGTTCGGCATTTTGTTTTGGGCTGTTTCCAAGAAGGGCAGAAAGAAACAAAACATTGGTTTGGTGTTTTGGTGGTTCGAAAAGGAAAGAGGAGGAAGAGGTACAATTGCGGTTGCTGCTTCGGAAAAGAAAAAACAAAGGAAAGATTTTTCTTTACTTTCGGGTTCGAACGGAATAAAAAGGAAGAAGACACCAAGAGGTGCGTTTGGTTGTTTGTACCAGGAAGGAAAAGGACACATTGCAGTGTTCTTGCGGGCTCCGAAAAACAACAAGGATAGAAAATCGTATCGTGGAGGAATCGCAGAATTCAGGTTTTATATTCTAAAACTAAAATCTGAATTTTTATAATTTTTAGTCTTGTAAGATTAGAAATTTTGCTTTTGATTCCTAGGTTGAATTATAGGATTTCCCATATTCCTACCTTTAATTCCCTATTAGAATTAGGAATAGTTTTTAGGCACAATGTCAGGAGATAAAAACAAGGAAATCGTAATTCACAAGGAGGTTACATCATTTACCCAATTTCAATGTCCTATTTTGAAACCTACAAACTACACAGTATGGGCTCTGCGTATAAAAACCATACTAAGGGCAAACGGGCTTTGGGAAATAATAGAACCTAAGGGTAATGAAGAGCTGGATATAAAGAAAGATATGGCTACAACTGCATATCTTTACCAGGCATTACCAGAGGATATGATTTTGCAAGTGGCTAGTTGTAAGAGTGCAAAATAAATTTGGGAAGCACTACAAACTAGGCACATAGGTGTAGATAGAGTGCAAAAAGCACGACTACAAACTCTCAAAACGGAATTTGAGATGTTGAGGATGAAAGAAGATGGCAGTATTGATGCTTTCTCGGCAAAGCTCAATAGTATTGTTACAAGGGCTAGTGGCTTAGGATCAACTTTTGATCAACAAACCTTAGTATGAAAACTATTAAGTTCAGTACCCAGAAGGTTTATACATATTGTAGCAGCCATAGAACAATTTTCTGATCTAGAAAACACAACCCTAGATGAGACAATTGGAAGGCTAAAAGCCTTTGAGGAAAGAGTAAACCTCTTTAACGGAAGCCCTAGTGACAATCAGGATAGGTTATTGTTCACAAAACATGGCAACAAGTCGAGTCATGGGAAAGGTTTTAAGAACAGTGAACAAGGAAGAGCTAATTCGTCTCAAGACAATTGGTGTGACGAAAAGGCAACAAATGTTAGAAGCAAGGATGGAGATGATCGTGATTGGAGAAAGAAAAACTCTAGAGATCAAAACCACTTCAAGAAAGGAAAACGAGGTGTAGAATGTTATAACTGCCATGAATTTGGACATATTGCTAGAAATTGTCCAGAGAAGAATAAAGAAGAAGAGACAAACATTGTAGAAGAAGACAACGAACCTACATTGTTGATGGCAACTATGACAGATAAGGATGAACTAGAAAAGGCATTTTCAGAAGAAGAACCAAGGCGGAAGGGAATTATCATTAATAATGAAATCCAAAATGAAAGCTTAGAAAACTTAAGGTCAGAAATTGAGACTGACTTGAAAAGTAAACTGGAGTTATGGAAGTATGAAATGCTTCATGACTTTAAAGAAAAGAAACAAGAACTCAAGGAGAAGTTCAGAATGAAAGAGCTAGAGTTCGAGAAGAAGATGCATGAACGAGAAAGTTCATTTGAAAACAAGATGAAGAATGAGATGACAAGTGTTGAATGTCTAAAGAAGATTCAAGAGGCTGTCACTAGTTTAAGATTTCCAAGTAAGATTGACATGAAGACTAGAGAACTTTATGAGGTGTTGGATAGTTATTGTGAGACTGCAAAGGAGATTCCAAGACATGAACCTAAGCAAGCGATGCTAGTGATAGCCAAGGCGGTAGAAGAAGATAGCAAGGAAGCTATGAAGACTATGATCTCACCAGAAGGGATGGAAGTTGCTGCAGGGCTAAAAAGAGGTTATGTAAAAGGCATGGACGCCAGTGATGGAATAAGTGCATCTAGAGAACGACCAACAAAGCAGTGGAAATCAACGAAAGAGATGGCCCAAATGATCAAAGAATACAAGAGGCGTGAAGACATTCAAGACAAAGAGGTCAAGCAAAGAATGAGCAAAAGCCAAAGTATAAAGACAAGGACTTTCTGAAGACGAATTATGAAGTATAAAGGAGCTACTAAAGCATGATCAAGATTAGGGGTGATTGTTGGACTAATCTTGAGTCATGGCTCAAAGTTAGGCATTCATTATAGTTTAAGTGAAAGAACAAGGGCTCCATGTACAAGGCAAAAGTTAGAAGGGCCGATAGGTTTATAATAAACCTAATAACACTCTGATGGTTATTTTATGTGAAGCGACACAAACACAGAACATCACAACAGTTCAAGAAAAGCAGGAGACACAAGACAGAAAAACATGTCGCTTCAACATGTATAAATAGGGCTTGATAGTCTCATTTGTAATCAACCAGATCTTGTACAATACTTGTAAAACCATTACTTTGATTCAATACAAATCCTTTTTGGATCAGTTATTGTTTGTTAATTTCGTTTACTTAATTTGTTCGTGTTTAAAACCCCGCTGGGACAACAGAATAAACCAAGTAAAAGAGCCGCAAAAAGTGGGACCGTGATTACAAGGATGAGCTTATGATGAAAATGATTATTTTTTTTCATTAACTTTTGACTTTCACAAAGTTTCAAACCTTTAACATTTCCACACAGACCATCATTTTCTTGTAATGCTTCTCCAGACACATTTAGAAAGACAACATAAGGGGGAACTGGACCAGTGAGCTCATTGTAAGATAGGTCGATATCAATCCTACTTGGAAAGTTACTGAAACTATTAGGAATAGCACCTGAGAGCTTATTGTGCGAAAGATTCTGTTGTTTGATGGCCTTCGATTGAAACAAAGGGTGTTTTGGGACAGAAAGGTTTATAATAGATAAACATAAAGAAAGATTGAATAGAATAGATTTGTATTGATATGCAATGAATGTTTACAGAAATCTAATCCTATTTATACTACATGAATCGGTACCATGATGAAGAGGAATACCGGTTCATCAAAAGTAATCGACATACTAATTCTAACCGTTATCCTAACAACCTAAACGACCCATTTAACCCAGCCCATAACCCAAGTCTGTTTACAGGCTTTATAGAATATAAAACATACTATTTGGTCCTTATACCAACTAATTATATCATTACTTCCAACATTCTCCCCCCAATGATATAATCAGGTGGTTCTTGGTCTTCGAGATGCTTTACTTCAAATGATGGCAAGGCAGTCGTCTTCTTTCTTGACTTCACAGTAATGTAGGTTCATCGTCAGTTTCATACATGAGATGTGCTTGCTTCTTCTTGTCTTTCTTCTTGTCTTTCCATTTCGTGCATTCCTTCGCGAAATGTCCACGCTCACCACATTCATAACACCTGAGCTTGCTTTTGTCTATGCTTCCACGACTAGTAACTTCTCCATAGCTATCTTTGTTTTTGGTAAAGTTTCTTCCATGTCCTCTACCTCCTTGATTATTTGAATTTGCCAATAGAAGTTTGTTTTGACAATTTCCTTCTGGTTCGTCGTGGCTTTTAAGTCGTTCTTCAAAAGCTGTTATTCTTCCTACGGCTTCTTCAAATTGCATGGTATCAATCTCTTGATATTGTTCGATAGACGCCACGATTGGTAAAAACTTCTTTGGGACTGAATTAAGTAGTTTCATCACGAGTACTTTATCTTTCAGAGTACCCCCAAGGCTTCTAAATTTGGCTTGTATGCTACTTAACTTCCCTGCAAACTCACTTGCACTTTCATTTAGTTTCATCTTTAATGTTTCTAACTCACTTCTTAAAGTTTGCAAACATGCTTTCTGAACTAGATCGGCTCCTAAATACTTGACTTTGATCGAGTCCCATACTTCCTTTGCAGTCGAGTATTGTTCAACTTGTATTAAAACATCTTGTGGCAATGTTTGAAAGATCATTGCCATTGATGTGTTTTCCTTCTTCTCATTTATTGCTTCTCCTTCTTTTGCAACTATCGTTCCCCAAATACCATATGCCTTCAATATTGTCTCCATCATAATTGCCCATGTTGTGTAGTTTGTTTCGGTTAGTTTCGGATATTGAAGTGCTATGTTTTGGTCACGAGTTGGTGTAGATGATTCTCCTTTTGTCATCCTTTCTTGTTGTACTAACTTGCTTGCTTGTGTAACTCGCTAATATAGAAACTATGAAGTTTCTCTTCCTTACTTGCTTAGAATCAAAAATGATTCGGATTGCTTGCTTTACGATAAAAAATCCTTGCTGTTTGGGCTACTTGCTACCCAATCTGAACTTGCTATCTAGGCTACTTGCTACCTAGTTTCTTGTTATTTGAATATTAAGGTTCGGAACTTGCTATGAACCTAAGGATTCGGTCTAACTTGCTATGTATCACTAGGATTCGGTTTGACTTGCTATGATACACAAAGGGTTCGGTTTTGACTTGCTATGAACCAAAAGGGTTCGGTTTTGACTTGATATTTTACTAAGAAAAAAATGTTTTTTTTTGTTTCTTTGTAAAAAAAAAGTCTTTAATCTTACTTTCTTACTATCTATCCTATCTATGATTCTAATTATAATATTGAGTAAAAAAAAGCAGGAGAAAAAGAGAATACCTAATCGATTTTTCAGTCTCTCCTTTCTTTTTTTCTGACTTGTGTTCTTGCGGTTGATTGGTGCCAATTATTATACCCCTGCCTTCGAATAAATATGGTCTTCCTGATGTTATTTTGATCTTCTGTTGGTGCGTTTTGGAACATAAGTTATGCGACGGAAGGTTGTAACCGTTTCTTCTTTCTGCAATTAAGTAAAACTTCCGATCCCTTCTTTCTTTCTTGCTGTAAATCGATGGCCTACTCGTACTCGTTCTTCCCTGGCTCTGATGCCACTGTTGTTTGATGGCCTTCGATTGAAACAAAGGGTGTTTTGGGACAGAAAGGTTTATAATAGATAAACAGAAACAAAGATTGAATAGAATAGATTTGTATTGATATGGAATGAATGTTTACAGAAATCTAATCCTATTTATACTACATGAATCGGTACCATGATGAAGAGGAATACCGGTTCATCAAAAGTAATCGACATACTAATTCTAACCGTTATCTTAACAACCTAAACGACCCATTTAACCCAGCGCATAACCCAAGTCTGTTTACAGGCTTTACAAAATATAAAACATACTATTTGGTCCTTATACTAACTAATTATATCATTACTTCCAACAGATTCATCATTACGAGACTTTTTAAACTTCCAATTTCTGATGGTATCTCTTCTGTGAGTGAATTCCAAGATAAATCAAGAGCATTGAGTTGACTTAATTTACCAATCTCCGGTGAGTTCTTTCCACTGAGATTGTTATTACTAAGATATATGCGATTGATTTGTACCTAATAACCAATATATCTTTGTAATGACCCGTTTAACCTATTTTTTGATAGGTCAAGAGTAAGGAGGCCATACAATGATCCAAGCTCTTGAGGTATAACACCTGAAAGGCTATTATCGCTCAAGTTTAAATTTAACAAACTTTTCATCTCCCCAAACTCCTTTGGAATCTGACCAACTAAATGATTAGAAGAAAGATCAAGCACTTGGATTGAATTTCCAAACTCCGGTGGTATGCTACCATTGATGTTGTTAAAACCCATCAATAATGTAGTCAAATTCTTGCATTTACCCCAATTATGAGATAGTTGCCCATAAAATTTATTATGACTGACATCAAAGAAATTTAAGCTTGGGTAGGCACCAAAACTATTCGATATATCTCCACTAAATTGATTAAATTGAAACCTTGCTCTTATTAAATTGGGGCACTTCCATAGACCTCTTGGAATTGGACCCGAGAGTTGATTATGACTTACTATTAATCTTTGAAGCTTTCCCCCTTGGCACAAATCATCAGGCAATTGGCCAGATAACTGATTTGTGTCCAGCTGTAGCTGTACCGGTTGTAGACTTCCGATTCCTTGTGGTATAGGACCGGATAACTTGTTCATACGAAGATGCAGAATCTGAAGGCTTCTCAGGTTTTTGAACGATGAAGGGATTGTACCATTGAGTTGATTTTCGCTCAAAGATAATTCAGTTAGAGACTTCAAATTCCCTAATTCAATAGGAATGGGTCCAGAGAGTTTGTTTAGGTACAAACTAAGGAAATTCAAAGACGACAAGTCACCCAACGATGATGGAACTGAACCATTGAGTTGATTTTCGTGCAAATATAGTTCAGTGAGAGACTTCGTATTCCCTAATTCAATAGGAATGGGTCCAGATCAGAGTTGATTTATGTGCAGATAAAGGATATTTAAAGACGTCAAATCACCCAACGATGAAGGAATTGAACCATTGAGTTGATTTTCGTTCAAATATTGTTCAGTGAGAGACTTCATATTCCCTAATTCAATTGGAATGGGTCCAGAGAGATTGTTTAGGTACAAATTAAGAAAATAAAAAGACGACAAGTCACCCAACGATGAAGGAATTGAACCATTGAGTTGATTTTCGCTCAAAGATAATTCAGTTAGAGACTTCATATTCCCTAATTCAAGTGGAATGGGTCCTGAGAGTTTGTTTTTGTACAGATAAAGGATATTCAAAGACTTTAAATCACCCACCGATGAAGGGATTGAACCAGTAAAATTGTTTCCTAAAAGTTGCAGAAAGTTTAATTGGCTTAGTTTACCAATGGTAGGTGGAATTACACCTGAAAACTGATTAGATGAAAAATCAAGATGGACAAGTTTGGGCAGGAGTCCGATTTCTGGTGGGATGGGACCAAAGAAGCTGTTTACACTAAGATTAAAATGGGTAAGATTGCCTAGAATAGAGAACGGGAAATTGTGAAGCGTATACCTTCTAACTCAAACGTGGAGAGGTCCAACCTGTTAATGTTCCCATCAGCGTTGCAAGAAATTCCAAATCAAGAAGAACACAAAGTGGGTACACTAGTATTCATTGGAAGGGGTGTCCAAGAAGATACAATTTGAGAGTTGTTTGGGATTTTAAGGCTTGCTTTCCATTTTTGAAGAGCATTTGCTTCCTCCAAAGAAGCAGAAGTAAAGTTTGGTACATATGAGAGAACAATGAGTTGTAGAGCTAGAGATAAAAGTAAGAAGTTTGAAGAAGGCATTTTTTGCTTTTGCATGTTTATTTCTTTACAGTGAAGGCTCGTATGTCTCTATTTATACTTGAGCTACCCTTTTCTGATAAATTATTTTCCAATAATTCTTAGAAATTAAATGTTAGATGGTGTCATATATTATTCCATAAAGATTGTTTTACTTGAGAAATTAATGTTCCTTTTGGAGAATACTTTAACTGTGTAGTACAACTTCCATTGCTTTGTAAACAAGTATTCTATTTTTGTTTTCAAATCAGTTCCATGTAAAAGCTTTGATCAAAATGATCCAGAATGTGTGATCAACTGTGAAACTATGTGCTTTGTACAGACCCTGGAGCGAAAGTAGAAAAAAAAAAGGCTTAAAAGAGCTCGTCTATTTTGATGTTAAAATTCTTATAAAAGTATAATTTTTTTATTTTTTATTTTATTTTTTTTATTTTTTAATTTATATGGTTTTTCACAATATTGACCGTAAATAAAGTCGCATATCACTTCCGTTGTAGAGCTATTTTTTTGTTTCCCTCCCAACTGACGGGGCATGTATCAAGTTCTTCAAGCGCCCAATCCTAATAAAGAATGTATACCCAAAGTCCGGTGCATAAAATTGTCACGGCCAAAATGTAGATAAGTTACAAGCCCCAAACATTAATATCACCGTGCCTCCACCACTTGATCCCCTTGAGATTCTAGATGATGAAGAGGATGGAGAAGACGTGAGTAGGGATGTATTCTGAACTTTGAACTATTTTCTTTGTTGAACTTATTCGTATTTTTATTGTGATGACTACTAATGTTTTTTTTTTTTTTTTTTTTTTTTTTTGAAATTTGAACTTTAAATGGGATTAGTACGCTTTTGGAAAGAAAAAAAAAACTGGAAATTTGGTCGTGGAAAATCTGAAAGTGTAGGCAACAGCCTTACCGATCTGGAAATGATGCATTTCAGGTGATGATATATGTTGTCACTAAAAGTTTTTATCATTTCTTTTTATTTAATAAATACTTTTAGCGGCGACTTGTGTTGTCACTAAAAGTGTTTATTATTTATTTAGTTTTATCATTTATTAATTTTAATTTATCAAGTAAGTTTATTAATTATTTAGTAAATACTTTAGCGAGTACATGTCATTACTATAACCCATTATCCTTGTAGTGTACTAACGCACATTATTATTTATAATATATACATTAATATGTATAGGATACTAGCCTCTAATTTATTTATTACAATGAAAAGTCCATGTCAACAACAACTAACATCCATCGTTGTAATGCAAAGACTAGAAAGATAGAACGTATACAAAAGGTAGTAGACTAATATGAAGTGCATTTTACTTTAGGAGTCAATGTTCTTAGCAAACGACTCTTATCTAGAGTACTATTTGGTTCTATAATAGTCCTTCTAGTCAATGATGTGTAGGGTCGTATGTGTTGTTCCCACTTACTTGTTCCTTAGCTATTAAGAACTTAACTAACGAAGCAATATTAGTTTACACTTTAACAGTTTGCATATATGAATATGATAACACAATATAACTCTTTTTCAGCATGTTTCTTATATATTGTCCCTTTAGTCAATGATGGGTCGTACGTGGCTATGAGTTTGTTTATATCGGCGCCAAAAGCTGCTATCATTAACGGAAAATTTTGGTGGGATAAAGTAATTGTAACGAGGGAAAACTGGATAACTCTTTTAGCGGGGACATGTCTGCGTCAAAAGGTTAGATACACAGTAGAAACCTTTTGGCGGGGACATGTCCCCGCTAAAACTAGCGGCGGGAAAAAAACCTGGGAACAATTAATAGTTGTAACTTTGGTCAAATTTTGCCAAATATCAAACCTACATTCAGCGGGGACATGTCTCTGTTCGGAATTGGTGGGCTGATTTACAGGTTGATTGATGTTCCAGGATCGTATTATCAAACAACATCATGGTATATAATCATCATACAAGAATACATGATAAGGAAACAAGGAGATTGGGTTTGAACCCTTAAAAATATGATATTATTGAATGAAAGGGTTAACTAATGTTTACAGATTCCTACTCTATAAATACTGGATGAAACAGTGTGATGGAAGAGTTATAGCGTTTCAATAAAAACCTAAACGTTGTAACCTAAAATAACCGTTTTATAAACCGTTTCTGCCTAATGGGTTGTTGGCCTTTGGCCCAACCTGAATATAGGCCTAAAATCATTTCAATCATATGTAACAGGCTTCTTCTTCTTGCTGTGTGTCGACTTGCAGCTAAAACACATGAATAAAAAGCTGTTAATCTTCATACAAAGATTAATGGGATTATAGATTTCCAACATATTCCTCCCTAATCTTATTAATCTTTGTATTCTCAATCTTCTTGTTCCTGATGCCTTGTTTCTTTTTTCTTCAAATCTGTGACTTCAAGGCAAGTAAATCCCTTGTCCTTGATGCCTTCTTCCTGTACCCTTTCTGTGCTATAAACGCACTTGAGTACATCTTCATCTCGGTTAAATCCACCATCTCTAATATTTATTCTTCAATTGGGCATCCATGGTTGCGTTCCTTTTAAAATAAACACAGGTTTGAATATCTTGAATGATGCGTGATACATGACTTGGGTGTTGTTTGAAACCTTCGGCTCTGATACCATGTTCGGAATTGGTGGGCTGATTTACAGGTTGATTGATGTTCCAGGATCGTATTATCAAACAACATCATGGTATATAATCATCATACAAGAATAGATGATAAGGAAACAAGGAGATTGGGTTTGAAATCTGATATTATTGAATGAAAGGGTAAACTAATGTTTACAGATTCCTACTCTATGAATACTGGATGAAACGGTGTGATGGAAGAGTTATACCGTTTCAATAAAAACCTAAACATTGTAACCTAAAATAACCATTTTATAAACCGTTTCTGCCTAATGGGTTGTTGGCCTTTGGCCCAACCTGAATACAGGCCTAAAATCGTTTCATAACAATCATATGTAACAACCTTCTTCTTCTTGCTGTGTGTCGACTTGTAGCCAAAACACATGAATAAAAAGCTCTTTTTTTTTGGGTAAAGGGTTTCCCCGGTAAATGTATTACACCAAAAATCGTTGAAGTACAAAAGTTGTAGGTGAAGTCCTACAACCGAGCCCGTTACATAGGCAATAAGAACGCACCGTAGTGCAACAAACCAAACGACATGAGAATGGAAAACCAAACTCATGCACAAGCTTACAACAAGCTACTAACCAAACCACTAATAAAGAATGACACAACCATTCTTATTACTAACAAAGAAAGAAGCAGTAACCAACTTTCTATACATCCAATATCAGGCCAAGAACTCACTAACCAAATAGCCACTCCATCCCCATAGTGGTATGAATAGGCCAAACAATTTCTCCGGTTCACTTGAGTCTTAATCGACATTGAAGCTAATTCCAAATAGCCTCCATGCTAACTTCCATAAAGACGAACAAAGAGTCAATATTGTGAGGAGATTTGTAATATGCATTCCATACACATGCACAAGACCAAGCGGGGCCTAGAGTATGCATGATCAGGCCTCACCCTCCAAAGAACTCACGAACCAATCCTTAACACCCATGAAACCCTAACAGCAGTAGTGGTCTTGATAGTAACAATGGTGAAACAAGCAGCGCCTCCAATCGAATCCATAAGACAAGATTCAAAACATGATTGGATAAATTAATCAAACAAATCAATCACCCAAATCCCTAAAACAAAAAGTGATAGGGTTCCAATAGCAGCAAGACGTGCCGTCCCACCACACAAATCAGCCACAAGATAAAGAGGGTGTCAATAGACAAAGCATTCCGACCGTAAACCCATAAAATCCTTAAGAAAACTCAAAAAGCAATTGTTTAAGCCCCTAAGAACTTTAGGAGTAATGAACAAGAGGAATTGAGTTATATGGAATGAACAGTTCGGGATTTGATGGCGACCGGAATCTCCTTTTTCTCTCCCAAGGGGAGAGAAAAAACCCTAATTTTTTATGAGATTATAGTTTTCCATCAGTCTCCGCCAAAAGTGTGATTTGAAAATTTACTAAACGGTCAGCGCGTTTGTGTGCCAGCTCAACATGGATTTTGTCGTTTAATGACTTTCGGCGGGGACATGGGCGTCCCCGCCAAAATGCTCCTCGCCCATCCACCTTATTGCTGTAGTTCTGGTTGGGTTGTAGGATATTTCGAGTTGCCTTAGTTGGAGCATCATATCTTTAGTTTATTCTTTAACGTTGTGCAAGTGTCCATCTTTATAATAATATTTATAATTGAGATCCTACTGCATGTATAATTCATTCAACCAAGAGTTATGCAACAAATATGAAAGTGGCACAAAGCAAGCATGCAACAGTAGTAATACGTAAAGTCAGTTTAAACATCCAGAAATGGGAAAAACACAAAACTTCTACTTTTTTTTGGTAAAGGGTTTCCCCGGTAAATGTATTACTCAAAAAAACGTTTAAGTACCAAGGATATGGGTGAAGTCCCATATCTCAGCCCGTTATATAGGCGGTAAAGCTAACATAACAAGACACTTCCTATCCTTTAAAGTAAGAAAACAAACCACTACTCACTAGATTACATTTGACACAAAACCAAACATAAACTAACGTCTAAGTTTATGAGGAATCCTTATGTCATAAGAATCACAAAAGGCAATTTGACTAGCAGAAAGCTCTTCGTGGACATCATCATCAAAGGATCATCATCATAAGGGTCATTGCCATAACTCTCCCTCCAACTTTCTAATAAACTCTTCTTTCCCACACCTCCGCTTCCACTTACACCCTTAGAAGAACTAGGAACATGAGGTTTACCAGAAGCTAAAAAACTAGCCATATCATTTTGGCAATCAATAACCTCATCATCTTCAGAGACGACCACATCACCAACATTTGAAAATGGGTTACTCACATTAGGAGAACGCATAGGTTGATTATGAAGCCCCTTAGTATTACTAGAAGAAGCTACATCCGCCTCCTTCATAACAGGAGACGGATTAGGAGATGGCTTAAAAGCCTCTTCTTGCATTACTTCCATAAAGTCACTCTTCAGCGGTGCTTGAGATTCCTTACCTTTTGTCTGATTCTCTGCCAAATTCTCCTCCAATGAGTTTAACACACCAAAGGAATTAGAAGTTTTGGTGTTGACAACTGGTTTAGTAGCCTTTGGATCAGATCCCTTACTTTGAACATTATTTGCAACCGGTTTAGGCCTCCAAAAATTTTGTTTGGGTTTATTGAGTCGAATACCCATAATAGGTCGTGATTGATCAACCTTGCCTTTATTCTTCCGGTTCTTAAACTCAATAAAACCCTCCTCATCTGTTTCCAAAGAAGTCGACACCTTAGCTGCCACCTTGCTATTAGGACCGACCTCTTTCTGAACTTGAACCTGCTTAGGACAATTCGCACTAGAGTGGCCAAAGATTTTGCAATTCACACAATGTGGAGGTTGCCATTCATATTACACATTAATAGTAGCAAACGTGTACTTACCGGGTTCCTTAATAACAGGAATTGCAACGACCACATACTCCAAAAGGGGCTGAATAGATGACACTTCGATAAGAGGTCTAGCATAGGTATTTCTTCCCTTGATTCAAGACACATGTTCGCCATGTGAGCATACAACATAATCGGTTTCCCCAATTTAGTACCTATTAAACTCAACCCTATTTCAGTAAATGCAACCACAGGAACATTATGAAGCTTAACCCAGACCGGTATCTTTGATATTTCCCCCTTCATTAAGGTAGTAGTAGCCGACCATGTGTTTAAAATCAAAGGAATAGTACGAATGAACCAAGGTCCATTCTCTAACACCCGCTCCAATCCTGTCTGAGAGGAAAACTTAAAGAAGAAGAACCAGTCATTCAACATAACCTTACTAATGCCTTATTTAGCCCAAGTGTTCTTGACATAGTTCTCTACAATAGGAAAAGCTAAACGCTTCCCTAGAAAACACCCGAATAGAGTGTTTTGCAAATCGGTTCTCAACCTCTTCAACCGAATCGGCAAGTAATGTAATATCAGCCCTTTCCACACTTTCCTCATTAGTAAGCGTTCTAAAATTAACTATCTTCTTTTTAGGTTCATTATTAAGGAGGGACGCATACGACATCGGTTTAACATGCTCATGCATGTTTTCATCAACATTACACGTACCGGTAGTATTAGTCACATTAACATCAGATGAACTTCCATTAGGAGCATTCATACCTGAATGGAACCCACTCACGCCATCAAAATTATGCATGGGAGAACCATGCATGTGCGTCTCGACACGGGTAGATAAGTTAACATCACCATCTTCAGGAGTCCTATCGGTAATAATTGTTGGTCTAATGTTCTACTCGAGCTAATGAGTAGTTCAAAAGTCACGAGCTTAATGTGCAGTCCAAAGATCCGAGCAGATGGAAGACAAAACAGTTTCCAAGCATATGGAAGTTTACAATTCTAGTCTAATTAGGATTCCTTATTTGTTAAGGACTATCTTGCTTTATTAGAATTGTAGTAGGATTAGAAAGCAAATTCTAACACCTATATATACAAACCGAGCTGTGGTTTGTCATAATGCATTCAATATCAGTTTTTGTAAAGCAAGTACTTTTCTGATTAATACTAGTGAGCGTATTCTAGTATCCGGTTATTGTTGTTTGTGTTTCTGTTTATGAACCGATCAGATTTGGGTCTTGAATTGGTATCAAGAGCAAGGTTTAAGCAAGTCGATCACAGCAGGGAGTTGTTTCCAGTCGATCACAGCAGGGAGTTGTTTCCAGTAGATCACAAGGGTTCCAAGCTGTAGTCGATCACAAAGGTTCCAAGCTGTAGTCGATCACAAAGGTTCCAAGCTGTAGTCGGTCACAAAGGTTCCAAGCTGTAGTCGATCACAAGGGTTCCAAGCAGTGTTCGATCACAAGGGTTCCAAGCAGTGTTCGATAACAAGGGTTCCAAGCAGTGTTCGATCACAAGGGTTCCAAGCAGTGTTCGATAACAAGGGTTCCAAGCAGTGTTCGATCACAAGGGTTCCAAGCAGTGTTCGATAACAAGGGTTCCAAGCAGTGTTCGATCACAAGGGTTCCAGCAGAAGTCGATCACAAGGGTTCCAAGAGTAGTCGATCTCTGAAGGGTTTCAAGCGGTCGATCACAAGGGTTCCAAGAGTAGTCGATCTCTGAAGGGTTCCAAGCAGAAGACTAAAGGGTTCCAAGAAGTTAATAAAGTTTCAAACTTTAACTTGGTTTACATAGGCAAGAAGTAAAACAAGCGTGTTCTAGGGCTGGAAGACAATCCAACTACACCGGTAACTTACAAAAGGCGTTCAAGAAGGATGGTGCAAGGCGAGTCGAGTCAACCACCAATTGAACATACTAAAACGGCTCTTCAATGTCCAATGTTAACAAGCACGAATTATAACATATGGGCAATAAGAGTTAAAGCGGTATTCCGAGTCCATGGAATACTCGATGCACTGGAACCAGAGGAAGGAACACAAGTAGTTGCTAAGCAAGATCACATGGCGCGATTCGTTACTCTTCCAGCGATTCGAAGAACTTGTCTTTCAAGTTTCACAATTCAACACAGACCAAAGAAACTGGGAGCTTTGAAGACCGGTATGTGGGTGTTGAACGGGTTCGAGACGCGAGGTTGCAAACCTTGAGACGGAATTTGAATCTTTAAAGATGAAAGTCAACGAATCAATCGATGACTTTGCGGCTAGGTTGGGCAAAATTGTATGAAGTAAATAGCTTGGGAACAATTTATGAAGACAAGAAACTTGTTAAGAAGTTACTTGCATCCGTTCGGATAGGTATGTTGCAATTGTTGCCTCAATAGAACAATTTGTTGACTTGAATACTATGTCTTTCAAGAAGCAATTGGAAGGTTGAAAGCTTTGAAGGAAGAATGAAGGTGTTGACACCACTTCAAGATCAAGGCATGTTGATGTTCGGAAGGGCTGAAAGATATGATAAGAAAGGTCGGGAAGGAATTCCTCCGTGGCAACGATAAAGGTCAAAAATTTTCTTCTCAAAACAAATCTCATGATAGTGGTCAAGCTAATAACCACAACCGTAATAACTCCGGGAGCAATACGGAGCAAAAGAAGAACAAAGTCGAGATCTTTCAAAGATTCAATGCTTGGATGTGATGAATATGGTCACTTTGCTTCTAAGCGCTACTGAACGACGTGAACAAAAGCAAAAGCATGAATCAAACCTTTTGCAAACGGAGGATGATGATGACCGACACTTTTATGATGAAAAGCGTTCAAGAAGTAGTTTTCTTGAATGAAGAAAAGATTATCCCAAACCAATTGAATACTAAGCCAAACGAGGAAGACACTTGGTATTTGGATAATGGAGCAAGTAATCACATGACGGGATCCGAGAATATTTTTCGAGTTGAATGAGAATATCTCCGGCAGAGTGAAGTTTGGTGATAACTCCTACATCGAGATAAAGGAAAGGGTTCGATAATCATTGAAGGAAAACGGAGAGCAACGTTAATCATCGGAGTCTATTACCACCCGAGCTAAAAAGCAACATAATTAGTCTTGGGCAAGCTACCGAAGGCGGATGTGACATTCGATGAAAGGTAACCTTCTTACTATGCGTGACTCGGATGGCAAGCTTCGATGAAGGTTCCTAGAACAAGTAATAGAATTTACAAGATTAAGCTCCAAGTTGGAAGTCCGTGTGTCTCAAAGCAAAGATGGAAGATGATGCTTGGTTATGGCATGCTAGGATGGGTCACATTAATTTCGAGACGATGGAATTAATGGCAAGGAAGGGCATGGTTGAAAAGTTGCCAATAATTCATCAAGAGAACAAGTTGTGTGAATCTTGCTTGGTAGGAAAACAAACCAAGAAGGCGTTTCCTAAAGCTGCAAAATTTAAGGCAACACATCCTCTTCAACTTATACATGCCGACCTATGTGGACCAATTTCTCCACCATCCATAGCACGAAACATTGAAGTAAAGCAAGAGGATTCGAGTATCTCAATAAGTCAAGAAAGCTACGCAAAGAAGATCTTGAAAGATGCTGGGATGCATGAATCAAATCCTACTCAATGTCCATTAGAACCTGGAATGAAGTTAAGCATGGACAAGGAAGGAAAACCAGTTGATGCAACTCTGTTTAGACGACGAGTTGGTTGTCTAAGGTATTTACTACACACTTGACCTGATTTATCTTATTCGGTTGGTTTGGTTAGTCGTTACATGCAAGAACCAAAAGAATCACATATGGCAGCTGTGAAACAAATACTAAGGTATATCCAAGGTAGTTTGAATTTTGGAATACGATACAACCAAGAGAAAACCAAGGAGTTAGTGGGGTTTAGTGATAGTAGTTTTGCTATGGACCAAGATGATGGTCGAAGAACAACTGGGCACGTATTTTATCTAGGTAAATCACCTATCACTTGGTGCTCACAAAAGCAAAACACGGTGGCTCTATCGTCTTGTGAAGCCGAGTTCATGGCTGCAACCTCAGCCCGTGTCAAGGATATGGTTACGTGGGTTGTTGAGTGAAATAACCGGAATGGAAGAAAGAGTGGTGGTCTTATTTGTTGACAACAAATCGGCTATTGCACTTATGAAAATCCAGTCTTTCACGGGAGAAGCAAGCATATAAACACACGTTATCATTTTATCCGAGAATGTGTTGAAAGAGGCCAAGTACAAGTTGAGTTTGTAAGAGGTGAGTTGCAACGTGTCGATATTCTCGACGAAAGCTCGCAAGGATTAAGTTCAAGGAAATGCAAGAGTTACTCGAGTCGAAGATCTCCTATCTCGAGTCGAAATTAGGGGGTGATTGTTGGTCTAATGTTCTACTCGAGCTAATGAGTAGTTCAAAAGTCACGAGCTTAATGTGCACCAAAGATCCGAAGATGGAAGACAAAACGGTTTCCAAGCATATGGAAGTTTACAATTCTAGTCTAATTAGGATTCCTTATTTGTTAAGGACTATCTTGCTTTATTAGAATTGTAGTAGGATTAGAAAGCAAATTCTAACACCTATATATACAAACCGAGCTGTGGTTTGTCATAATGCATTCAATATCAGTTTTTGTAAAGCAAGTACTTTTCTGATTAATACTAGTGAGCGTATTCTAGTATCCGGTTATTGTTGTTTGTGTTTCTGTTTATGAACCGATCAGATTTGGGTCTTGAATAGGTTCTGACTTGTCTTTTAACCACCGTTCGTCCATAGCAAATGTAGTAGTCGCGACGTTTGCACTTGTTGTATGCACATTTGAAGAACTATTAGCAAATGTAGTAGCCGCCACGTTTGCATTGTTGTATGCAAAACTTCTACTTTGATAATTGGAATAGGCATTTTTCCTTGATATTGATTTTGCACTTTGATTCATATAGTAAACTTAATGAGAGGTAGATGCATTAAGTATTAACTATATCAATATTATATATTTAGACTATAAAACAATATAAGCTATATTATTGGTGTTTATGGGTGCTAAAATAATTAGTAGAAATACGATCGAAAAGTTTTTCGGTTACTGAGTTCGGGTCAATTAAAACCCGACCTTGTAAGCCTAATTATCCGTTTGGTTCAAGTCAAATTAACCCTACTAACAGTACTCCTACTAATATTAGCCACTGCTGGAACGTGCAAATGTAGGAACTGAGAAAAGAGTAAAATTAGATTAGCCACTACTCGAACGTGAAAATATGGGAACTGACACTACTACTAAAAGGATCTTTTAGACCTCCTTATAAAGACCCTCTTGTTAAAATCAAAGGTCTAAATAGCTTTAAGACCGGTTTACTTGATTTTCACCCAAAAATACTTATTTGAGCCGGTTAGAATCATAACAACAGGTCTAACAAACCGACCTTTTAGACCGGTGATTTTCAAATACACCTGTCTAGATGTCAAAACATTTATAGACCTGTTAAAATCAAACACACGGGTTTATTAAAGTTTTAGGAGGGATTTAATTTCATTTTCCTTTCAAAATTTTCAATAGACCGCCTAAAACAAAAAAACACAGTCACAATTCACTCCCCATTTTCACTACCACCAAACCCTAACAACTGTCATAGCAATAACCGCCGTCACCTACAGCATCACTGCCAATCCGTCACCAAACCCCTAACCAGTGAGTGATCTTTTTGGTATGTTGAGTTGTTAATCTTTATTGAATGTTTTTGTCTGATTTTAGAGGAACCTTTTGTTAGTTATAAATTTGTATAATACGTAGTAATGTTCTAGTTACACTTTAGAATATAATTAAGGATAGTTTGTAGACATTGAGTTTTTTTTAAAGGCATCACACAATGAGTTTTTTGAAAGGTATCCGGATTTGATTATTTAGAATGCTTATTAAGCCATTAATTGTAATTCACTTGATTAGCCCTTTGGAAAATAGAGAGCATGTTCTATTTTTTATGTTCTGCTGCATAATTTGTTTTTGCTTTTCATAGTTGTCATGTATATATTCATGAAATAATTCCTTTAAACTCTTTGTTCATAAAGTCAACTCAGATCTCAAATTGAATCATAACTGGTATTGTGCGAACTACTTGAAGTTAAATTTAGTATTTTAGTCATAGTATTTTTCCAAACTTAGGGTACTTTTTTGTGAACTTATAACTTCGAATTATGTCTACCGTGATACCAGCAAAGCAAATTGTTGGTGAATTTGATCCCTTTCCTTTTATATTCAGTTCCCCTTTAAACATTTCATATGCCGAGTATTGTACTATTTTGTTATATTCCCTCAATATCATTGACATTAGTACACATCATTTAACCAATTATTCATCCAAGAAGCTTCTTGTTTTCTTTATAAAATAAAAAATAAAGTGCTTGTAAAAACCCCATTTTATCTTTCATTTGGGGTTATTTTTGTCTCAAAGAAGCTTCTCAAAATGAAGGCACTCATTCTTGTTGGAGGATTCGAAACTCATTTGAGACCATTAACTCTTAGTGTCCCAATGCCACTTATTGATATTGGCAACAAACCCATGATTCTTCACCAGATTGAGGCTTTGAAGGCTATAGGGGTTAGTGAAGTGGTTCTGGCTATCAATTACCAGCCAGAGGTCATGCTCAACTTTTTAAAGCATTTTGAGACTAAGCTCGGGATAAAGATTTCGTGCTCACAAGAGACGAGCTACTTGGCACTGCAAGGCGCGCCCTTGGCCTTAGCCCGAGACAAGCTACTAGATGATGCTGGAGAGCCGTTTTTGTTCTTAACAGTGATGTTATCAATGAATATCCCCAGAAACAGATGATAGCATTCCACAATTCCTATGGTGGCTAAGCTACAATCATGGTGACCAAGGTGGACGAGGCTTCCAAATATGGTGTGGTGGTTATGAAGGAATCAACATGACAAGTTGAAAGATTTGTTGAAAGACCACATAATTAAATGGTTCTTTCCTGTGTCAAGGATATCTGTTCCATGTGTACTATTTTGAGAAAGTGAATATTTTAAGACTGTTCTAATTACATTGATATTGCAGATCATGAGTATTATTCAGTTGAGACTGTCACACTCTTAGTGGCACTAGAAGTTCATTATAGAGATAAGACTTACAATTCTATGGGAAATCAGAGAGCAAACACTGGGAATGTTGAGAAAAGTGACACCGGATGAAGCAAACCCACAACTAAAATATGAAATACTCTAAAAGATGACACACGGATATAACGTGGAAAACCCCAATAGGGTAAAACGACGGGCAAGGAAAGATCGTTTCACTATGTAGAAAACTAGGAGTTACACATTCTCTAATTACAAGGATAAGCACATTTATATCTCTTGTATTAGGAGCTATTTCACCAACTCTAATTAACACAAAGATAAGAGAAAGAATAAGATCCAAAGAACACTTCTATGTGTTTATGTTCTTGGAAATGGGATGCCTTTGAAGGAGAATTGAAGCACCTATTTATAGTAGTGGTGCATGGCCATAAGTTAGACAAATGCATGTGAAAATATGCATTTCTTATCCGACAAAATCGATGTCAGCAACTTGTTGATTCCAAGTTGTAAACCAAGTTGACTATCCTTCTAGAAGCTCCAATTATATTCCAACAATCTCCCACTTGAAGATTCGATTGAAGCCCAATCAATCTTCACACCGTTATCCTTCCTTGCACTTTCATGTTGCTTACGTTTCCGCTAGGCCGCAAGAGGATCGGCACCATATAAACTTGTCATAGTTGATTGCTTTCGTTAGATAATCTGCCACGTTATCATCAGTATGAATTTTCTGCATATCCACGGTTCCTTCTTCCACTTTCTCACGAACGAAGTGATACTGAACTCGTATATGCTTTGTCTTTGAATGAAATGCCGATTCCTTGCCGGATACAAGGCGCCCGATTGTCACAATATAGAGTAATTTTCTTGTTCGGGCTCGAGCTCTTCCAACAACATCTTCAAGCATACCGCTTTGTCGGCTTGAGCGGTACGCAACATATTCTCGCCCGTAGTTGACATAGCGACAACCGACTGCAGTTTTGAAACCTAGCTTATCGCTCCGCGAAAGTGTAAACACATACCCGTGGTTGATTTACTTCCGTCAATATCACCGCGTAATCGTAATCAACATATCCTTGACAATTATATCCGATTCCCATAACATAATGCAACATCGATGTTCCTTTAATGTATCTAAGGATCTCTTCACAGCCTTCCCAATGTCTCTACCAGTTCCGCCATGTAACGACTCACTACTCCCACTGCATGTGCCATGTCCGGTCTTGTACAAATCATCGCGAACATTAAACTTCCCACCGCCGATGCATACGGTACTCGAGACATCTCCATCCTCTCTTCTTCACCGCTAGGACTCATCTTGAGGATAACTTGACGTTAGTAGGAAACGGGGTTGATATTGGCTTACAATCTTGCATATTGAACTTTGCAAGATTTTCTTCACATAATTTTTCCGTGAAAGCCAAACTTTCCTACTAACTCTATCTCGTGAATTTGCATCCCTAGAATCATGTTTATGGGTGCAAGGTCTTTCATCTCGAATTCCCTAGCGAGTGTGCCTTTAGTTTCTCGACACGATCTTTGTTGGGGCTGCAACCAACATGTCGTCAACATATAATAGCAAGATGACAAAATCATTGTCTCCAAACCTCTTGTAATATGCACAAGGGTCGCATGTAGTCCGTTATATCCAAGGCCAATGATGAAAGAATCAAATCTCTTGTACCAACACCACGGCGCCGCTTAAAACCGATGAGATTTGTTTAACTCGCAAACCAAGTTCTTTTCCTTTTTGTTTAAAACCTTCTCGTTGGAGCATGTAAATTTCTTCCTCAAGATTTCCATGAAGAAATGCGTTTCAGATCTAGTCGCTTCTAAATGTAAATCATCATGAGTACACATTGCGTAACTACTCGAGCAGCTTGTCATTCGAACCACGGGAAAATATTTCATTGAAGTCGACTCCTTCTTTCTCGAGCATATCCTTTGACTACCAATCTTGCACGATACCTCTCCACCGGTCATCACGTTCCTCTTGATCTTATACACCCATTTGTTTCTAATAGGTTTTCACCTTGGTAGTGGCATTAGTTCCCACGTTTATTCTTATGAAGAGCTTCAATTTCTTCTTGCATTGCTTCCATCCGAATGAAGCATCTGAATTATTCGATGCTTGAAGAGTTGATGGCTCTCCTTCCTCCGTAAGAAGACAATATGCAACATTGCCCTCCATAACATAATCCGAGTGCCACACGGCGTTTTCTTTCACGATTACGAGTACGAGTCATTGGAGCTTGAGACTCGGTCGCCTCATTCACCTCATGTCGTGGTGCGGCGGAAGAATCATTCGACCGAAATTGCCTTTCCATCCGTATTGATGTAGTTTCTCTTCTGTGCTATCACCTTCTTCAATCTCTTGACTTTTGTCTTCCATAAAGACAACATCTCTGCCGACGACTACTTTGTGGGCGGTGGGGTCCCATGGCGATACCCTTTACTCGTCGGCACCCCAAGAACAAACATTTTTGGATTTCGGATCCACTTTGTAGTTCTTGAGAATTGTACATCACGTACCGCAGGACTTCCAAATATATGAAGGTCTGAATAGTTGAGTGGCTTTCCGTCCACATCTCCATCGGTGTCTTCAACTCAACTGCAGTTGAAGGTGACCGATTTATCACATAACATGCGGTATTGACTGCTTCCGCCCAGAACGATTTTTCCAAGCTTGCAGTTGCCAACATTGCTCTTGCTCTTTCTAACAAGGTTCTGTTCATCCGCTCTGCCACTCCATTCTGTTGAGGAGTGTATGCCGTCGTGAACTGCCTTTTGATTCCTTCTTGCCTGCAAAAAGTATCAAATTCATCACCAGTGTATTCGCCTCCATTATCTGTCCTCAAACACTTGATCTTATTTCCAGAATCAAGCTCAACCCGCGCTTTGTAAACTTTGAAAACTTCAAACACATCAGACTTCTTCTTGATTGGGTACACCTAACATCTCTGGAATAGTCATCAATGAAGGATACAAAATACTTTGCTCCTCCTGTGGATAGAACCGTGTTCGCCACACATCAGAGTGAACCAATTCTAGAACGGATACACTTCTAGAATTTGATGTCTTGAATTTTAGGCGATGTCGTTGTCGATAACACAATGCTCATGGAAAGGTAAAGAAACCTTTGTGAGGCCGTGAATTAACTTCCTTTCAACAAGAATCTTCATTCCTTGTTCGACATATGTCCAAGCTTCGATGCCATGTTATCGCATCTCTATGACTTGAACTATGTGAAGCAACAGATCTTCCGCCTCCTCCATTACCTCTCCTTTCGGTTGGTATAAGTTTGCAGCCACCTTTTCACCTTTCATAAGTACAAGCGCGCCTTTTATAACTTTCATGATCTTGTTTTGTATTTCAACCTTACAACCAAGATCATCCAATTGTCCCAGAGACAATAGATTCTTTCTCAGGCCCTCCACATGTCGCACATCCCGAATAGTATGAACTGTACCATCATGCACCTTCACCATGATATTACGAATTCCAATGATCTTTAGTTCATGATCATTGCAACTGTACATAGATCCGCCTCCAGAGATAGGTTTATATTGATGAAACCATTCTCTTCTTGCGGTCATGTGAAAAGTAGCTCCCGTATCAAACAGCCATACATCCGCAAATCTTTTCCTCCTTCATTTGCAACCATTGCTTCACAACACGTAGCGTTACCATCTTCTCAAGTGCTTATAAATTTCCACGAGGATTAGAGGTATTTAAACCCCGACAATCTTTCTTAAAGTGACCCGGCTTGCCACATTTGTAGCATTTAAAACTCTTCTTCCTTCCTATTCTAGATTTACCATGATTGTGACTCCAGCTGGAGCTGGGTTCCATTGACCTCCCTCTCGTCACCACCAAAGCCTCCACTGTCTTGAATGCATGTCATCCTCCCTATTGTTACGCCTGCTTTCTTCTTCCGAATAGCGCCGCAACATCATCGAAGACTAGATAGTCGAAAGAACATTCGTTAAGTTGATTATGAGTTGGTCATATGAGTCGTAAACTTTGAAGTAGAATTTCAAAGACGTTCTTGAGGCTCTATTTTACAACTCAAAGACGTGGTGAGAAAATAAAGTATTCGTGTTATTAACGTGCTTTCACCATCAAGTAGATTCCGTCATGCGTGAGCATAAAGTTTCCTCTTAAGGAAAATTTTGTTGTGGAGCGATCTTGCCTCGTCGGTCGAGCAAGATGATCCCAAATCTCCTTTGAACTTTTCTTCTCCTCTATGCTTGACAAAACTCCATCTCGCTAATCCTAGATGAAGATTTGTAATAGCATTTCGTCCATCTCGTCCCATTTATCATCATCCGTGACCTCACCGGCCTTTCGTCAATGGCCGCTAAACATTTATCCTTTAGAAGGATAGCCTTCATCTTTAATTTCACAACGAGAAATTATTCCCATTGAATTTTCGATTTCAAATTTCGCGCCATTGCTACAATCACAATCAACTTTTCGACAAAACTATTATTTGTTAATAATAGTAACGAACACCTTTGAGTGAGTATAATTTTATTTATCTTTTGATGTGGAGGGTCCACTAATTAGTGGCAACCACAGAGCATACGATAAATAATTATACACACACCCAACCTTAGCTCTTGATACCACTTGTTGAGAAAAGTGACACCGGACTGAAGCAAACCCACAACTAAAATATGAAATACTCTAAAAGATGACACACGGATATAACGTGGAAAACCCCAATAGGGTAAAAACCACGGGCAAGGAAAGATACGTTTCACTATGTAGAAAACTAGGAGTTACACATTCTCTCTAATTACAAGGATAAGCACATTTATATCTCTTGTATTAGGAGCTATTTCACCAACTCTCTAATTAACACAAAGATAAGAGAAAGAATAAGATCCAAAGAACACTTCTATGTGTTTATGTTCTTGGAAATGGGATGCCTTTGAAGGAGAATTGAAGCACCTATTTATAGTAGTGGTGCATGGCCATAAGTTAGACAAATGCATGTGAAAATATGCATTTCTTATCCGACAAAACTGATACTGCAACTTGTTGATTCCAAGTTGTAAACCAAGTTGACTATCCTTCTAGAAGCTCCAATTATATTCCAACAGGGAATTCATGAGAGCAGACAGACCACTCAAGTGTAAGGCCTTTTACTTTGGTATGTAAGAAACAACCTAATTTTTGGCAGCCTAAAGTTCAGATTAAGATATTGATTCCTTTCGTGTATTGTCCATAGAATAATGATAATTTCATGGTCTTTGGTAGATCAGGTATCCTTTGCAATTTCCATGGTCTATGCAAGCGAATCGTGTTGGATGGCCCTTAGTCCCTTTATCCGTTAGGCTAAGCATTTATAATTGACTAGTAGTTTTATAGTCGACTTTTAGTCACTTTATTCGTTAGTCGCTTTATTAGGTCAAACATGTAGAGACTAGAGTAACATGTTGAAATGAGTGGTTTATAAGTTTTGCCAATGTTGGCTTTCTTGTTTTTGTATAAAAGTAGGCTTCCATGGACCAGAGTGTAACGGACATTCAACTTCTTGGCATCGTTCTGAAATAATATCAGAATTGATGGCCCAGTTAAAAAGTGGCATATGGTTAATCGAGAAATGTCCAGTCAGATTTCATGTACCAATTGAATCTCGCAACATGTGTATAATGATTAACTGCTTGAACAAGACTGAAGCCCATAACAGTGACACTGAATGTCTGACCATGAACTAAAAACTAAATCATTAGATAATACCGCGTATTTACTTGATCAATAGAGCAGATAGCTCAGTTGGTAATGCAGCACAAAGTTTTATTATGTCTTGTATGGCTAACAAATTATATATCTAGATGTATAGATAAATTAAGACGGTATGACTATATGTCATACAAAATTCATTTGTCACAAAGCTAAACATATGATTCTTAAATCATTATTGTTACTATATTGTTCTTGTAGGAGGTGATGTCCAAACATTACGCCAAAGTCAGATGCTTGATGCACTGTCCTTTATGGGTTGCGATTTTGCAGCAAACGGTAATTAATCTTACACAAACTACTTATAAATATTACTAAGTATATAAGTGTTGTTTAGATTTCTTATTAACAAGACTTATATAACACCCTTTGGTGGATGATGTGAGCTACATATTGATTGATTGTTGTTCTTTGATGCAGAGGTCGTTCAAATCACATTGAAGAAATACGAACAAAAACAAGAAGAGATTTAGAAATGGGAGAAAGAGTTCTAAATTGTTGCTGCACAAATGAATCAACTGATTTGGGATTACTTTCACACTTTGTATATTGTTCACAGTTTTGTATGAACTTTTCAACGAATTTATCGCCACATGTGGGCTGTTTGCAGGGCCGTCCCGTGGTTTTCGGGGGCCCTGTTCGATTAACTAAATGTAGGCCCTCGCGGTTTCGTGTTGTAATTTTTTATGCTCATTTTTATCGATGTAGTACGGGTATTCAGCATGAAAAAATGATATGTTTAATAAAAGTTTATATATATTAACAAAAATATTATAAGTAACCAACAATATAGACAGACAAAAAGTGTTTATCTCTATTATTTCATACCGTTTCTTTCACAAGAATATGTTAAATAGGGCAGAAAGTGTCAATTTCAAAACCTTTTTGTCTATATTGAGAAATATAATAAAAAGATTATGAGGAATTGTGATAAATGTAAACCTTAAGGACACAAAGTGAATATGATGTAAAGTTCACCATCTTCTTCCTCTGGTTTATAATCTCCACCCCTGTTTCCGTCGTTTTGTTCGATTTCTTTAATTCACTTAGAATTAACTAATACTAACTAATTATTTGGTAGGAATCAACCATCTTATATTTACAAAGACTTTATCATCAAATTTGAGCCAAAACTGAATAAACACAATCACGCTGCTCAAAATTTGGGGCCCCATGAAAAAATGGAGGCCCTGTGCAATGATCACTCTGCACAGGCTAAGATCCGGCACCGGCTGTTTGGGATTCTTTATGAAACTTTTATGAAGAGAGCAGTTTAAAATTGCTTATATATATATTTTTTATAAAATACACATATAGACCGGTTTGTATTATAATCACCGGTCTATATAACGAGTCTCGACCGCATAACAAGTCTTTTAGACCGGTTGAAGCACCGGTCTATATAACAATCTTTTAGACCGTGGATGAACCGGTCTATATGCTAGTTTATCTTTGGACCCCCCTCCTTTTAGACCTCCCGAGCACCGGTCTAAAAGGGTCTTAGAACCGGTCTAAAAGCCTCTTTTCTAGTAGTTATGAGTAAAATTCACAAGACATAATACCACTTTTGCTTATAAATTTAAAGTATACGCAGTAACCGTGCATAGAGACTAAATTTTATATTGGCACGAATTGTAGTTACGATATTATGGCTAAATGTTTTATACAACGTTATGCATACAATGTAAAATCAAATAGAGATTGAAATATGGATTGGGACTCGATTAGAATTTTCATAGAATCTAAAATATAAAATGTGAAAAATTAAAATAAATTAATAAACGATTGGTAAAACCGAAAATGCTATAATCAAAATAATACAATTAGGGTGAGCATTTTGACCCGAATCACGGCACCGAATCGAGCCGTGCGAACGAGTACCAGATCCCGGTACACGGTACGGTAACATTTCCACGTTATTAGCAAAAAAACCCGGGATAACCAAAACGGTACCGGTACCAATAATACTGTGATTGGTGTCGAAATATAAAGTGTCAATATTTTTCAAGTAAATACTTATCCAAATACCCTTGTGCTTGTTGCATGCAAATTAGAGCGTCTAAAGTACTAGTTATAATACCCGTGCACGCATGGGGTTTTTTCTAAGTTATTTTTCTTAAATGCTTTTACATACCGAGTTAAAAAGGAGATTTATTGTTTTATATAATGATTTTGGAGCCAACAACCGCAAGAGTAGTCTCCTTTATTGTTTTTTTTGAGGGGACGATTTCTCTCTAGCCCTCTAGGGCGATTTCTTGAGGCATGGTCCCTAGGGCCTATTTCTTCCTAGGGTTTCAATTCTTTCAATCTAATTCATGTTTTTCCAAGAATCTATCTTAATCCGGTTAGGGTTTTGATATAGAGAGAACCCAATTTTAATTCATTCCGATTTAGGTCTGAGTTGAGATTGTTGCACGGCTTGATTTCCTTTCATTCCGTTCAGGTTTGTATTGTAATCATTGCACGACTTGTTCCCTATCATTGGCTGTCAAAACCAATTGGTTTTGTGGGTTGGATCGTGCTAGGGTTTCCTGGCCGATTAGGGAGTTTTCG
>CM040238.1:291976254-292335901 GCA_022545495.1 Chrysanthemum lavandulifolium | reverse complement strand
ACAACTTGAATCCCAAGGACCTTTAATGATAAAACTCCACATTTTTGGATTCGGGACTAGATTTGCCAATCTTTGAAAGATTAGGATCGAAAGCTAAATTATGTAAACTTTGTTGTTTTCATCGGTTTTCAATCCTTTTGCACTTGTAACACATAAAACACATTTCAATGATATTTATAGTACTTTGTGGCATTTAGTGTTTCGGATGTTTTTGCGATCTAGATGGGTATAAAATGATGAGTATTTAGACACTCATCAATCCCCACACTAAACTATTGCTAGTCCCTAGCAATCTTTTATGAAAAATTAATGGATTTCATCTCTTTACCAAAAGCCATTACTTCGAGTAGTCAATTGTTTCGAGTTCAAGTAAGAACCTTGGTACAATGATAACGAATGATTTTGAGCAAATCATAAGTAGAACGGATTTGATTTGTCTTTACTAAAGCCGTTTGTACATGCTAGCCAACTCTTAGATAAAATATCTTTGGTGAGTCGATTACCAATTATGGCTTTTCCATTGCCTTTACCACAAGCCATAAACTTGCGGGCTAGCCAACTCTTCACTAATTAAAGATATGGGAATGAACACCATACAATTTTGGGCAAATTGCAAGCGTCAACGGATTTGAGATATCTTTACCAAGAGCCGTTTGATCCTGGATTAGCCAATCCTTTTGTTTATTAGACATGGCGGATCGATAACCGTAAGATGAGTAAATGCAAAACACTTACTCCAAAAAAATTTTGGCCAAAATGGGGAATGGGTGGTATAATTACATGATAAAATTCGTGAGAATTCCCCCCACTAGAAATGAATATTGCCCTCAATATTCAAAGTACCGCGTTATGCCGAAACATAGAACGTAAAAGGAAATACTACGGCCATTTTTTTTTTTTTTTTTTTTTTTTGAAAATTTATATACAACAGGGCAACTCCCCACACTAGGGTGGTAGAAAGTAGAAAGAGTCGAAATATGGGTGAAAACCCATATTGTGTGCTCTGTTTTTGATTTCAGTCGCTAGCTTGACTCGATCCCGCATTCATTGGTTCATGGGAAAGTTTGTAGATCCGGACAACCACGGTGGAATGTCCTCTCCAAAATAGTGCTTGATCGATGACCATTCACTTTAAAATTTGGACCATCGGGTTGAGATAACTCAATAGTTCCATAAGGAAATACTTTAGTGATGGTGAATGGTCCGACCGGGATTTTAGTTTTCTGAGAAAATCTTCAATCTTGAATTGAAAAGAAGGACTCGATCACGCGTTGAAAACGCGGTTCTTGATTTGAGTCATGAATCTTCTTTGTCTTTTGTTTGTAGATCAAAGAGTTCTCGTATGCTTGATCACGGAGTTCATTTAATTCATTCATTTGAACTTTCCGGTGATCACCAGTTCTGAATATCGAAGTTGGCATGTTTCAAGGCCCAATATGCTTTGTGCTCAAGCTCAATCGGTAGATGACACGCCTTCCGTACACTAGCTTGTATGGAGTACACCGATGGGTGTTTTATAAGTATCGGAAGGCCCAGTCGTCATCCGTTATCGGACCAAGAGCACGGTTTCGCCTCTGCTCTCTAGAATTCTTTTAATCCCTCGGTTGGAAACTTTCACTTGCCCACTTGTTTGGGGTGGTACGCAGAGAGAGACGGTGAGTTACACCATACTTTTGCATGACTCTATCAAATTGGTCATTGCGAAATGCGACCACGATCACGATTATAGCTCGTGGAGTTCCAAACCTAGCAAAGAGATTTTAAGAATTTCACAACAACTCGGGCATCATTGGTGGGTAAAGCTTCTCTTCAACCCATTTTGACAAATAGTCAACCCACAAGTATGTATTTGTTTCCTCGAGATGAAGGAAATGGCCCATAAAGTCAATGCCCCATATGTCAAAAATCTCACACACTTGAATGGCGTTTGGCATTTCATTTCTTTGTGAGATATTTTCGTGACGTTGACAAGCGCGGTTTTGACAAATTCGTGGGCATCCTTGTAAATAGTGGGCCAATAAAATCCGAATCAAACACCTTCTTGGCGTGTAGTTTGGACTATGATGGCCCGTTGGGTCCAGATGGCAAGCTTTGAGAATGTCCATAGCTTCCGTCCATAAACACACCGTCGGATGACTTGATCCGCATGATTTTGAATAAGTAGGGTCCGCAAGTAATGTTTAACATCCTTCAAGAATTTGTTCTTCATTAGGTCGACATTCCTTTCACTATGAAGCTACCCGCATGGTAATTTCGAAGTCGACAAACCATGGGGTAGTAGAGTTTCCATGAAAAGTAACCGCATTGAGTGTTTTGAGAGGAAATGTTTCATTTATTTCCTTTTCTCGAAAACATCTAGGTGTGGGTTTTCTAATCGGACAGATGATCGCACTAGGTTCTCGGCTCCTTTTTATCACGTATAATGATATCAAATTCTTGCGGAGGAGAACCCACGGAGCAATCTCGGTTTTGCATCTTGTTTTGCAAAGAGATATTTGAGAGCCGAGTGATCCGTATACACCACGATTTGGTCAAGATTAGGTACGCGAAACTTCTCAAACGCATACACCACGGCTAGTAGCTCTTTTTCGTAGTGGTGTAATGGGTTTGAGCTTGATCATAGTCTTACTCGCGGTGGATAGGTGAAAATGCTTGGTTTCGTTGCCCAGGATCGCACCGATAGCAAAATCACTGCGCGCCATGAGCTCAAAGGCAAGTCGATCGGGCACGAGAATGGTGTCTGATGGCTTTTTCTTTAATGTTTCAAAAGCTTTGATGCACTCGGTGAGAAGATAAAAGGAGCATCCTTTTCAAGGAGATGAGTCATAGGCCGAGCGATTTTAGAAAAATCTTGTATGAATCTGCGATAAAACCGGCATGACCTAAAAACTCCTAATACCTTTGCGGTAGTAGGATGAGGCAATTGACAATGACATCCACTTTCGCTTTGTCAACCTCAATCCGTTTTTGAAATTTTATGGCCAAGGACTATGCCTTCTTTGACCATAAAGTGGCTCTTCTCCCAATTTAGACAAAGATTGGTGTCTTCACACCGCTTTAGAATTTTTCTAAATGGAGAGACATGTTTGAAATGAGTCCCCAATGACCGAGAAGTCATCCATAAACACCTCCATTGTTTCCGATCATGTCGTGGAAAATTGCCATCATACATCGTTGGACGTGCGGAGCGTTACATAAGCCAAAAGGCATCGTCGTAGGCAAAAGTTCCGTATGGGCGGTGAATGTGGTCTTTTCTTGATCATGTGGATCAATGGGGATATGAAAATACCCGAGAAACCATCTAGGAAACAATAGTATTGTCCTGCTAAACTCTCAAGCATTTGGTCCATGAAGGGTAGAGGAAAATGGTCTTTTAGGGTGGCGTCATTCAACTTACGATATTCAATGCAAACACGCCATCCGTAACCACGAGTTGGAATTAACTCGTTATTTTCATTGTGACAACAATTATGCCACCCTTTTTGGAACACGGTGGATGGGATCGACCCAAGGATCGGAGATCGGGTAAATTAAACTGCATCAAGAAGTTTGAGAACCTCCTGCTTGATAACCTCATGAATCTTAGGATTCACCCTTCTCGATGTTGATCTTGGTTTGAAGTCATCCTCCATCAAGATTTTGTGAGTACAAAACTCGTGGTTGATACCCTTAATGTCGGAGAGTTTCCAAGCAATTGCTTGCTTGTGTGACTTCAAGACCTTTATCGAGCGATTTTCATCTTTACTCAAATCTCGAGCAATAATGACGGGTAATTTATCATCACCCTCAAGAAATGCATACTCGAGATGAGGTGGTAAGTCCTTAGGTTCGACTTCTGGAGGATCATTAGATTTTTCAATGGTTTTGATTTCCTCTTTATGAAGTTCTTGAGGAGGGATTGATGAAGGATCATCATTGAGCATCTTCTCGATGAGAAGAATATCTCCCTCGATGTCAATTGGAGCGTGATCAATTCCCCATGAAACCGAATCACTAGACAAGTATACTTCAATCTCTTCCAAGATGAAGTCACTTTCCTCAAATGGAGTGAGAGAAGGAGTAGAATTGGCAATGATGGGTTGAGATGAATGAGTGAGATTATCACTCGAAGAATTATGAACATAACCGAGAACTTCTGAGTACTCTTGAAGCAACATCAATGATATCTATTCGGTTAACCGACTCGTAATCATAGTTTGGAGTACCTCAAGTTTGATCAAGGTTAAAGGTGCGACTTCATTACCCACGTAATGTGATTTCTTGCTCAAATACATCAATGAGAGCACGACCGTTCTCGTGAATCCTCGTCCAACAATGAGGGAACCCGATGATCGCATCAAGTCAACTGGGATTTACCTTTATTTTCAATCTAAAATTTCCCAAAGTTTTCCCAAAATCCCCTTTTTTCCACCCCTTTAACCTTCCTTTTTGATTTTTCCCTTTTTGCCTTGGTCAAACCCCTCCTTTTTTCATAAATCCAATTTTTTAATTTTGGGGAAAACTTGTTTCCCCGGGCCCCCTTTTTCCCCCCTTTTTAAATCTTTTTACAAATTTGGGCCGGTTTTAAAAATTTTGCCTCCCCCTTGGGAAAAATCCCGGGATTTTTATTTTCCCCTTGCCCCTTTTTTTAAAAGTTCCTATTTTTCCAACCCCCATTTTTTAAAAGGGGTTAAATTCCACCCTTTTAAATTTTTTTTTTTTGAAAAAAATTCTTTTTACTTTATTTATTTTTTTAAACCTTTTCCCTTTTAAAAATACCCTTTATTTTTAAAATTTCCCAAACCCTTTTTTGGGAATTTTTTAAAAAACCAATTTTTTTTTTAAAAAAAATTTTCAAAAAACTTTAAATAAAATTTTTTTTTTAAAGGGTGGGTAAGGACCCGGAAATTTTTCCCCTTACCTTTAAAAATTTCTTTAAAAACCCTTAAATGTTTTTAAAAAAACCTTTCCCCTTTTATTTTAAAGTTTCAAAAATTTTTTCCCTTTTTAAAATTTTTTTAAAAAAGTTTTTAAACAAAAGTTTTTGAAATAAAGGATCCTCAAAATCCCCTTAACCTTAGTTTAAAAAACTTTGAGCAACTCTTTGTAATGATCCCATGCCTCACCGAATGATTCATCAAATCTTTGAGTGAATTTCATTATCTCATTCTTAAGACTTGTAGTTTGGGATGGAGGATAGAATTCGTTAACAAACTTAGTGACTAAATCCTCCCATGTCTCAATGGAACGAGGGGGTTGTTTCTCAAGCCAAATCTGGGCTTGTCCCTCTAAAGAGAATGGGAACAGAAGAAGCTTAATTGCTTCATGTGGGACATTCTTGTATTTGATGGTCGATGCAATCTTGTTGAACCATCGAATATGTGCATGAGGGTCGTCCCGCTCAAAACCATAAAATTGGCTTTGGGTTACAAGATTAAGCAACCCGGTTTTGAGCTCGAACGTATCAGCCACGATGGCTGGGACAACAATGGCATCTCCGTAACCATCGATGGGTGCTTGGAGAAGCTCATTCATCGGTTTATCTTCTGCCATTACGACGGGGGTGGTGGTGCTAGAAGTTCCTCGATCACGGTGAAGGAGCGAACGTCCTCGTCTCACGCGGAATACTTGCAAGCTCCGAAAGTGGACTTGTGGGTGGAAGAGCAGTCACATGCACTAAGTATAAAAATCAGTTTTCAAAACAAATGCGAGGCAAAGCGACAAGCGAACTTAAACCAATAATCACAAATGAAATGACTTCTTTAAAAAGGTACACCAAATCACAAGGACACAAAGGCAAGTTTTGATCTTTAAGATTAGGAACTTATTAATGTTCACACCCCAGTTGGTAGGTGTTACGCCTTGGTTGATTTTTATGTATTTATTAAGTACCACTAAAAGACGTAGGTATGGATTTGTGCTAAAGGTTTAAAAACTTTGGGACAATATTTTTGGTATCGTTTCGTTTAACCAAATCGTACCTCTTTAAGAATAACCTTAAAGAAAATACAGGATAGAAAATGTTACGATTGTTTTGTTGTTTTATATATTTTTTTTGGTGTTGTTAACACTTTAGGAAAAGTGTTAATGAACTTTTTGATTTTGATAACTTTACTAAAAAACTGTTTACAAAAGGTGGTATATGTGCAAGTATGGGTCTGAAGATGTTTAAAACACGCTACAGCCTCCCCGGCAGCGGCGCCAAAATTTGATTGCTTCCAAAACAGTCAAGAAATATTGACCAAAGGTTTTAGTCAACAAAAGTCTACTATTATGGACTCAATACAATTTCCCTTGGAATTTAGTGGATTCCCGGGTCGTTTAGTCCCACGGAGGTTGAATGGTGTGTGAAAATGTTCAGACGTAGAATGATCACTAAGGATAATGATCTGTAAGGATTTTGGTTGATAATTACACTACTGATTGTTTGGAATTGTATTTGGATACAGAGCTATAAAGCACAACAATCAGATTAAACAAACGTGTATAGCAAGTAAAAAAAAAATGTAATATTAAAAATACAGGGACTTAAAATGACAAGTTTAAAACTAAAGGGGTATAAAGTGAAAATTTTAAAACTTTTTAAACTTAAAGAAAATTAAAATCTAAAAAGAAAATATTTTACTAATATTATATTAATTTAATATTAATTAATTAATCAAAACTATTTTAAACTAATTTAAAATTTAGTTTAATTAATCTAAAAAGGATTTATAATACAAAACTAACTAAGAAAATTACAAATTTATTTTTAAAAATCTAGAACAACTTAAAGGATTTATAAAATTAAAACAAATATTTTTGTCTTTTAGCAAAGGTTTTATAAATTAAAACTTAACTAATAATTTAAATCTAATTAAACTAATTAAAGGATTAAAATTAGAAAATAAGAAAGGAAAATTATAAGATTAATTTTTATAAGTTCTAATTAAGTTAAAAGATATAGGAAAAATATAAAAACATGGTTTTACTTAATAAAGAATAATTTTACTATTTAATACTTTAATATTAACTAATTATTAATTAAACTATTATTAATTATTAAAAATACTAGATGACAAAGGAAAAATCTGAGAAAATTCCTAAAATACTTTAATATGACGAAACTTAAGAAAAATATAAAAGCAGATAAGTGCTTAATAATAAGTGAAAAGAAAATTAAAATGCTAAATTATATTAAATAAACGCTATCACTATTTTTAAAGATGACGTTTTGTGTTTTTATTGTTTAAACCTATTTAACTACTTATAATACAAACTTTTAATGAAAACAAAATTTTAGAACTTAAAATAAGCGGTTTAGACACAAAAACCCTTATCGATTGACTTTTGTTGACCACGACTAGAAACAAGCTTGAAATGGCCTATGTGGGGTCCACAGTAATGGATTAAGGTGTAAACAAGTTACTTGGACAGGTTCAAGCAAGAAACAACCAAACTAGCTCATTGAATAAGCTGATGGATCAAAATAAGCACTTGGCTTCTTTATGTTCTAAGACAGTTATGGGACATAGTTTAAAAGGCAAAACAAGTGGGGTCCACAGAGCTTAAGCTCTCAAACTTGGCTGAAACAGATAGCCAGCTTGGTTTTGAGCTCAAAGGAACCAAGAACAACCGCTAGGGTCCACTGGTGGGCTTATGACAAGCTTTTGAAAAAGCTTGTAAACACTGAGTATTTAGTGTACACAAGAAATGGGACAAACAAAAGCTAGTAGCGGGCTTATTAAATAAGTCGCAAAGCACAATATAAACACTGGACCTAAGAGATGCTATGAAAGCTTTCCAAAAGCTAAGGGCCAAGCCACGGATTCCACTAATAAGCTCAGTGAGCTTGTGAAATCAAGCAATAACACCAACTCCTCCGAACAGGGAGGTTTTGGAAAATAGTTTAAAAGAAGCTAAAAATAAGCGGTTTAACAAGCTAACTACAAATTATGAAAATACTATGATGAAGATAAGCATTAAATATTATAACCCTAAAAGCTTAAATCTTGAAAGCTAATATTAAGTCCTATAAAAATATATCTAGTTTATTCAAAAATCACTAAGCTGAAAATTTGACTTTTTAATGAAATGAGCTAAGTTGACTTATATGAACTTAGGATTGATTCTACTTACTGATTATGTTATATTAAGCTAAATAGAGATGAAATTAAGCTAGATTAACAAGTTATAAGCAACTGTGATGAATTTTACAATCTAAATCCTAACAGTTAACAACTAGAGTAAGATTAAAGGTAATTTTGACTTTGTATCAGACAAGGACAGTTTTTATGGTTGCATTTGAGTTATTAGATACTAATGTGACATATAACAACAATAAGTAACAACACAAACAGCTTCTAACACAGGTAACACAGTATGATCCAAACAATCCTTTAACCAACTGAGTTCATGATTTTCAAAACAAATACATGATTTGAACCTCAACACTGATTCTAAACTTTATTTTATGATTATATCAGACCAATAAAGCTTGATGAACCAACAATAGTAGCATAAAACACAGAAAGGACAAATATGCTATTTCAAAT
Organism: Chrysanthemum lavandulifolium; assembly: GCA_022545495.1. Taxonomy (NCBI): domain Eukaryota; kingdom Viridiplantae; phylum Streptophyta; class Magnoliopsida; order Asterales; family Asteraceae; genus Chrysanthemum; species Chrysanthemum lavandulifolium. The sequence goes on along the minus strand of CM040238.1, from coordinate 292,327,388 downwards.
GTGAAATTAAGATTTGAAGCAACAACAAATTCAATGAAAGAGCAAACTATTTTAAGCAATCGATTTCACTTAAACATACCACAGAAACATAAAAACACAAAGATAAGAGCATAAACTAGTGTCTACAGTTGAATACAAATTTTGAGGAAAAGCTTACAAACTTGCTATTCAGCTGAAAATTAAGAACCAAGAACAAAGGACCACTCCTATAGGCTTACCACTTGCCTCTTTCATCTTCTCCACTGATTTTTGATTTTTAACTAATTTTTTTGTATTTTTGATTTTTAATTCTAAACTGAGTTTTTTAGTTTCTAATAGCTTACACAAGCTATATAAGGAGCTTATATGAGCTTATGAGTCCATAATAACAACTAATAACAACATTCGGATATATTGAAAATTTAAGCTTGAAAATGGCATAAACCGAATTTATACTTAAAACTTGAAATTGATTCTTGAAAAGATTCACATACATGAAAAACACTTAAACAAAGTACTTGAAAGCTAAATTTTACATCGGAAATCAAAACATAATTAAGTCGACATAAGCTAAGAAAAATTACACTAGATATCTCTCCACATTGCTTCATTCTTTCTTTATATTGATCTTTTTGAGCTCTATCGACCTCTCGAATGTATCCCACTCTTTTCAACCCTTGGATCCTTGAATTCATCGAACCGTGCACTTGGCATTTTGGCGCCAAAATATCAAAAGCAGTCTTGGGTGATTTTGAGGCAATTAAAGAATTGTGGATGTTTGTGGAGGTGTAGGGGACAATTTAGATAGTAGGTATGGGGCTGGGGTTGAGGTGGCAACAATAACAGGTTTATGAGTAAGGATGGAGTGTTTGATGGTGGGGAAGCATTAAATGCTTTGTGGGTGTACAAGAGAAGGGGGGATGAGCTGGAGAGTAGATAGGTGAGGTGGAAAGGTGGTGAGGTGGTGGAAAAACCACCCTGGTTTTGGGTTGCAGGTGAGGTAGAGGAAGATGAACAGGGGAGGTGGTTTTGGGAGGGAATGGGTTTGACTGTTTGACCGGTATTATTAATAGGGTGGGGGTTCACGGGGTATATTGGCGGGGTCAAAAAGGTTTTGGACTGGCTCAAGGGTCAGGGGTCAAGGTTCAAGGGTAGTGGGTTGGGCTTGCATTAGGCCAGCAGGATTGGGTTTGGATTTGTGTTTTGGGTTTAAAAAGGGTCCGTTTGGCTTAGTAGTTATCACAAGGACCATTGTTGTAATTTTCTGATTCTTGAAGGGTTAAACCTGCAGCTTTCCAAAGTTAACACAAGGACCGATTATGCCATATATGAATAGTACAAGGGTTATATTTATTAATTTTCCATTTTAAATAACCCGGGGACCATTTTGACACTTTTCAAAGTTGAGGACCAAAGTTGTAAATATGCAATTTTAACTTCAAAGGACTATTTTAACAACTTGAATCCCAAGGACCTTTAATGATAAAACTCCACATTTTTGGATTCGGGGACTAGATTTGCCAATCTTTGAAAGATTAGGACCTAAATCTGTAAATTATGTAAACTTTGTTGTTTTCATCAGTTTTCAATCCTTTTGCACTTGTAACACATAAAAACACATTTCAATGATATTTATAGTATTTTGTGGCATTTACGGTGTTTTCGGATGTTTTTGCGATCTAGATGGGTATAAAATGATGAGTATTTAGACACTCATCATTGATGCCGCCAAATAGGAAAAGATATTGACAAAGTCAAGAAATACTTGACAATACTCAAGCTAGTCAAGGACTAGGAAATGATGATAGCTATTTATGTAATATAAATAGGTTAGCTTTTGGTAATTTCCCCGTAACCCCAAATGTACATGTTTAAAATAAAAGATAAGTTTCCATTCATTATTTGATTACCAAATGTTTTACGATCATTACTCGTAATTATACAAGTTTATAATAGAGTACGCTATAAAATGTATACTATTGTAGTATTTTATAATGACGTGTTCGTTATTCAATGTTTCCAAAACATTACGTCTTTATCATACCACCTTCTCAATATAACATTTCCCAACTTGTTTATATAAAACACAAGTTGTTATTGTAATTGATAAAGGTTTATAATTAAATAAAACTATATTTGTCGACATTATATAAATAATTGTCTCGCTATTACTAAAATTTGAAAATAAAATACACGAAATAAATATATTAAACACATTTCCGAGTCCAATATATTGTATTCGGTTAATTCAAAATGTTTAATGAAGATCTACTTATAACCGATATAATTTGTGTGCCAATTGTTACCCTAAATGTATAAACCGTATTAAACGATATAAGTTATAACGTATACGTAGTAATCGATATCAATCATTAACTACATATCTAGTTCACAAAAGTTTATCACACCGTTTTATAAATATTTATTCGTTTATTAACCCAAGTCCCATGTCATTTACCCGATAGTTCTATCATCAAGTTGTTAAAATATGTATACATATTTATAATTTTCCCTTGGTCGTATTACAAGCTTTCTAGTGGTCTATACCGTAACGTTTCCTAAATCTCGATATCTCATTATTAGCAATCAATTATTTCCGTTGACATATACTAATTATCATTTCGTTAGTATTCATTAATTCATTTTAACAACCTTTACGGCATATATACATTTAACCCAAGAACCATCCAATCCCACTTATCCGAGACTCACCGAGTCAACTCGCACCACTAAAGATATCAACCATCCCATTTCAGTTTGGTCCCAACTTAAATTACCACACGCAAAGATAATAAATGGTTTACTTATGTTTCATCCCACACGAAATATTATCCAAAATCTTTTTGAAACTATTTTAATCGTTTCTTAAAATATTGTACTTGTTTGAGACACTTTGTATCCACGAAAATGATATATGAATCGAACCCAAAACAGAAACTAAAATAAAAAGTGAACGAGTTCCATATTTTACCGTGAAAGAGAAGAGAAGAAAGAAGGTCGTGTGTTACTAACACACATCCTCCATTGTTGGTGGTATCTTGAGACCCTTGAACAGGATTAAACACGAGACCCTAATTATTTCGAAACTGAAATCGTAGATTTGAGGCGCTTTTAGGAGTTATGTGATGCGTGTGTTGCATAAACGGGGTCACAAGACCCCAATCTATCGAATGGGAGGGGTGGTGTTGATGTAGGAGATGGCCGGAAGTTGGAGAGAGAAAGAATTATGTGTGTGTTTGTAGAGAGAGAAAGGAAGTGAGAGAAATAAGAGAGTGGGAAGATGTGAGAGTATTTATATTACCACAAGGGACTAATCTTGTACAATCTTTTGCATTTTTCATTTTTCACAATCTTTTGATATATTAGGTTCGGGACTCGTTTAGCATAGTAAACGAATGATTCGTGAGACGGGAGATGCGCCAACGCTCTTAGAATATTATTTCTAATAAAAACGTTATATAATACGATTCGTATCTCAAATTAGTTAAAACGATCGCTCTAATTGACGTTTCTCCAATTACTACGCATCGAGGAATTTACGAGTTGTCACATTTTGTCTTAACTAGGTTGTTTCATAGTTTGCATAGATTGTATCTTTTATGATGGTTTTTGGTTTGGAGGTCTTGTTGGTTGTAGCTAGTTGTCATTTATAGCATGTCATAAATGATTAGTGGTTGTGTCAAACGATTGTTTGTTGTTAATGTGGTACCTCATCCACATTCCATTGTATTTAAATGTTTTTTTTTACTAATATATTTTACCGGGTGAAATACCCATTACCAAAAAAAAAAAAAAAAAAAAAACCTATGTTGACATTATTGCGAATTAAGTTTATTTGGCCAAACCATCTTACAACATCATTGTTTAACAGCCAAAAGTAATGTTTTAAAATCGGTTTTAATCACTGGCACCGGTCCGACCGGTTCTACCGCCGTATCAACTCGGTTTTCATTTATTATTTTTATTAATTCCGACCGGGTCAACGGTTTGATTGTCGGGTCAACGGTTCGACCGCCGGGTCAACCCGGCTAACCCGTTTCTATTTAAAAATTGAAAAAATCAAACCGGTCGGGCTTCAAGACTCGGGTTGACCAGTCACTCAAAACCACTGGGTTTAACCGTTAACCGGTTTTAGAAACTCGGGTTTTGACCCGTTTTGTGCCGAACACAGGTCCGACCAGTTGAACCGGCCGATCGACCGGGTTTAAAACATTGGCCAAAAGGCCGTTGGTCAGCCAAAAGAAGAAAAAATATACAGAATTAACATAAGATCAACCTTTTATTATTGTATATATTCATTATACAAATCCTCTGTATCTTTCTCTGGTCCACCTTTGCTAATCAAGTTTCAAAGGGTCAAAGGTCAATCTTTCTTTAAAGAATAAACTTTACTTAAACAGTTAACACCCAAGAAATTTACACTGACATGATTTCACCTTTATTTGTTAATTTCTAATCAACGACGACCTCTCCATACCGACCCGCATAACCCAAACTTTATTGACAATATGGTAAAATGAGTCATTCACAAGCGCCCCCCCCCCCCCCCCCCTTAATTGGGGCATAAAACTTTAAATGTTTTGTAAAGTAAATTTCAAAAAGCATTAATGATACGTTGTGCCAAAAAAAGTCTAAAAGAAGTGCAGAAATATGGGGCATGCCAACCCTTTCAAATCCATACTGTAATCAAATAGACTATTTGACACACAAAATAAAAACGGCTTAATTACCACAGGATCTTTAGATCATGATATACGAGGAATGCTTTGGTGTACGATAGTTTACAATACAGATCTGAGGTATTCATTTCACTATGCATCCAAGTCTTGATTCGATATATTTACTTAAGTAGATCATGAACGAATTAGTGTAATACGTCAATACGAAACGATGTCGCTGTGAAATGATATGTTTACTTTAGTTGTATCCAAATAATCATGTGCACGATAATGTCCACAACCATGATTCTGTTTATAATGGTTCAATTTCTAATTATTTTGATTGTCTATGGTATCCAAATTAAGGCTGTCTACAAACTGGATCAAGAACTACCTGAAAGTGTATCGAATAGAAAGTTACTGGACAAAGATTGCAAAAGGGAAACAAATCAGCCCCTTGGATGACTTGCCAATGGGGTTATGGAGGTACGTAAATTTAAAAAGTTGATCCACGATCTGAAGAATTACGCTCTTGACTTCAGCATCATGTTCGTTACAGCAGTACCGTGCTGCAGAGCAAAACAGTAAGAGTCGTTGCAAATAATTTTTTAGTTTCGTCTTGTGTTATTTTGAGGATAGTAAAGATGAAGTGTATGAATGAACCCCTCAATACCCAATGACGTGGCTATTCTTAACGCGTGAGAATGAATTCGTGTCATCATCTAGATCTATAGGACAGTACCATTGCAATGGCGCTACCTGCCATTAAAAGGTACTCGCTAATAACTTGCAAGCCCAAAAAAAAAAAAAAAAAAAAAGGGTTCAACACCTAACAAGATAGGTTGAAGGAGTACCTACTATACTCTTGCATTTTCATATATATCAAGCAATAGCATTGTTTGCATAGACAACTGCTTGCAGCTATTTGAATCCTTTCATTTCAGCCGAGTTTGTCAACTTAGCAATAAAATACAACTCAGATCAAACATACTCGCAAAAAGTCTTATAATCAACCAGGGTGAATTTTAGAAATTTGAATGTTCCGGACAATCATTAACAGTTCAGCAGCCACAAACATCACCAATTCCGAGCACCATGGTCTTGTACCTTGCGCGCAAACTTCAATGTTTCAGTATGGAAAAATTCCAACTTTCGTTTCAGCTTTTCATTCCTGTGAGTTAATGCGTCAATTTGCACTTTTTGCCATGCTATGATAGATTCGGAGCTGCTACACTGCTCGCATCATGTCCGTGAGAGGATTGGAGACCTGATAATAAATGTATACAACTTTTATTATATTCAGGCAAAAGAAAAGTGGCATGTAACCGATACTAGTCCAGGTAAGCAACCATATATGTTATGAACCTGGATAAGTGTTCACGCAGAGAAAACTGATCTTCTGGGACATGAAGAATGTGACTGTTGTCATTATCATTCGCAGCAACGATTAACGACGACTCGAGATTTTCCTATTTTTTTTCTCCCGGGAATCTGTAATCTTCTAATGGACCACACTGCTCAAAAACCACTCCTGCCTTAGGTCCATTCTTGTCACCAAAATTGACAACATCAACCGCTACACCCTTTTTTTTTAGCTTCGTTCCAATTTCTCTCAAATCATGCTTAAACCAATATACCGGACTGAAAGGCAAGAAACACACAGACGCAACATATATGATTGCTATTAGAGTCAACATACTAAACAAATAAAAAGATTTCATTAATATAGCAAATATGCATTTAGAGGGTTTTGTTTTAAGTAACTGACCCGCACTCTTGAGTGCAACTAATATCCGCAGATTACCACTGTCTACTCGTGCACCTGAGCAACAAATAAACTTAATAATTATACATAAATCAATATATATAGCTATAAAGGATTAAAGAAGCTAAAATTTTAGAAATGATCTTTGGAAGATCTCTAGTACGTTCAACCAAAATTTTAGCTTTGTTGCCCATTGCTTATATGCCCACACAATTCTCTGGATGAAACTCTAACAAACATATTTCCAAAGACATCAACAACAATAAGACTGATAAGATTATATACCACAAATATGTTTATCGAATCTTGGCGATTTAAAAAAACTCTCCCCTCCCATTGCTCTGGCGATTTTGGCGACTTCCATAAACCCTTATCGTTTTTTTTTCCTAACCGATTCTCTACTAATTCATCTATTCCGTCCATAGCCTGATCATCTTCTGATCTTGGTTGTGCGCTGTTGTTGATTTTCTAGGGTTTCGTCTTCTGGATTAATCGATTTGGTTCTTTACTTAATCGCAGATTTTGGGTTTGGTGTGATCGCACCTTAGGGTTTTTATCCTATCACTGCAATCAATTCATCAATTTTAACTGATCGTTTTTTATTTTACTATGGGTTAGTACGTGGATTAATGTTTTATAAACCCTAGTTTTTACTAGGGTTTTACTCGGCTTCTTGAAGCAGGACGTCAGCTTTGTGTTATTCTGGTGTTGGGTTTTTTAGTTTTTTGATGTCTAATTTGGGAGAGACGATTGTTACTATGTCAAGTCCAGGCATTAACAATGAAGGCAACGTGAGTAACATGAATGTTAATGTTGATGGACATGAGGGGAGTAGTCCGCGTAATGATGGACAAGTGGAGCCGATTTCACTTGGTTCGAGCCCTAGTCATAATGCATCTGATCATGATACGCCTGAGGGTAATGATACTCTATTGAAAATTCGTGCTATTGAAAAAAAAATTCTTGAGGGAAAACTTGTTCTTGTTGGTGATGATGGGCAACCATTAAAACCAGCTATGACACTGGATGCTACTACTTCTACTGGGGCTAATACATTTGAGCATCTTAAGGTGCATGATCACAAAAGGAGCTACGGGAGATGCTTCTGCTATTGGTTATTATTCGACACCTCCTCATGATACTAGTAATGATACTAGTAGTCCTATTAATGCTACTAGTAGTCCTAATAATCTTGATGCTTTGAAACAACCTTCTACATCGTATGCTGGTGCTACTTCTACTGAACCATTGAAACACATGTCTAACTTTCGTAGGTTGGAATGTAGTAAGAAAGCTAATGGTGTGGATCTTTCTGTCCCGATGAAAGTGGTTGAAGAGGTAAACACTAGGTTTGAGAATACTTTGTATGGGTATTTCCTTGGTAAACGCCTTGCTTTTCCTGTTGTTGATTACTTTGTACGCAATGTGTGGGCTAAGTTTGGTATACAAAAGGTAATGATGAATGCAAAGGGGTTCTTCTTTTTTAAGTTTAATTCGAAAAAGGTGTTGATGACGTTATTGAAAACGGTCCTTGGTTGATTAATAATGTACCTATTATTCTTAAACCATGGACGGTGAACACCAATTTACTTAAAGAGGATTTGACCAATATCCGGTGTGGGTTAAATTCCATGACGTTCCTCTTGCTATGTTTTCGATGATGGCCTTAGTCTCCTTGCCACATTGATAGGCACGCCTAAAAGGTTAGATGCCTTCACTAGCCAAATGTGCAAGGACTCGTGAAAACGTAGTAGTTTTGCTAGATGCATGATTGATGTGAAGTCGGATGAGCTTCTTAGGACATACCTTCTGTTGAGATTCCGTTACTTGATGGGTCGGGGTCGACTATCGAGACGCAGTGCAGGTTGAATATGAGTGGAAACCACCGCATTGTGATAAATGTAAGATTTTGGTCATACTCCTATTGATTGTCCTAAAGTTGTTGAACTTCCTACTCAGCCTTCTAAGCGTGCAAATGATGGTGCAAATGATGGTTTCAAGACGGTTAATAATAGGAAGAAGGGAAAGCAAGGTGGGTCTTCTATTCCGGGTCAAGGAGGGTTTTTCAAACCTGTTGTGGGTAAACAGTTTCAATATCAACCCAAGAAGAATCCTCCTGAACCTAAGAAAGTCGTAGTCACTAAGAAGAATGCTTCTGATGTGGCTAGTTCGAGTGGAACCAAGATAGCTACATCTAATCAGTTTGATGCTCTTAACATGGAACATACGGATGCGTCTGGTATTCCTTCTAATGACACTATCAAGGATGTGGATTCTGGTTGTACAATGGAAGTTAATGAAGATAAGTCTACTAAGACAGGTACTGTATCACAAGAGCCTCTTGTGAGTGATTTGAAAGAGATGGAGTCGGTAGTGGCTCCTCAAACTAGTGATTCTTGTATACCGCCTACCTCTTCTACTAAGAGAAGTAACCCTTTTTCTAAAGTGGGAGATATTGTAGTGTCCGATTCTGAAGATGAGGTTGTTGCTAACCCATTTGATGAGTCTGCTAATATATTTGGTGGTGGACAAGAGTTTGAAGATGAGTATGATGAATATGATTTCGATGACTATGCGAAACAGGTTCGTGATCTTCCGGGGAATTTGGATGCCTTTAATGCCATGTATGGCACAACGTTTCAAGGTCCTAGGAAGTGATTTTATTTCTTTGTGTCATATGTTATCATTTGAGTAGTGGTTTGTTTTCTTGGTTAGAAAGCAGAAGTATCTTGTTATGTAAGCTCTATGCCTATGTAACGGGTGAGATATGGGATTTCACTCATATCCATTGTACTTAAACGTTTACTTGGTTAATATATTTACCAGGTGCGGATTACTCCCTTTACCCAAAAAAAAGATTATATACCACGACATTACATACGATGAAGTAGTTACATCTTTGGCTTCGTATCTCATTTACAACCTCATTTAGCTTCTTTGACAAGGGTTTTGTTAGAGACTCAAGGCCTTTTAGGCTTATATTTGATGAAGAGGTTGTAAGTGAAATTTAGGAAGAGAGGAATTTTATTGATTGCTTGCTTGCTTTGCTTGATTTGCTTAGTACACAAATGGTTACAACCTTACATATTTATACTACTCCATGGAAGTTTCTACACACTAGATATTTCCATGGATATGTAAATATCTAACATCTAGATATTTCTTTTCATACTAATATCTAGATATTTCTCATATTAATATCTAGATATTACAAAATATTTCTAGATTATTCCACTAGATATTTCTATATTATATCTAGATATTTTTACTTATGGTTTGGGCCTAACTATTTTATTAGGGTAGCCCAATTACAAATTTGGATCAAATCAAGTTTATGATCCAACACCCCCTTTAAACTTGATTTACCGACTCCAAGCATCATTCGTTGTCTTGAAAAATCTTTCTCGTTGATCGGCTTGGTGAGGATATCTGCAACTTGGTTTTCGGACCTCGTATGTATCACTTGGACATCTTTCCTTGCAATGCACTCTCGAATAAAGTGATAACGAGTGTTAATATGCTTACTTGATCATGGTATCTGGATTTTTGCTAAGTCAATGGCCGACTTGTTATCCACGTAGATCTCGATCGCATCTTCTTGTTCCATGTGTAGCTCCTTTAGCATACTTCTAAGCCAAATTGCGTGACATACACACGATGTTGCACTACGCACTCCGCTTCACAACCGGACAAAGTAACAATAGGTTGCTTCTTTGAAGACCATGTAAAAGCATTGTTACCCATGAAGAATACGAATCTGTTGTACTTCTTCCATCGTCTTTGTTTCCAAATTTCAACATCGTCGCTATATCCAACCACTTGAAGTCTTCACTTGTTGAATAAAACATGCCGTAGTCTACGGTACCTTTGATATAATGGAGAATCCTCTTTGCAATCTCCAAATGCTTTGTCGTAGGCTCTTCCATGAAACGACTAATTAAACCAACCGCAAAGTGTATGTAAGGTCTTGTACATGTCAAATAGCGCAGACTTCCAACGAGACTCCTGAATTGTGTTGAGTCTACCGCTTCTCCTCCGTCATGCTTAGAAGGCTTTTCCTTATGTTCTATGGGGTGCCAACTGGATTGCACTTATCCATGCCAAACTTCTTAAATATCTCCTTGGCATATCCTTCTTGACTTATGAAAATTCCATCATCCGTCTGCTTCACCTCAATGCCAAGATAATAAGACATAAGTCCTATGTCCGTCATCTCGAACTCTTTCGTCATTGACTTCTTGAGCTCATCAATCATACTCGAGAGTTTCTGTAAAGATCAAATCATCCACGCACAAGCGGATGAGCAAGATACTTGATTTGCAAATTTCACGTAAAGTGCATATTCACTTAGGCATTTAGTAAAACCATGTTCTTGGAAATACTTGTCAATTCTAGTATTCCAAGCACGTGGTGCCTGCTAGACCATATAAGGCCTTCTTCAACCTTAGCACTTTACCTTCTTGCCCTTTGGCAACATATCCCTCTGGTTGCTCCACATAAACTTCTTCTTCGAGAAGTCCATTTAGAAATGCGACTTCACATCCATTTGGTGGATTTTCCACCTATATTGAGCAAAGAATAGCAATAATCATTCTAATAGTTTCTAAGCGAGCAACAGGAGCAAATACCTCTTCGTAGTCGATACCATACTTACGCTTGTAACCTTTTGCCACAAGTCTTGCCTTGTACTTTTCCACTTCGCCTTTGGCGTTTTTCTTGGTCTTGTATACCCACTTGACTCCAATAGCCTTTTGGCCTTTCGGAAGGGTCGTCAACTCCCACGTATCATTCTTCACTATTGACTTTATCTCCTCGTCCATGGCTTGTCTCCATTTCTTGCTTTTCATTGCCTCCTCAAAAACTAAAGGTTCACAATCAGTATATAAACAAGTAAGGGTATCTCGTCGGTTACCTCGTAGAGCTCCCCGCAAACTTCTTGTCTTCGGTTCTCCTTCACTTGAACTTGAAGGTGATTCTTGGGTTGAGTTGGACTTTGAGGTTGTTGGACTTCCTCACTTGATTCACCGCCTCTTCTTCGTCACCATAGGAAGAAAGTCATACCTTTCATTTTCCTTAATGCTCCAATCCCATGTCTCTTCTTCATCGAAATCCACGTCTCTACTCACTACCACCTTCCTTGTGATTGGATTATAGAGCTTATAACCTTTCGATTGCTTGTCGTAGCCAACAAACACATGCTTCTCACTTCTATCATCAAGCTTTAATCGCCTTTGGCTGGGAACGTGGACATATGCTATGCTTCCGAATACTCTTAGGTGAGAGACGGTAGGCTTCATCCCATTCCATGCTTCTTGTGGAGTCTTGTTATCTAAACTCTTTGACGGACACCGGTTCAATAGATATACTGCACAATCAACCGCCTCGGCCCAAAACTCCTTTGGCATCTTCTTACTTTTCAACATGCTTCGGACCATATTGAGAATGGTTCTATTCTTTCTCTCCACCACTCCATTTTGTTGTGGGGAGTAAGGAGCCGTTAGAAATCTCCGGATCCCATTATCCTCACAAAATTTGTTAAATTCTTTTGATAAAAATTCTCCACCTCTATCGGATCTCATGGATTTAATTTTTAAACCTTTCTCCTTTTCAACCATAGCTTTAAATATTTTAAAAGTTTCAAAAACTTGAGATTTTTCTTTTAGAAAATATACCCAAGTTTTTCTTGAAAAGTCATCAATAAAGAGCATAAAGTAAAGATTCTTACTATAAGAGGGTGGAGTAATGGGACCGCACAAATCCGTGTGAATTAGTTGTAAAGGCTCCTTAGCTCTTGATGTCGCTTCTTTCGGGAACGAACTCCTAGCATGCTTCCCAAGAAGGCATCCTTCACACAGTTGATTGGGATGATCAATTTGATCTAACCCTTTCACCATTCCCTTTGAGGATAATAACTTTAAGTCACCAAAGTTTAAGTGCCCGTATCTCATGTGCCAAAGCCACGAATGATCCTTCAAACAACTCTTTAAGCACTTAGCTTCATCATGTTGAATGTTTAGAAGGAACATTCGATTTTTGGTCATAGGCACTTTGCTATGAGCTTTCCTTGATTCCTTATTGTAGCACTACGATCCTTGAAATGAATATCGTAATTTTTCTCTAAAAGTTGTCCCACGCTTAAAATATTACTTTTAAGATTGGGCACATTGTATACGTCCGAAATATATTGGTGACTTCCATCTTTAGCTCGGATAAGTATCTTACCTTTTCCTTTCACGGTGCCTTTGATTCGTCTCCAAAGGTGACGTTACCTTTACTTTTCTCCATCTCCACGAACAAGTCTTCTTCACCCGTCATATGGTTACTTGCGGTGAATCTATATGCCATGGCTCTATCCTCTCTTCTTGTTCGTCATGTCTTGCCATTAGCAAGGTAAGCTCATCTCCGTCTTCTACCTCCACAAGATTAGCTTTTCTTCCACTTGTCTTGAGCTAGTACACTCATTGGCATAATGACCATATTTACGACAGTTGTAACATTGTATTTGGGGCTTACCTCCTCTTTGAGATTGAAAGCCTCTCCACGACCTCTTCGATATGAAGACCATTGGTTTTCATCTTCTTTGTTGACATCTTCTCTTCCTCTTCCTCGTCCTCGGCCTTGAAACCACCACGACCTCGAAAATACCGCGTCCTCGTCCTTGCTCCTTTCCATGTAGAAAGCTCTTTTCTCTTTCTTTGAAAGAGACCTTTGAGTATAAAGCTTGCTCCAAGGGTTCTTTCCCCTTCTTTTCTTCAACTTCTCTTCATGGGCTTGTAAAGATCCCATGAGTTGATCAATGGTCATTGAGTCTATGTCTTTTGACTCTCTATGGCCACGACAATGTAATCAAAGCTTGGGGCAAAGAGCGAAGAATCTTTTCTATCACCCTTGTGTCACTCAAGCTTTCACCATTTCTCTTCATTTCATTTGAAATGGTCAAGACACGAGTGAAATAATCCGAAATGGTTTGATTCCTCCATTTGGAGTTTTCGAACTCTCCTCTAAGAGTTTGAAGACGTACCTTTTCACCTTGTCGATTCCTTTGAAAGCATTTTGAAGGATCTCCACGCTTCCTTGGAAGTAGTTGCATTTGCAACTTTCTCAAACATCGCATCATCAAGACATTGATAGATGAGTGTAAGAGCACTTTGATCCTTCTTTCTTGCCTTTTGCAACTCCACCCTTTGGGCGGCATTCATGGAACTTTCATCATCTACTTTCTCAACACCTTTTTCTACCATCTCCCATACATCATGTGAACCTAGTAACGCCTTCATTCGAATGCACCAACTACCATAGTTGTCTTTGGTAAGACGAGGAAATTGGAACAAGTTCATCATGCTTGACATCGTGATCTTCTAGCTCTGATACCAATTTGTTAGAAACTCGAAGGCCTTTTAGGCTTATATTTGATGAAGAGGTTGTAAGTGAAATTTAGGAAGAGAGGAATATTATTGATTGCTTAAGCTTTGCTTGATTTGCTTAGTACACAAATGGTTACAACCTTACATATTTATACTACTCCATGGAAGTTTCTACACACTAGATATTTCCATGGATATGTAAATATCTAACATCTAGATATTTCTTTTCATACTAATATCTAGATATTTCTCATATTAATATCTAGATATTACAAAATATTTCTAGATTATTCCACTAGATATTTCTATATTATATCTAGATATTTTTACTTATGGTTTGGGCCTAACTATTTTATTAGGGTAGCCTTCAATTACAAATTTGGATCAAATCAAGTTTATGATCCAACAGAGCCTCCAACGTTAATGTAAATTAAGTAGTCCTCTCCATTTTCAAGAAGATAGATCCCGTCATTGCTAACATGTTCACTTGGTAGACCTTTGTGATCAATAAATCCATCGTTGAACCTTCCATTCTAACGTAGCTCCAAAAAAATCTTCATAGAATCGATTGTGATAAAACAATCTGCCTACTAGGCCAATAACCAACCGAACGATTTGTCTGAGACTAAAAAATATGCCTCATTGAGAAACTGACACACATTATAACTAGTGAACACCATTTCTAATAGCAACAATCCAAAACAATCTGCCAATTATTCAAAACACAAGTAAAACTGACCCACTGTTACTAACAGCAACTAAACTTTACTCCACTCTCGTCAATTGATACTACGATCCTAAGTAAAATAAATTAGTAAACACCTTTAAAGTCCACAACTAAAAGAAATTAGATGAAACATTGCATCAAACACATTATAGAAATTTGAATTATCCCTTCATTTGTTTGAATTTTCTTACTCTATCAACAATTTTTCTGTATGTTTACCCGTTTCGAAACTGCTGTCTTCTTCTATCTTTTCTTATTAGATCCTCTTTCTATTCTTATTTGATAAAAATCTACACTGTTAACAATGGAGATTAATGGTGAAAGCAAAACAGAAATGTGAAGGTTACAGTGCTATTTACATTGAATGACAATCTACTGCTGCATATCTGCTTTATTCACGACAAAAGAAAAACATAAAAATTTCTTAAACTTTATGACTTATGACTAGACATCATACAAAATTGATCAAGCATTAAGTCACTGATACACCCATCTGCATCCAAATCCGATCATCCACCGACAATAAATCTTTCACTTGGGGCATTGTTGGCCTTTCGTGTGGGTTGTAGTTCAAACATGCCCGTGTGACATTCAAAATTAAATGAGCTAGTTTCTCAACTAGAGGTGATGGTCGTGGAATCCGTCTATCTCCTACATTGGCCAGCAATAGATCATCAGTTGACATTGTAGGCAGACATGATATAAGTTCTCCAGGATGCTTTCCCATAATCACTTCTAGTGCAACAACTCCAAAACTATACACATCGCATTTCTCTGTCGCCACCATCGTATAAGCAAGCTCTACATGGAAGGAAACAAGTGAATACAAATAAAATTGTTATATCGCATCATGATTAAATGTAACATAGATAAATCTGAAAGTATAGTATACATAACTTTAAAATATATGGTAGTTACCTGGCGCGATATAGCCATAGGTGCCTACAACCGCAGTCCAATTGGATGAATCCAGCTTTAGAAGTTTCGCTGTTCCAAAATCCGAGATATGTGCCTCATAATCGAATCCGAAGGATATTAGCTGCGAAATGTCTCGTGAATTATAGGTGGTGTGCAATCATGGTGCATATAAGCCAAACCATTTGCTACAGCCCTAACAATTCTTACCCTTTTCACCAATCCATTTTCTTGTTGTGATATCGCTACTTAAGAGTGATTTTAGATTTCCTTCTCAAGATATTCAGTAAATAAAAATGAGTGACGAGCATGGAAGCAATATCCATAGAGTTTAACTATGTTTCATGCCTTATGTTTGTTAATGCTCGTACCTCATTTAGGAAGCCTTGATCGTCATTCTCGGATGATGAATGAAGTTTCTTGATGACAACTAAATTGTTGGGTTGTAACACGACTTTATACACAGTACCGTATCCTCCCATCCCAATACAAAATGCATCATCAAAATCATTTGTTGCCTTGATGATTTCATCATACATCGCCTGTCCATCAAAACTTGTTATTGAGAAAAATTTGCCAACTTTTTCGCCTGATGTTACCTGTGGAGAAGTTCTCTTTCTACGTTGATAAGCAATGAGGCCACACATGAATAAACCAATTAAAAGAGCCGCAGAAAGTGGGACCGTAGTTACAAGGATGAGCTTATGATGAAAATGATTATTTTTCTTCATTATCTTTTGACTTTCACAAAGTTTCAAACCTGTAACATTTCCACACAGATGACGATTTCCTTGTAATGCTTCTCCAGACACATTTAGAAAGACAGCATAAGGGGGAACCGGACCAATGAGATCATTGTAAGACAGGTCGATATCAATCCCTCTTGGCAAGTTACTGAAACCATTAGGAATAGAACCAGATAGCTTATTGTGAGAAAGATTCATCATTTCCAGACTTTTTAAACTTCCAATTTCCGATGGTATCTCTTGTGTGAATGAATTCCAAGATAAATCAAGAACATTCAGTTGACTTAATTTACCGATCTCCGATGGGATCTTTCCACTAAGCTTGTTATTACTAAGATATATGTGATTGATTTGTACCCAATCACCAATATATCTTTGTAATGACCCATTTAACCTATTTTTTGATAGGTCAAGAGTAAGGAGGCCATGCAGTGATCCAAGCTCTTGAGGTATAACACCTGACAGGTTGTTATCACTCAAGTCTAGATTCAACATACCTTTCATCTCCCCAAACTCCTTTGGAATTCGGCCAACCAAATGATTAGATGAAAGATCAAGCACCTGAATTGAATTCCCAAAATCGGGTGGTATGCTACCGCTGATGTTGTTATATCCCATCTTTAATGTAGTCAATTTTTTGCATTTACCCCAGTTATGAGATAGTTGCCCATGAAATTTATTATGACTGACATCAAAGAAATTTAAGCTTGGGTAGACACCAAAACAATTCGATATATCTCCACGAAATTGATTAAATTGAAACTTTGCTCTTATTAAGTTGGTGCAATTCCATAGCCCTCTTGGTATAGGACCAGAGAGTTGATTATCACTTACAGATAAATTTTGAAGCTTTCCCCCTTGGCAGAGATCATGAGGCAATTGGCCAGACAACTGATTTGTGTCCAGCAGTAGCATGAGCAATTTTATACTTCCTATTCCTTGTGGTATAGGACCAGATAACTTGTTGTCGCTGATAGCCAGAATCTGAAGGCTTCTCAGGTTTTTTAACGATGATGGAATTGATCCATTGAGGTGATTATTGCTCAATTCTAAATCAGTTAGAGACTTCAAATTCCCTAATTCAATTGGAATGGGTCCAGAGAGTCGATTTTTAAAAAGATAAAGGATATTCAAAGACTTCAAATAACCCAATGATGAAGGAATTGAACCATTGAGTTGATTTTCGTTCAACTCTAACTCAGTTAGAGACTTCAAATTCCCTAATTCAATTGGAATGGGTCCAGAGAGTTGATTTGCCCGCAAATCAAGGATATTCAAAGACGTCAAATCACCCAACGATGAAGGGATTGAACCATTGAGTTGATTTTGGTCCAATTGTAGATCAGTTAAAGACTTCATATTCCCTAATTCAATTGGAATGGGTCCAGAGAGTTTGTTTTTGTACAAATAAAGGATATTCAAAGACTTCAAATCACCCAATGATGAAGGAATTGAACCATTGAGTTGATTTTCGTTCAACTCTTAGAGACTTCAAATTCCCTAATTCAATTGGAATTGGTCCAGAGAGTTCATTTTGGCCCAAAGATAATCTAGTGAGAGACAACATATTCCCAAATTCAATTGGAATGGGTCCAGAGAGTTGATTTCCCCACAAATAAAGGTCTTTCAAAGACTTCAAATCACCCAACGATGAAGGAATTGAACCATTGAGTTGATTTTCGCTCAAATCTAACTCAGTTAGAGACTTCATATTCCCTAATTCAATTGGAATGGGTCCAGAGAGTTGATTTTTGAACAAATAAAGGATATTCAAAGACATCAAATCACCCAACGATGAAGGGATTGAACCATTGAGTTGATTTTCGGCCAATTCTAAATCAGTGAGAGACTTCAAATTCCCTAATTCAAAAGGAATGGGCCCAGATAGTTGATTTACCCCCAAATAAAGGATATTCAAAGACTTCAAGTCACCCAACGACGAAGTAATTGAACCGCTAAGTTGATTGTAACTCAATCGTAAATCAGTTAGAGACTTCAAATCACCCAATGATGAAGGGATTGAACCAGTAAAATTGTTTTCGAAAAGTTGCAAAACGGTCAACTGGCTTAGTTTACCAATGGTAGGTGGAATGACACCAGAAAACTGATTTGTTGAAAATTTAAGATAGACAAGTTTGTACAGGAGTCCGATTTCTGGTGGGACGGGGCCAAAGAAGCTGTTTACACTAAGATCAAAATGGGTAAGATTTCCTAGAATAGAGAACGGGAACTGGTGAAGCGTACCTTTTAACTCAGACGTCGAGAGGTTCAACTTGTTAATGTTCCCATCAGCGTTGCAAGCAATTCCAAACCAAGAAGGGCACGAGGCGGGTGCACTAGTATTTGTTGGAAGGGGTGTCCAAGAAGATACAATTTGGGAGTTGTTTGGGATTCTAAGGCTTGCTTTCCATTTTAGAAGAGCATTTGCTTCCTCCAAAGAAGCAGAAGTAAAGTTTGGCACAAAAGAGAGAGCAATGAGTAGTAGAGCTAGAGATAAAAGTAAGAGGTTTGAAGAAGCCATTGCTTGCTTTTGCATGTTTTTTTTCTATAAAGTGAAGGTTCGTATGTCTCTATTTATACTTGAGTTACCCTTTTCTCGTAAATTATTTTCCAATTCTCAGAAATTAAATTTTAGGTGGTGTCATATTATTCCACAAGATTGTTTCTTCTAATTGGAACATAAAATTGTAAACCGTGAAGAATACGGGCATGTTCTTTTCTTTTTTCTTTATTGCTAATCAACCACAACCTCCCCATACCTACCCATTTAACCCAAACTTTATTGACAATATGGTATATTAGTGCTTTCTTCTAATTGGAGCATAAAACTTTAATGTTTTCTAAAATAAATTTCAAAAACCACTAATGATACGTTGTGCCAAAAAAGTCTAAAAGATGTGCAGAAATATGGAGCATGCGCCAACCTTTTGAAATGCACGATATAGAAAATTCCAGTAGCTTGATCGTAAAGAAAAGAAGCAAATATGCACAAATGTAAATGTAACACAATACAAAAGCCCAGAAATGTAATTGTGTTCTTTAAACCATTTTTTTCAATCAAATTCCAGTTGATTGAAATGTATTTCCTTATGCATCTGCTGATTGCTGCATCTTTTTATTTGTTTTGAAAAATAGCAATTCATCCATGTTGAACCTTTACCATGAGTATTAATTAGTTGGACACATGGATAGCGTTGTTTAGGACGGGTAGTGTTAAGGCTTCAAAGTATCATAACGACATAGTGTAATAATATAAGCTAGTGTAATAGTCCAATGTCAGTAAGCATTGAACATATAGAGTTTTTATTTGGAATAATGGTTGATTGATATTTTATGTTCAGGTGAAAAGAAAAAAAGTGCATGAACTGCCTGTAAAATCACGTTCCGTGAGAAATCAAATTGATCACGAATAGGGAAAGAACGAGTGTCTGGTATCCATGATGTATTAGTTTTGTGTTCTGTGCTTTAGTTTTAAGATCAATTGAATGAAGGTTGACGTACTATACTTTATAACCAACGAAAAGTCAGAGAATAACTTCTTAGGTTGGCAGCACGAGCTTGAAAGCATTATACAAGGCTAAGTTGCACGGGGACTGGAACGGGAACGGGAACAGGAACGGGCACGGGTACGGGTACCGGGAAATGGCAACATCCTAAAATTCAAGAAACGGATACGGCGAGGAAACGTCTATGTGCTTTATACTATTTTAGTCGCTACTTTACATACTCGAACTCTGTAAGAACAAAAAATTTAAAATAAAATAATACTACCGAATACAAATCTATATTTATTGTTGTACTAATTCTCTTTTCAAAAGTTTGACTATCTACATAGAGCCCTTTACTAAAGCAATAATGTAATATTCATGTTTTAGAGATTTATTGTAAATAAATAAAATGAAATCAAAAGTACATACACAGTATCTTTGGGAATATATGTTATTTAATTTTATTACTTTATCATCTCCCTAGAAACAATATCTTTCTCCTTTATTTATGTCTTCACCACCAAACACTTTTTTGCTTCTTCTTCACCAAACTGTGACAACCAACGAAGATGGTGCCGGAAAATTTATTTCAAAAGCAAGAATGTTTTTCGAAAGGAAAAGTTTCTATTACACATCATTGTCACAACACCTTCTTCTAACATAAAAACTATTTCCAACACATAAATTTTGATGCCCTGGCCGTCACCCACCTCGCCCACCCATAAGACCGGCCATGAAAACGTGACTTTTTGGGCCAAAAACGTTTCTCCCAAAGTTTCCTAGATAAGGATCGCGTACCTCAATTGAAGAAACGTTTCCACATTACCCGGAGACGTTTCCCAGACGTTTCTCGGCGTTTCCCATTTCCGAAACGTTTCGGATACGTGATACGGCATACCGGCGGCGTTTCTGTGTATCCTAGCACAGAGGCGCAAAGTGCGATGTAAAAACATGTACAAGATACTAAAACATAATGAAAAAATGAAGTATCATGCAGTTATGATACTATGGCATACTTTCCTTTAGAGTGACACTATATCTATTTTTTTTCTCTCGTGTCGAAAGGGCATCATTGTTAGCTATCAATTTCTTGTTACGAAAGTTCAGTTTTGAGGCAAACGGTGTATATCCTTCTTACTGTTTGGTATAAAATTGATTTGAATGTTGATTCCATTTGTATTACAGATTGGATATTCATGTTTCACATCCAAAAAATTGCTAACTGGGGTAGGCTGATCACACAAGAACGGTAATAGGCCACTTCTTAACTGAATTCTAAGTTGCAAATACCTAATTGATATTCTCAAAATTTGTATGTATTCAACTTTTTTATATTGAAGACCTCAACCAACATTTTTAGCAGTCTGTTTTATGTAAATTTCTTGATCGTTACAATTCCCATTTGAAGAAATCTCTTATAAGTGAAGACGATGGCATGGGTAATTCTTATATATCTAAACTGAATATATTTATTTGTGTGTGTTTACATACTCATATTGGTGTCTATGTATCTATGTAAGTTCATGATAATTTAAGGTATAAGAAATGTATGCTGGGGACATATATGTGTTGCCTTTACAAGTCGATTAAGCCACTAATTAAGATCGGCCAACTTGATCTTGTTTGACCTCTTCTTTATTGTTCAAGCAAATCATCATCTTTACGTGACCTCTAAAACAAGTTCTATACAACGTTTCTTAATTACCTTTTGAAAATTAATAATTAGAACAAAATTTTATTAAATACCTTTTGAAAACTAATGAAAAATTTAGAAAATATAACAATTTACTTTGTTACATTCGTTACAACAACAAACTACAGCCAATATGCTTGAGCAAGACAAGGAAAAAAAAAACTTTAACTTTGTCTAATATTGTTGTATCCTATATAGAATTTGCATTATACTTCCATGCAGAATTACTAAATATAGATATATTTATTTTTTTTAAATTTCTATTCCAGAATAAAAGGTTCTATTGAAAAGGTTTTTGTACTAACAGTACTATGTCTATAAAAGAACTTTGACTTTACCAAATTTCCTTATCTTCTTCACTAGTTCTACAGCCATTAATCTCCGACCTCGGCTATTTTACCAAGGACGCCAAGGTGGTTCCTTGAGTATTTTTAGGTGGTTCCTAAGAAAATGAGGGATGACAGCAACAAGAGTAGGCGGCAGCAGAAGGGAGGGACGGCATTCTTGGGTCTTTGGTGGAGAGTATATAACTGAAACGGGATACAGTGATGGATGGCAGAGGTGGGGGATAATGGGATTAAAAATAAAGACTAATTTACACTAATTTGACCTGCACGTGAAGGGTTTGACTATTAAAAAGATTAATTTACCCTCATTTGATGTTTAAGTTGGATATATACAATTGCCTCCTTATTATTTTTGGTTGGATAAATATGACATTATAGTTTTCATTTAATAATTATCATTTCCCCCATGACTTCATCTTCTACGGCTTCCTCTTCTCCAGTCACTCCGGTGACACCATTTTCCAGGTGAGACCAATCTCTTTTCGAGTTTTAACTAGAGTTTTAAATTCTTCTACTCACCATTTTTATGTATTAGTAACGAAAAAATTGTTATCACTTTAAAAGGATTTTTCTTTTGTTAGATTCTTTCTTCTCGAGTCTGTAAGATTAACAGACTTCCATGGTCTTCTTTGTCGTCTATAGTTTATCTTAAAATGCATTCTCATATAGTTTTGTAGCCGTGGAAATTCTGACCCATATAAGTATGAATGAGTCAATGTGGAATATGTTTATCTCTGACGGGTCAAACGAGTAAAATAAAAAAGTTGGCTAAAGAAAAGGGGTTGAAGGTTTCACATAGTGTACAATTTATTCAATAACATTGGTTCATAAGAATATGTATTTTGTTATCATACGGGTGACACATAAGAGGTTTGATGAAATGCTAATAAAGAAAAATTTCAAACAAGGTGTTAACCAAGCAAGTGATACGGTCGAAAACACCATTGGTAATATGGTTCTTGATGAAGTTTCTAAAGAATGTGATAAAGTGCAAGAAATTGAGTTTAAAGATTTGAGTAAGGTTGATGAAGATGAGATTAATTAAAAAGAAGAATAATAGAGTGGGTGTGAGTAATTTGGTTCTTGGTGGTGAGATTTTTGATGAGTTTGTTCATGATGATGGAAAAAGTAAAGAATCAACTGGTTTAAAAATATATTACTTGATGATTTTGTTGATCATGAGGTTGTAAATGCGGTTGAAACTGTTAAAGAATCAATTAGAAATGGTGTTAAAGATTCAAGCTTTAATTCATGTCTTTTGGATATATTGGAAGGATCTTTGGTAAAGATTTTTAAAGAAGTTTCGAAACCGAAAAAGGAGTGTTTGTTAGGCGTATCGTCATCATCGAATTCTGATACTTTTGGCTCTAATGTTTTAATGGATATTCAAAAACCGAATGCTATTTTTAATGAGTTGATCGAGGTCAGTGTAAAAGATGATTTTAGTGACTGGCGAAACTTTACCTGGTGATCATCACATACTCGATATTGCTGATGTTGATTCATTAGTATCTTCATTGGAAAAAGCACAAAAAGTAGTTGCGGTTGGTGGTGGTTATATTGGCATGAAAGTTGCAGTGGCTGCTGTTGGATGGAACCTTGATGCAACTGTCATATTTCCAGAAGATCATTTTCTTCCAAGGTTGTTCACTCTTTCACTGGCCCAGAAATATGAAGAACTTTACCAAGTGAACGGTGTTAATTTTCTCGCGGGTGTCTCTATAAATATCTTGGTATCTGGTGTTGATGGAAATGTTGCTGCTGTTTGGCTTAAGAAAAGGTCTTGAACAGATACCTGATTCTTTAAGGCTATGGGAAGCAGTAGTGGAATTTGCTAATGAAGAGGATGCAAAGCTTTTGCTTCAGAGAGCTATGGAGTGTTGCCCATTACAGGTGGAAGTGTGGCTCGCTTTAGCTCGATTAGGAAAGTATGATGCTGCAAAACATATTAGTCTCTACATTTTGACTCAGCTTATCGAGTTTTTTGCATCAGATCACCTAATAAGTTGGTTGAAGGCAGAGGGATTCGCAACAGAGAGTTGTTTGAAGAGTGCGTGACTTCAATCCTTCACGCTCGGGAAGGAATTCAGCGGTTAGATTTAATACATGGATCTTGTAGTTGGGTTATGAAATGGGTATTCACAAAGGGTGAAATGAGTGTTTGGCTTATGGAAAAAGGTTATTGTTTTTTGGGGTGTTTGGCTAGCTAAAACATAATGTGTTAAAGGTCCTAAGAAAGGTTGCCCCAAGTTGATTTGAATGCTTAGATGCTTGAGGACAAGCTTCATATTAAGCGGGGATGGATTGATATGTGTCAAAGTAATATCAATGAAAAAGTCAACAAAAGTCAACAGAATACAAGAAGAGAACAAAACAGATATTCTGACCAAATCCTCCTTCCTTCCTTCGATTTCCCTTTATCAAATTGTAAACACTTTTCTTTCACTTCTGTAACTCTCTAAACGTTCAGTTTCAGTTGTAACAAATTATCCCATTGTATTCCAATTTCGAGTTTAATTCTTAATATCTTGAATTCCTTGTTGTTTTATGGATCTAAGCCTCATTTCTTAAGTGATTTCTGGTTAAGATCATATCACTTTTTTGACAAATTAAAAGACTTCCACGGTCTTCTTTTTTGAAAAATTTCCTTTAGCTAACTTTCTTCTCCGGTCTATGCTATCTTTTTTTACAAATTAACTGATTTCCATTGTTGGGTGATTTGACATCTTTGAATATCTTTAGTTTGCACTCACTGCTTACTTAATTTCTTGATACGAGTAACAATAAATTCTAACTGATACAAATTTCCCATTGGTAATTTTTTAATTGTAAAACAGGAATTATTTAAAAAAATTACCAAAAAAAATCCATAGTACTATTCTAGAAAGGTAGCAATCTTCATTGATATTTTATTTTCTTATTTAACAACAATCTACAACATAATTCAGGACAACAAATAAACATAAAAAGTTTCTTAAACTTTATGACTTATGACTAGACATCATAAAAAAACGATCAAGCATTAAGTTACCGATACATGCATCTTCATCCAAAGTCGATCATCCACTGACAATAAATCTTTTACTTGGCGCATTGTTGGCCTTTCCTGTGGGTTGTAGTTCAAACATGCCCGCGAGACATTCAAAATTGAATGAGCTAGTTTCTCAACTAGAGAATATGGTGGCGGAATCCGTCTATCTCCTACATTGGCTAGCGATAGATCATCAGCAGACAATGTTGGTAGACATGATAAAAGTTCTCCGTGATGCTTTCCCATAATCACTTCTAATGCAACAACTCCAAAACTATACACATCGCATTTCTCTATTGCCACCATCGTATAAGCAAGCTCTACATGGAAGGAAACATGAGAATACAAAAATTGTTATATCGGATCATGATATCTGAAACTTGAGAAGAAGTACGTATAGATAACTTTGAAATATATGGTAGTTACCTGGTGCAACATAGCCATAGGTGCCTACAACCGCACTCAATTGGATGAATCCAACTTTAATAGCTTTGATGTTCCAAAATCTGAGATATGTGCCTCATAATCAGAATCGAGAAGGATATTAGCTGCGAAATGTCTCTATGAATTATAGGTGGTGTGCAATCATGGTGCATATAAGCCAAACCATTCGCTACAGCCCTAACAATTCTTACCCTTTTCAGCCAATCCATTTCCTTTGCTGTGATATCGCTACTTAAGAGCGATTTTAGACTTCCTTCTCAAGATATTCAGTAAATCAAAAATGAGTGACGAGCATGGAAGCAATATCCATAGAGTTTAACTATGTTTCTGTGTCTTATGTTTGTTAATGCTCGTACCTCATTTAGGAAGCCTTGATCGTCATTCTCGGATGATGAATGAAGTTTCTTGACAACTACTAAATTGTTGGGTTGTAACACAGCTTTATACACAGTGCCATATCCTCCCATCCCAATACAATATGCATCATCAAAATCATTTGTTGCCTTGATGATTTCATCATACATCTCCTGTCCATCAAAACTTGTTATTGAGAAAATTTTTCCACCTTCTTCTTTGATGGTTTCGTGGAGAAGTTTTCTTTCTCGTCGATAAGCAATGAGGCCACACATGAATAAACCAAGGAAAAGAGCCACAAAAGTGGGACAATAGTTACAAGGATGAGCTTATGATGAAAATGATTAGTTTTCTTCATTATCTTTTACTTTCACAAAGTTTCAAACCCGTAACATTTCCACACGCATGATCATTTCCTTGTAATGCTTCTCCGCACACATTTAGAAAGACAGCATAAGGGGAACCGGACCGGTGAGATCATTGTAAGACAGTCGATATCAATCCTCTTGGCAAGTTATCGAAACCATTAGGAATAGAACCAGATAGCTTATTGTGAGAAAGATTCATCATTTCCGGACTTTTAAACTTCCAATTTCGATGGTATCTCTTTTGTGAATGAATTCCAAGATAAATCAAGAACATTCAGTTGACTTAATTTACCGATCTCGATGGAATCTTTCCGCTAAGCTTGTTATTACTAAGATATATGTGAGTGATTTGTACCCAATCACCAATATATCTTTGTAATGACCCATTTAACCTATTTTTGGATAGGTCAAGAGTAAGGAGGCCATGCAGTGATCCAAGCTCTTGAGGTATAACACCGAAAGTTTGTTATCACTCAAGTCTAGATTTAACATACCTTTCATCTCCCAAACTCCTTTGGAATTCGCCAACCAAATGATTAGATGAAAGATCAAGCACCTGAATTGAATTCCCAAAATCGGGTGGTATGCTACCGCTGATGTTGTTATATCCCATCTTTAATGTAGTCAATTTTTTGCATTTACCCCAGTTATGAGATAGTTGCCCATGAAATTTATTATGACTGACATCAAAGAAATTTAAGTTTGGGTAGACACCAAAACAATTCGATATATCTCCACGAAATTGATTAAATTGAAACTTTGCTCTTATTAAGTTGGTGCAATTCCATAGCCCTCTTGGTATAGGACCAGAGAGTTGATTATCACTTACAGATAAATTTTGAAGCTTTCCCCCTTGGCAGAGATCATGAGGCAATTGGCCAGACAACTGATTTGTGTCCAGCAGTAGCATGAGCAATTTTTTACTTCCGATTCCTTGTGGTATAGGACCAGATAACTTGTTGTCGCTGATAGCCAGAATCTGAAGGCTTCTCAGGTTTTTAAACGATGATGGAATTGATCCATTGAGGTGATTATTGCTCAATTCTAAATCAGTTAGAGACTTCAAATTCCCTAATTCAATTGGAATGGGTCCAGAGAGTCGATTTTTAAAAAGATAAAGGATATTCAAAGACTTCAAATAACCCAATGATGAAGGAATTGAACCATTGAGTTGATTTTCGCTCAACTCTAACTCAGTTAGAGACTTCAAATTCCCTAATTCAATTGGAATGGGTCCAGAGAGTTGATTTGCCCACAAATCAAGGATATTCAAAGACGCCAAATCACCCAATGATGAAGGAATTGAACCATTGAGTTTATTGTCGCTCAATTCTAAATCGGTGAGAGACTTCAAATTCCCTAATTCAAAAGGAATGGGCCCAGATAGTAGATTTACCCCAAATAAAGGATATTCAAAGACTTCAAGTCACCCAACGATGAAGGAATTGAACCGCTGAGTTGATTGTAACTCAATTGTAAATCAGTTAGAGACTTCATATAGATTCAAGGAATGGGTCAAAGTTGATTTGTGTGCTTCAAATCACCCAACCATGAAGGAATTGAACCATTGAGTTGATTTTAAACAATTGTAAATCTTAGAGACTTCAAATCACCCAATGATGAAGGGATTGAACCAGTCAAATTGTTTCTAAAAGTTGCAGAACGGTTAACTGGCTTAGTACACCAGTGGTAGGTGGAATGACACCAGAAAACTGATTAGTTGAAAATTCAAGATAGACAAGTTTGGACAGAGTCCGATTTCTGGTGGGATGGGACCAAAGAAGTTGTTTACACTAAGATCAAAATGGGTAAGGTTTCCTAGAATAGAGAACGGAACGGTGAAGAGTACCTTTAACTCAGACGTGAGAGGTTCAACTTGTTAATGTTCCCATCAGCGTTGCAAGCAATTCCAAACCAAGAAGGGCACGAAGCAGGTGCACTAGTATTCATTGGAAGGGTTATCCAAGAAGATACAATTTGGGAGTTGTTTGGGATTTTAAGGCTTGCTTTCCATTTTAGAAGAGCATTTGCTTCCTCCAAAGAAGCAGAAGTGAAGTTTGGTATAAATGAGAGAGCAATGACTAGTAGAGCTAGAGATAAAAGTAAGAAGTTTGAAGAAGCCATTACTTGCTTTAGCATGTTTTTCCTATGAAGTGAAGGGTCGTATGTCGTTATTTATACTTGAGCTACCCTTTTCTCATAATTCAATTTCCATATCCTTCTGATAAATTAAATATTAGGTGGTGTCATATTTTCCTTCCAAGCACTTTCTTCTAATAGGTGCATAAAATTTTAAACCGTGAAGAATACGGGCATGTTCTTTTCTTTTTTTATTGCTAATCCAAACTTTATTGACAATATGCTTTCTTCTAATTGGAGCATAAAATTTTAAATGTTTTCTAAATTTTTTCCAAAACCACTAATGATACTTTGTGCCAAAAAGTTTAAAAGTAGTGCACGATATAGAAAAGCCCAGAAATGTAACTGTACTCTTTAAACCATTTGTTTCTTTTATTTACTGCATCTTTTTATTTAGTTTTGAAGATATGACGTTACTCATTGGCAATAAATTAGTTGAAGACATGATTTACTGCATCTATTGATTTGATTTTTTTATATTTTGAGTTTGATTGCTAATGTGAGTTCAGAAAGTTTAGGATTAGCGGATTATCATTTGTTGGTTATTAATCACCATTAACTTTATTGCTCGTAAGGTGCTTGATGAATTGCCTTGTAAAGAATCGCAATTCATTGATGTTTTGGTTTCAATGCTAGTTGGACATATGGTTAGCGTTGTTTAGGACGACGGGTAGTGTTAAGGCCTCCAAACATCATAGCGACATAGTGTAATATAAGCTAGTGTAATAGTCAAATGTCACTAAGCATTGAACATAAGAGTTTTTTTTTGGAATAATGATTGATTGATATTTATAAAATGATATTTATATAGTCTTCATGGTAAATTCTTAATCGATGTCATCTTTTTATCTGATACGGTTTGTTGTATTTATGTTCAGGTGAAAGGAAAAAAAAAGTGCTTGAACTGCATGTAAAATCATGTTCCGTGAGAAATCAAATTGATCACGAACAGGGAAAGAACGAGCGTCAGGTATCCATAATATATTAGCTTTTGTGTTCTGTGCTTTAGTTTCAGATCAACTAAATGAAGGGTGACGCATTTTAAGACCAATGAAAAGTCAGAGAATGCTGCAACGTTGTTAGGATGGCAGCACGAGCTTGAAAGCATTACACAGAGGCAAAAAGTGCGATGTAAAAACATTAGGTACAAGATACTAAAATCTAATGAAAAAATGAAGTATCATGCCGTTATGATACTATGGCATACTTTCCTTTAGAGTGACACTATATCTATTTTTTTCTCTCGTGTCGAAAGGGCATCATTGTTAGTTATCAATTTCTTGTTATGAAAGTTCAGTTTTGAGGCAAATGGTGTATATCCTTCTTACTGTTTTGTATAAAATTGATTTGAATGATGATTCCATTTGTATTACAGATTGAGAAATTCATGTTTCATATCCAAAAAATTGCTAACTGGGGTAGGTTGCTCATACAAGAACGGTAATAGGCCACTTCTTAACTGAATTCTATGTTGCAACTACATAATTGATGTTCTCAAAATTTGTATTCAACTTTTTGTTATTTCAAGTCCATGATATTGAAGACCTCAACCAACATTTTTATCAGTTTTTTTATTGTAAATTTCTTGATCGTTACAATTCCCATTTGAAGCAATCTCTTATAAAAGAAGTCAATGGCATGGGTAGTTCTTATATATCTAAGCGTAATATATTTATTTGTGTGTGTTTACATGCTCATATCGGTGTCTTTGTAACTATGTAAGTTCATTATATATTAAGGTATAAGAAATGTATGCAGGCCAGGGACATATATGTGTTGCTTTTACAAGTCGATTAAACCACTAATTAAGAGCGGCCAACTTGATCTTGTTTGAACTCTTTTTAAATGTTCAAGCAAATCATCATCTTTACGTGACCTGTGAAACAAGTTCTAGTATCTACTACAACATTTCTTTAAAACAATTATATTCTTTTGTTGCGTGTATGTTAGGAAACCCCATCACCACCTTTAACTGATCATATGTATCAAACAAAAGTAATTAGAGTAGTATATGAGGGTAAGATTGTCTTTTCCATTAGACCGCCTATTTAAATTTAAAATAAGGGTGAATTTCATATATCCCCTATAATACTTCTTTAATATCATATATACCCAATGCAATTTCTAAATGTGGCTATATTCAATATACAAATCCTCTGTATCTTTCTCTGGTCCACCTTTGTTAATCAAGTTTCAAAGGGTCAAAGGTCAATCTTTCTTTAAAGAATAAACTTTACTTAACAGTTAACACCCAAGAAATTTACACTGACATGATTTCACCTTTATTTGTTAATTTCTAATCAACGACGACCTCTCCATACCGACCCACATAACCCAAACTTTTTTGACAATATGGTAAAATGAGTCTTTACACACCCCCACCCACCCAAAAAAAAAATGTAAATGAATTGGGGCATAAAGCTTTAAAAAAGTCTAAAAGAAGTGCAGAAATATGGAGCACGCCAACGCAACCCTTTCAAATCCATACTGTGATCAAATACACTATTTGACACAAAATAAAAACTGCTTAATTACCATTGGATCTTTATATGATGATCGATATACCTAGAAAATTCCAGTAGTTTGATACCCTGTTTCATGATTGAAAATAAAAGAAGCAAATATACACAAATGTAAATGTAACACAATAAACAAGATGCATGTGTTCCTTATAAAAAGAAAACGCAACATGGAGAACAAATAAACTTCATATATGATATATGCATTTCGTGGGTTGGTACTGGGCAACCAAATATCATTATCTGCCAAAGAAAAAAGTAAAGGTACAAATTTAAAACTTTATTCAACATATTCAGGGAAAGGCCAGGTATTAAAAGTTTGATAAAATGAAAGATTGTGAATAAGAAATTAAAAGCATAAGGATAGGAGATAATATTCAATTTAATCAATTAATATTTTGGTTACAATATTAAAATGGTGATAAGAAGTTTTCATGTTTTCAATGAAGATGTAGTGGGAAAAGCAAGTTTTTGAATTTAAACTTTGCCTGGAAAAAAAGCAAGAAATAGATAGTTTTAGATACCAGAAAAAGGAATAAAGTCATGTGAGCTCAAAAACAAACTAATAGAGGTACATTGTACTCATTGTTTCAACAAAATCCTTTAAACATAATGTACTACGAAAAAATTTGATGTATAAATATTTGAACAAAATTTTGACGATGACAATTCCTCTTGGAGGATTAGAAGTGCCACATCGAACAATACATATAAAGAAACCACATACACCGACATATATTTGATCGAGAGTGAAGATTACTAGAATAAATGTTATAAACATCACAAAAATAGTATAATTCAGCAGTGCATTGGATCTTTTACCATGAGCCTTCAACATAACTTAAAAGTATAATTACACTCTACAAAAAAAAAAAAAAAAAAAAAAAAAAAAAAAAGCTGCATTCAATATTTATGTACATGCTAGTTTTGCAATTCACGCCCATTTTCATTCTCGAAATAACCCTTCGCATAACTAATAAGTGTTTTTCTTATACTTGCAAATTATCATAGCAATAACACATTTAATTGGGCTAATAGCCCAACCTTTTGTTAAAAATAGTCACCCTAAAAAGGATACCAAAAATAAAAGAACGAAAGAATCAAAAGAAAAAAAAATTATCCCTTAAACACTCCAACTTAAAACCTGTTTTGTATCCTAATAAAATGACTTTGAAAAAGTCAAAATGGACCTATAATTTGGGACGGAGGGAGTATATCAAACTTTTCTCACATACCAAGTGACTCATCTCGACCATCTATCTAAAAAGAAATCAATGGATGAGATTAAAAGCATTTTATTATTTCACCTATTTTTTTTTTTTAATTTAAATATCTCTTAAACCGTTAATCGTTAAGTGAAAATATTTACACCATCGCGACGAGCATTTAATTATCTTTCTATAGGCGGGCACTTTGATATACTTTCGAAAAAAGAAAAAAAATTTCCTTTTTTTAACGTTTTTGTTATTTTTTTCGTTTTTTTATGTTACTGAAATTTTCATGAAAAAAATTATATATGATAAAACATTAAATTGAATATCACATGTGATATTAGTGTTAAATCATATATGATATGAAATATCATATGTGATATTACACTAAGAGTAATGCTATTGAGACCTACTAATCAAGCATAAATACATGCCTAATGCATAAACCACTTGTACAATTGTATTATGTATTTTCTCTCTCCAAATTCTCACCAATCATTTTTTAAAATCAACGAAGCAAATCATTAGGTATGTTTGTAGGCTTCATTAGTAGGCACAACAATCATTTTTCTTACACAAATATCACATGTGATATTACATATCATATATGATATTACACTAATATCGCATGTGATATTCAAATTAGTGTTTTATCATATATGATATTTTAATGCAAATTTCATTAACGCCAAAAAAAAAGAAAAAACTTTAAGAAAAAACGTGAAAAATACGAATTTTTTTTTTTGTTCGAAAGAATTTTTAAAAATTAAGAAGAAAGGTTTAAAAATTAAATCCATGAGATCCGATAGAGGTGGAGAATTTTTATCAAAAGAATTTAACAAATTTTGTGAGGATAATGGGATCCGGAGATTTCTAACGGCTCCTTACTCCCACAACAAAATGGAGTGGTGGAGAAAGAATAGAACCATTCTCAATATGGTCCAAGCATGTTGAAAAGTAAGAAGATGCCAAATGAGTTTTGGGTCGAGGCGGTTGATTGTGCAAGATATCTATTGAACCGTGTCCGCAAAGAGTTTAGATAACAAGACTCCACAAGAAGCATGGAATGGGATGAAGCCTACCGCCTCTCACCTAAGGGTATTCGAAGCATAGCATATGTCCACGCTCCCACCAAAGGCGATTAAAGCTTGATGATAAAAGTGAGAAGCATGTGTTTGTTGGCTACGACAAGCAGTCGAAAGGTTATAAGCTCTATAATCCAATCACAAGGAAGGCGGTAGTGAGTAGAGACGTGGATTTCGATGAAGAAGAAACATGGGATTGGAGCATCAAGGAAAATGAAAGGTATGACTTTCTTCCTATGACTAATGAAGAAGAGACGGGTGAATCAAGTGAAGAAGTCCAAGAACCTCAAAGTCCAACTCAACCCAAGAATCACCTTCAAGTTCAAGTGAAGGAGAACCAAGACAAGAAGTTTGCGAGAGCTCTCACGAGGTAATCGACGAAATATCCCTTACTTGTTTATACGATTGTGAACCTTTAGTTTTGAGGAGGCTATAAAAGCAAGAAATGGAGACAAGCCATGGACGAGGAGATAAAGTCAATAGTGAAGAATGATACGTGGAGTTGACGACCCTTCCGAAAGGCCAAAAGGCTATTGGAGTTAAGTGGGTATACAAGACCAAGAAAACGCCAAAGGCGAAGTGGAAAAGTACAAGGCAAGACTTGTGGCAAAGGTTACAAGCGAAGCATGGTATCGACTATGAAGAGGTATTTGCTCCTGTTGCTCGCTTAGAAACTATTAGAATGATTATTGCTATTGTCATCAATATAGGTGGAAAATCCACCAAATGGATGTAAAGTCCGCATTTCTAAATGGACTTCTTGAAGAAGAAGTTTATGTGAAGCAACCAGAGGGATATGTTGCCAAAGGGCAAGAAGTTAAAGTGCTAAGGTTGAAGAAGGCCTTATATGGTCTAAACCAGGCACCACGTGCTTGGAATACTAGAATTGACAAGTATTTCCAAGAACATGGTTTTACTAAATGCCTAAGTGAATATGCACTTTACGTGAAATTTGCAAATCAAGTATACCGCTTCGTCGCTTGTACGTGGATGATTTGATCTTTACAGAAACTCTCGAGTATGATTGATGAGCTCAAGAAGTCAATGATGAAAGAGTTCGAGATGATGTACATAGGACTTATGTCTTATTATCTTGGCATTGAGGTGAAGCGACGGATGATGGAATTTTCATAAGTCGAAGGATATGCCAAGGAGATATTAAAGAAGTTTGGCATGGATAAGTGCAATCCAGTTGGCACCCCATAGAACATAAGGCAAAGCCTTCTAAGCCCGATGGAGGAGAAGCGGTAGACTCAACTCAATTCAAGAGTCTCGTTGGAAGTCTCGCTATTTAACATGTACAAGACCGACATACTCTTTGCGGTTGGTTTAATTAGGCGTTTCATGGAAGAGCCTACGACAAAGCATTTGGAGATTGCAAAGAGGATCCTCCGTTATATCAAAGGTACCATAGACTACGGAATGTTTTATTCAACAAGTGAAGACTTCAAGTCGGTTGGATATAGCGACGATGATTGGGCTGGAGACAAAGACGATGGAAGAAGTACAACAGATTCATATTCTTCCTAGGTAACAATGCTTTACATGGTCTTCAAAGAAGCAACCTATTGTTACTTTGTCTAGTTGTGAAGCGGAGTACGAGTGCAACATCATGTGTATGTCACGCATTTGGCTTAGAAGTATGCTAAAGGAGCTACACATGGAACAAGAAGATGCGATCGAGATCTATGTGGATAACAAGTCGGCCATTGACTTAGCTAAAATCCAGATATCATGATCGAAGTAAGCATATCAACACTCGTTATCACTTTATTCGAGAGTGCATTGCAAGGAAAGATGTCCAAGTGATACATACAAGGTCCGAGAACCAAGTTGCAGATATCCTCACCAAGCCGATCAACGAGAAAGATTTTTCAAGACAACGAATGATGCTTGGAGTCGGTAAATCAAGTTTAAAGGGGGGTGTTGGATCATTAAACTTGATTTGATCCAATCAACATCCACAAAGGCCCAAGTCCATAAGGAAGAAAAATCTAGAGCTCTATCTCTAAGAAATATGTAGAATGATCTTTAAAAATATCCATAGAATTGTGTAGATTATTGTAGCCAAGAAATATCTAGAGCATAGATATGTATAATGTTGGAAATATCTAGAGTTCCATGGAAGTATCTTGGTACTAGACTCTTCCATGGACTAGTATAAATAGAGGGTGGTGTGATGCATTTGTAATCAAGCAAATTAAGCAAATCAAGCAAAGCTTAAGCAATCAATAATATTCCTCTCTTCCTAAATTTCACTTACAACATCTTCATCAAATATAAGCCTAAAAGGCCTTCGAGTTTCTAACACTTATTAGATCCTCTTTCTATTCTTATTTGATAACAATCTACAATGTTAACAATGGAGGTTAATGATGAAAGCAGAACAAACATGTGAGAAACATAAAAAAACTTCTTCAAGTTTATGACTTATGACTAGATATCATACAAAATTGATCAAGCATTAAGTTACTGATACACCCATCTTCATCCAAAGCCGATCATCCACTGAGAATAAATCTTTGACTTGGTGCATTGTTGGCCTTTGCTGTGGGTTGTCGTTCAAACATGCCCGTGTGACATTCAAAATTAAATGAGCTAGTTTCTCAACTAGAGGTGATGGTCGCAGAATCCGTCTATCTCCTACATTGGCCAGCAATAGATCATCAGTCGACATTGTTGGCAGACATGATATAAGTTCTCCAGGATGCTTTCCCATAATCACTTCTAGTGCAACAACTCCAAAACTAAACACATCGCATTTCTCTGTCGCCACCATCGTATAAGCAAGTTCTACATGGAAGGAAACATGAGAATAAAAAAAATACAATTGTTGTATCAGACCATGATTAAATGTAACATAGATCAATCTAAAACTTGAGAATAAGTACGTATATAGCTAACTTTGAAATATATGGTAGTTACCTGGTGCAACATAGCCATAGGTGCCTACAACCGCAGTCCAATTGGATGAATCCAACTTTAGAAGCTTTGCTGTTCCAAAATCTGAGATATGTGCCTCATAATCAGAATCGAGAAGGATATTAGCTGCAGAAATGTCTCTATGAATTATAGGTGGTGTGCAATCATGGTGCATATAAGCCAAACCATTCGCAACAGCCCTAACAATTCTTACCCGTTTCAGCCAATCCATTTCCTTTGCTGTGATATCGCTAATTAAGAGCGATTTCAGACTTCCCTTCTCAAGATATTCGTAAATCAAAAATGAGTGACGAGCATGGAAGCAGTATCCAAAGAGTTTAACTATGTTTCTGTGCCTTATGTTTGTCAATGCTCGTACCTCATTTAGGAAGCCTTGATCGTCATTCTCAGATGATGAATGAAGTTTCTTGACAGCTACTACATTGTTGGGTTGTAACTCAGCTTTATACACAGTACCATATCCTCCCATCCCAATACAATATGCTTCATCAAAATCATTTGTTGCCTTGATGATTTCATCATACGTCGCTTGTCCATCAAAACTTGTTATTGAGAAAAATCTGCCACCTTCTTCGCTTGATGGTTTCTGTGGAGAAGTTGCCTTTCTACGTCGATGAGCAATGAGGCCACACATGAATAAACCAAGTAAAAGAGCCGCTAAAAGTGTGACCGTAGTTACAAGGATGAGCTTATGATGAAAATGATTGTTTTTCTTCATTATCTTTTGACTATCACAAAGTTTTAAACCTGTAACATTTCCACACAGACCATCATTTCCTTGTAATGCTTCTCCAGACACATTTAGAAAGACAGCATAAGGGGGAACCGGACCTGTGAGCTCATTGTATGACAAGTCGATATCAATCCCTCTTGGCAAGTTACTGAAACCATTAGGTATAGAACCAGATAGCTTATTGTGAGAAAGATTCATCCTGTCCAGACTTACTAAACTTCCAATTTCCGATGGTATCTCTTTTGTGAGTGAATTCCAAGATAAGTCAAGAACGTTGAGTTGACGTAATTTGCCAATCTCCGATGGGATCTTTCCGCTGAGCTTGTTATTACTAAGATATATGTGAGTTATTTGTACCCAATCACCAATATATCTTTGTAATGACCCATTTAACCTATTTTTGGATAGGTCAAGAGTAAGGAGGTCTTGCAGTGATCCAAGCTCTTGAGGTATAAAACCTGAAAGGTTGTTATCGCTCAAGTTTAAATCTAACAAACTTTTCTTCTCCCCAAACTCCTTTGGAATTTGGCCAGACAACTGATTTCTCTCCAGAAATAGCTGAAACAATTGTAGACTTGCGATTCCTTGTGGTATAGGACCGGTTAACTTGTTGTCTGCGATAGACAGAAACTGAAGGCTTCTCAGGTTTTTTAACGATGAAGGAATTGAACCATTGAGTTGATTTCTACCCAATTCTAATATAGTTAGAGAGTTCATATTCCCTAATTCATTTGGAATGGGTCCAGAGAGTTGATTTTGGTACATATAAAGGATATTCAAAGACTTCAAATCACCCAACGATGAAGGGATTGAACCATTGAGTTGATTTTTGCTTAAAGATAATCTAGTAAGAGACTTCATATTCCCTAATTCGGTAGGAATGGGCCCAGATAGTTGATTTTTATACAAAGAAAGGAGTTTCAAAGACATCAAGTCACCCAACGATGAAGGAACATAACCGTTAAGCTGATTTTCGCTCAGATCTAATTTTGTGAGAGACTTCAAATTCCCTAATTCAATTGGAATGGGTCCAGAGAGTTGATTTATGCTCAGATAAAGAATATTCAAAGACTTCAAATCACCCAACGATGAAGGAATTGAACCATTGAGTTGATTATAACTCAACTGTAAATCTGTTAGAGACTTCATATTCCCCAATTCAATCGGAATGGGACCAGATAGTTGATTTGTGTGCAGATAAAGTATATTCAAAGACGTCAAGTCACCCAACGATGAAGGGATTGAACCATTAAGTTGATTTTTGCCCAATTGTAAATCAGTTAGAGACTTCATATTCCCCAATTCAATTGGAATGGGTCCCGAGAGTTGATTTTCCCACAAATAAAGGATATTCAAAGACGTCAAGTCACACAACGATGAAGGGATTGAACCTTTGAGTTGATTTTTGCCCAATTGTAAATCAGTTAGAGACTTCATATTCCCCAATTCAATTGGAATGGGCCCCGAGAGTTGATTTGTGTGCAGATAAAGGATATTTAAAGACGTCAAGTCACCCAACGATGAAGGGATTGGACCAGTAAAACTGTTTCCGAAAAGTTGCAAAACAGTTAACTGGCTCAGTTTACCAATGGTAGGTGGAATTACACCAGAAAACTGATTGGTTGAAAAGTTAAGATAGACAAGTTTGGACAGGAGTCCGATTTCTGGTGGGATGGGACCAAAGAAGCTGTTTACACTAAGATCAAAATGGTTAAGATTGCCTAAAATAGAGAACGGGAAATTGTGAAGCGTACCTTCTAACTCAGACGTGGAGAGGTTCAACCTGTTAATGTTCCCATCAGCGTTGCAAGCAATTCCAAACCAAGAAGAACACAAAGCGGGTACACTACTACTATTCGTTGGAAGGGGTGTCCAAGAAGATACAATTTGAGAGTTTATTGGGATTTTAAGGCTTGCTTTCCATTTTTGAAGAGCATCTGCTTCCTCCAAAGAAGCAGAAGTAAAGTTTGGTACATATGAGAGAACAATGAGTTGTAGAGCTAGAGATAAAAGTAAAAGCTTTGAAGAAGTCATTACTTGCTTTTGCATGTTTTTCTCTATAAATTGAAGGCTCGCATGTCTTTATTTATACTTGAGCCACCCTTTTTTCAGAAATTATTCCACATAGATTGTTTGACTTGAGAAACAAATGTCCCTTTTGGATAATACTTTAAATGTGTAATTCTATTATTGTTTTCAAATTAATTCCAGTAAAAGCTTTGTTCAAAATGATCCCGAATGTGTGATCAACTGTGAAACTACGTGCTAAAAGTATTTATCATTTCTTGTTTATTTGATGCGTTTATTGGTTTTTTGTTGAATCAATTATTAATTTTAATTTATCCAGTACTTAATAAATATTATCATATATAAAATATACACTAGAAGGGTACCCGCGCAATACGGCGACGGATACGAGTGACTATTTTTATGGCGAGTAGATGTTTTTTATGTTAAGCATTCCTTTTTTGGTATGTCCCAAATACTTTATAACGTAGTAGTTATATATTTTTCGAAAGTAGAACGTCTAAATTATTAATGGTGTATATAGTTAAGCACTTTTATTTTTTAGATTTTAACATTAAATTGGTGGTTATAAGTTTAGTAAGCTTTTCTTATAAACAATTTTATTAAAATATATCATTATTGGAAATGTTACTATATGGTTTAAATGAGACTTAAGTTTTCAAATTTTACATTAATTTTCTAATTTTCTTTTGTACTAATGTTTTTTGTCTTAAAATTTTAAGACTTCCTATTATAGGAAGTCCCAAATGCTTTATAATTTAGTTTAGATATTTGTAGTTAAGTTTGAATAACTGCGATTTTATCAAGTCATCCGTTATTTAAGGGGGTCTCGCTAGAATCCCTATGTTTTAGGTCGAGCAGCTACGCTCTCGTTGATCGAGGTTAGATCCTCGTATGGTTTACACTACCAAAAATCATGGAACTGGTGACGAAGTTTTTCTTGAGGACACAATATTGTAGGCGAAAGCCGTTAAACGACAAAAAAAATCTTTGACCGAGGCTTGAGTAACTTGAACTTTATACCGAAAGTTTTCCCGAGGACATGTCCTCAGGGAAAATTTTGACTTTTTTTCAGCAAATGTTATTCACTGGATTTTTTGGCGGTGAAGTTTCCCGCTAAAGTTTTGCCGATGATAAGTCCTCGGGATACTTATTTATAGTTTTGTCCAAAACCTTGACCTTGATTTGATAGCTACTAATTACCGTGGTTAGCATTAATTAAATGGGGTATGTGAGTGCCATTAATTTTTCCGGACGACGTGTCCTTGGGGCAAGATGGTCAAACTTTGAGAACTGTTGACTAGAAATTATGTGGGTCCCATGATGTCGTCGGGGAAAGTCGTTGGTATTGCGATTACCAATGAGGTTTGACCGAAGACTGTTGACCGACGAGTTGTCGTCAAGAATAAGTTTCCTCGAGGACAAGGCGTCGGCGAAAGCCAAAAAATGTACTCGGGGAAAGCCTCGTTTACTAGTGTTAGTCATTAGTGTGAGGTGATCTGCAAACTAAATGTTATGTACAACTCAAAACTAAGGTTGTGCGAATCACGTTTGTTGTTTTAAACTAGAGACCATTATTCTATAATAGTAACTAGAAGAAGGGCATTTTGAATTGTAAATCGAAAATTTAACATTAACATCTATAGGAAAGTAGCCTCTAATTCAAATACTATTATGAAAATTTCGGGTCAACAATAGCTGACATCCATTGTTAGTCATACAAAGACAAGAAAGATAGAATATAAAAAAAAAGAAAGAAAAGAAAGTGAGACTATGTTCTTAGTCAATGATGTGTAGGGTCATATATAGCTATGATATTCGTTTTGCACTTTGATTCCTATAGTAAACTTAATGAGACGTTGATGTATTAACTATATCAATATTATATATTAAGACTAAAAAACAATCTAAGCAATATTATTATTGTTTATCAGTGCTAAAATAACTAGTTAAAAAACACATTGCAAAGTTTTCGGGTTATCGGGTTATTGGGTTCAGGTTAACTAAACCTAACCTTAGAAGCCTTATCGAGTTTGGGTCAAGTCAACCCGACCTTACTAACATTACTCCTACTATCAAATCTAACACTTGTCATTGTTGTATGTTATTAGGTGCCGCTAATATCAAAACCGAACCAAAATAAATCCCTTTAATTTGCATGTTACCCAAGAAAATAAATACTCCTTTCGTCTCAAATTAATAGTCCACGTTTTCTTTTATAGATGTCCTAATTTAAGTGTCCACTATTAAATGTAAATATGAAAGTTTGATTGAGTTTATCATATTGCCCTTGTTTAAAATTATTATTACAAACTTTAAATAATACCTAAATTAATTAGTTAAGGATAAATTGTCATTATGTTAAAAAGTAGAAAAAAGAAAATTTTAATAAATGCACTTTTATTAAACTAGAGGAATTTTCATTTACTTACTTTTATTTTGGTGTTTATCAATAGACAAATCCCCATCATCCATCTAGTTTTATCTAATGGTGGGGATTAACCTAAGATTTAAACATAAACCTAAGTCTATGTTTTTTTTTCTTGTCTTTTTATCTTTCTTTGTTATTCACATATTTTTTTTGTCTTTTTCTTATAAATTATCGTTATATATATATATATATATATATGTGTGTGTGTGTGTGTATATATATATATATATATATATTTTTTTAATTCACGTTTTTTTAAATTCACGTTTTTTTTTCTTCGCTTTCATACATTTTCGTCTGTTTTCATAGGTTTTCGTCCGTTTTCACCCGTTTTCATACGTTTTCGCCCGTTTTCATATGTTTTCGTCCGGTTTCATCAGTTTTCTTTCGTTTTCTGTGACAACTCGTATTTTCAGGTCATATTTCAAAACATTATTCATGCTTCATCATTTATCGTTTATCGTAAACTAGGTTTACGAGCATCAAATTCACGTAACCGTAATGGTTTATCTGTGAATTCATGATCATATCATCGAGGACATTTCATATAGACTAAGTTTAGTCTACATTTCATTAACATCATTGTCATCATTTCATATCAATATTATGCATGGTTTTGCATTTTTCGTTAAACGTTTAATTTTATATTAAATAAACGTTATCGCGTAATTAATTATTTTGAACAATTGATCCGTTACTTCCAAAAATTATCCCGATATATTTTTATACTCATATTAAGTTTATAAAATAATATTATGAGTTTACCCAGTGTTTTAAATTTATTTTGTATATAAATTGTTATATTTATATAATTACGACGGTTTTCGTAAATTCTACACGATACTTATCATTTCACTCAAATTTTGCAAGAAATGTATTTTTATAATTTTTATGAACTCAATATATTTTATCTTGACCCGTGAAAATTTATTTTTATCTAACTCTACCTTAAATATTCAAATGTGACTACAACTTATCATTTAACTTCAAGTAACTTGCACTTATTACACTTATACTTATTAAAAAAAAAAAAAAATACATATAAACATATGACAAACCTCCCTTGTCGACAAGGGAGGGTGAGTCATTGTGGATTTTACAAAATATCTCTTGTGTACATGTATATTATACTCATTTATCCAAGCCTTTCACTTAATTTTTTTCACTAAGTTAGATCAAAACTCTTCCTCTCTTTTTTTCCCTTGCAACCGGCCATACCAAGACCAAGGAAGGATCATCTCAAAAAAAAAAAAAAAAAAAAATCAAGACAAGGTTTTATTAAACACTAGTATCACTTGTTGTATAGGTTTTGCAATAAAAACCTCAAGTGATTAGGAAAAACCCTTTGTCCTTAAACCTCATCATATTTCTTGTAAGCATTCATATTCATGTTGTTATTTCACATTCATTATTATGGTCATATCATTTTATTTGAGAAACATGCAAGTTATGTGATGTTTATACCATTTTTTAATGTTTTTAAGTGTTAAATATATATAATCCATCCTATAACTATTCCTTGTTATATATTAGTTTTGGTGATGTCTAGGAAACCATGACACCCTAAGAAGGTGTATGGTAGGATTAGAATAGCTTCGGAGTTGTTTTGAATGGGTTAGAATAGGTTTGGCGCGAGAAAAACTCATTTCGACAAGTTTGAAAAGGGTCTGTCCTTATTTTCAAATCTGGAAAATCCGACAAGAGATAAAATTTTGGCCTATATATTAGAAAATATACTTTAAAACGAAACCGTGGCAGCTTGAACGGATTAAACGGAGTTATAACGAAGAAGTTATGAATTTTTCAATTTGGCGATGAAGACTATAAAATTCTGAAAATTCAGCATGTTACGTCTGTTTTGTACGAGTCAAAAAATGAGGCTTAGGCTTTATAAATTATTTCGAATTCTCAAAAATATATAAGTTACCTTGAAACAAAAAGCTTGGAGAACAAACCTTTGAAGAACTAAAGTTTTGGAGAACAAAGTTTGGAGAACCAACATTTGGAGAACAAAGTTTGGAGAACAAATATTTGGAGAACAAAAAGTTTTGGAGAACAAAGTTTGGAGAACCAATATTTGGAGAACAAAAAGTTTTGGAGAACAAAGTTTGGAGAACCAACATTTGGAGAACAAAAAGTTTGGAGAACAAATATTTGGAGAACAAAAAGTTTGGAGAACAAAAATGGAGAA
This sequence comes from Chrysanthemum lavandulifolium, assembly GCA_022545495.1. Taxonomy (NCBI): domain Eukaryota; kingdom Viridiplantae; phylum Streptophyta; class Magnoliopsida; order Asterales; family Asteraceae; genus Chrysanthemum; species Chrysanthemum lavandulifolium. Next base: position 292,284,229 of record CM040238.1, on the reverse strand, counting down.
CAAAATTAGGAGAACTAAAATGGATTACATTTTCTTATAAAAACGATGTCTTTTAGTAAAAGTAAGATCGCTTAGCCTATTTTCTAAAATGTCCAACCGTTCATCGAGCGGAGTTGTAACGAATGAAATATAGTCACTTAAACTTTGCCGAAAACCACTCTTAAACTATATTTTGGACACAAGTACCATACTTTAGCTATATTTTTCTCTATGATCGGAACCTCTATGACTTAAAACTTAAATGCTAAAACTTTGAGATAATGATACAAGCTTCCCAAAACCGTTGAGTTTGTTTCCTAACGCTCGACGTACACCATTTTACGACTAGCTTTTCGAGGCTGTTTTAGTCACTTTCATGAATTCTTCAAATGACATTATATTACGACGAAAAGTTATAATTTCAAAATGAATCATTAAATGATTATCGTATGATATCATTTCAACGTAAATACTTGAAAAGTAATTATTAAATTGACAAGACGTTATAAGAATTATTTTTCGACGATAAGTATTATTTTCAAAAATTCACAAGTGGTATAGATATCGTATGAATTGTATGCATAACATTACATTGTAACTTATCATATATCATATCATCCATAATAGGTCAGTTTAGAGATTCACGCTACATTTCGGTGTACTCACTTTTGCCATCACATCATTGTACCAAGTGAGTTTTCATAGCCCCATTTTCAATTGTTTTGGACTATTTTGGGGGAGATACATGCTTAACTATTTTTCATAAGTACTTTGGATTTTTAAGGATAACTTCTATCATGATCACCATCGTTTCAAATTCGGATGTTGTATTATATCAATTGTTCCTGATTAGGTGTTATAGTTCTACGTCGTATAAAGTACTATGTCAGTTGACTACTGATACATTGAGTTAGGTGCTATTGATTATGTGCTATAGTTCTATGTCGTATAATGTTCTAAATCAGTTGACTACTGATATATTAAGTCATGTGCTATTGATTATGTGTTATTGTTCTACGTCGAGTTAGGTACTATTGTGAATTCATTTGACATCATGTGCTTGAACATAAACTATACATATGTTGGCAGTGGGTTGTGAACACACAGGTTGCAAGTTTTGTATGGGCGAACTTGAACCGAGTGGATTTACAATGCCTTTGCCGCATAAACGATTTTGAAAGGCTTTACATTTCAACGCAAACCCTATGAACTCACTCAACCTTTGTGTTGACACTTTTAGCATGTTTTATCTCGGTATCTAAGGCATTCACTTCATGGCATGCATGTGGACATATCATAGAGTCGTGGTGACGACGCTGCTTCACTGGGTTTCATATACTTTAAAACATCGTTTGAATTGTAACAAATTTATTTCCGCACAAGTTGATTTTCATTTGGGAACAATACTTTGTAAACTCGATTATTTTATTAAATCAAACGATGTATTTTCCATACGACACTTTAGGTCGTTCAATATAACTGTGATTGTGATGCTATGACACCAACCCCAGAATTCCATTCCGCCGCAAAACAGTAATTTGGGGTGTGACAGATTGGTATCGAGCTTGATTATAGAGAACTAGGTTGCATCATTGACCCTAGACTATAACTACATCATCATAGCATCTCATCATTTCATCATAAGTGCATGTTCACTTTACATGCGGTTTATACGTACATTTTTTGAGTTATTTACTTTCACTTCAAAACGATTGTCACATGGATGCCTTTAATCACCCATTCCATTATCATTTCCTCATACTCTAATGTGGAGAATGCCTTGTCATTCCCTATCACAATTTTAATATCAGCTGATTCATCACCGATAACGTCGAATGCCGAGATAAAACCTTTAAGTAGAGCAAAGTCACTCTCACTCATTTGTTTCACCACTAACATGTCGTGTTGCACGCTATTCACACATTAAGTCACTAAACCATCATACATTTGAAGCACTTACGACATCTCATAACCCATTTCTTAGGAAACCATCGATTCTTTTGAAAAATAACCTCAAACTTATCACCTCATATCATATCTCTTTGGAGCGTTTATTATTAACATCAGACTTTGCTACGTCTCACCTTTCCTCTTATTTTGAAGAAGTTATGGCGTCAAGAAAGCTCCACAAGTTTTGACTCAAGAGGCTATGCAAAAGTTTGTGAGGATAGTATAGCTAATGCATTAAGGATTGAAAGGGCAACATTGGCGGTCGCCGCCGAGGTCGCGCCACGCCGCCACTAGACTTGCCAATGCCGCCGAGGTCGCAGCCCACCGCCGAAGCCGCTAGACTCGCCATCGCCGCCGAGGTCGCAGCTAATCTTGGCCGCCAGCTTGCTAATGCCGCCGTGGCATGCAATCAAGCTACTAGAATTGCGAGGGAAGTCAAGCCGCTAGGCTTGCCGCTGCTGCAGTATTGCAGAGGGTCCGGGTTAGAAGTTGTTCGATAAGGATTTTAAAAGTGGAGATCCCACTAAGTTCAAGGGCACAAGGCCACCGCCATGGTTCGATGGTTTGAGAAAATGGAGTCTGTGTTTCTGTTATGTAATTGCCCGGAGGATAGCAAGGTTAAGTTTGCTACGAGTACACTACTTGATGGGGCAATGTCTTGGTGGAACTCGTATGCTCAGCCAATGGGAATGGAAAATGCTTTCAAGCTCACTTGGGAGCAATTCAAAGGTTTGGTAACGAAGAAGTATTGTCCGCGTACGGAAGTGAAAAAGTTGGAGACCGAATTTTATGAACTGGTAACTATTGGGTATGACATTGATACTTACATTCGAAGGTTTCAAGAATTGGCCGCGTTATGTCCGTCTATGGTTTCGGACAACGAGAAGCTACTGGAGGCTTTCATTGGGGGACTTCCCGAGATTATTCAAGGTGACGCGATTTCTTTTGATCCGCAAACGATTGAAGAATCTATCCGAATATCTCAAAAGCTCATGGAACGAGTTTTAAAAAAGAGAAACATTACCAACACCAACCGTAACAACAATACCAACAACCGCACCAACTAAAACAATAACCAAAACAACAACAACGACGATAACCAAATCAACAACAACAAAAGGAAATGGGAAAACGACCAAGGAGGTTATAACAACAACAACCAAAACCGTAACACTAACCATCATCAACAACAAAATAGAAGGCAAGAAGTCGCCAGGGTCTATGTCGCTGCACCAACAAAGGGAAGAGCTTATACTGGAAACTTACCACGATGCCACCAATGCACGCTACATCATAATGGTCCATGTGGTATATGCTTTAGCTGTCACAAAGTAGGACACCTTGCTAAGGACTGCAAGGGCAAGGCCATAGTTACATGTTACGGATACGGGGAGCAAGGACACTATCGGAATCAATGTCCTCGAAACCAAGGTCAACAAGTCGAAGGTGCTCATGGGAATGCATACATGTTACAAGGAGGAGAAGCTCGTCATGGTCTCAACAACGCGGAAGATCAAGAAGTTCGAAACTAACAGCCTTAATTTTCCTTATGTACTATGTCGTACTAAGTTTATGTCTTCCATCGATTCGGATCTTATGACTTAGGATGTACTACTTTTGATAAACCACTCGTTGTAAAATATTCTCATTAAGCGTACTTTCTTTTCCTTCCGATTTGTTATCACTTACGAGAATTTTACTTCCTTCTACTTTAAATGCCATTTTAACGACACGGTTTAAATCTATGTAAACATTGGGAGTTATAACAACTAAACCGAACGTCACATTATCGCTCCTTAATTATACATAGCCTAGCTAACTATGTCTAATTCGAGGGATCATGTTATGTTGGGAGCGATTATTTATAAATCTTAGTGCAAGCAAAATTATCACATATTCCAAAGTCAAAGTGTTACTCATGGAGATTCATCCAATATTTTCTCTACTATGATGTTTTGTACGCCTCAATCATCGATAACCATAACGACACTTCCTCATGTCTTCTCCTCGATATTCATCACAAACTCAAAATTCGATAGACTAACACGAATCAATTCGTGGATGAATTCCTTTTGGTGGGCGAATGTGACAACTCGTATTTTCGGTCATATTTCAAAACATTATTCATGATTCATCATTTATCGTTTATCGTAAACTAGGTTTACGAGCATCAAATTCACGTAACCGTAATGGTTTAGCTGTGAATTCATGATCATATCATCGAGGACATTTCATATAGACTAAGTTTAGTCTACATTTCATTAACATCATTGTCATCATTTCATATCAATATTATGCATGGTTTTGCATTTTTCGTTAAACGTTTAATTTTATATTAAATAAACGTTATCGCGTAATTAATTATTTTGAACAATTGATCCGTTACTTCCAAAAATTATCCCGATATATTTTTATACTCATATTAAGTTTATAAAATAATATTATGAGTTTACCCAGTGTTTTAAATTTATTTCGTATATAAATTGTTATATTTATATAATTACTTACGGTTTTAAGAATTCTACACGATACTTATCATTTCACTCAAATTTTGCAAGAAATGTATTTTATAATTTTATGACCTCAATATATTTTATCTTGACCCGTGAAAATTTATTTTATCTAACGCTACCTTAAATATTCAAATGTGACTACAACTTATCATTTAACTTCAAGTAACTTGCACTTATTACACTTATACTTATTAAAAAAAAAAAAAATTACATATAAACATATGACAAACCTCCCTTGTCGATAAGGGAGGGTGAGTCATTGTCGATTTTACAAAATATCTCTTGTGTACATGTATATTATACTCATTTATCCAAGCCTTTCACTTCATTTTTTTCACTAAGTTAGATCAAAACTCTTCCTCTCTTTTTTCTCTTGCAACCGGCCATACCAAGACCAAGGAAGGATCATCTCAAAAAAAAAAAAAAAAATTCAAGACAAGGTTTTATTAAACACTAGTATCACTTGTTGTATAGGTTTTGCAATAAAAACCTCAAGTGATTAGGAAAAACCCTTTGTCCTTAAACCTCATCATATTTCTTGTAAGCATTCATATTCATGTTGTTATTTCACATTCATTATTATGGTCATATCATTTTATTTGAGAAACATGCAAGTTATGTGATGTTTATACCACTTTTTAATGTTTTTAAGTGTTAAATATATATAATCCATCCTATAATTATTCCTTGTTATATATTAGTTTTGGTGATGTCTAGGAAACCATGACACCCTAAGAAGGTGTATGGTAGGATTAGAATAGCTTCGAGTTGTTTTGAATGGGTTAGAATAGGTTTGGCGAGAAAAACTCATTTCGACAAGTTTGGAAAAGGGTCTGTCCTTATTTTCAAATCTGGAAAATCCGACAAGAGATAAAAATTTTGGCCTATATTTTAGAAAATATACTTTAAAACGAAACCGTGGCCGCTTGAACGGATTAAAACGGAGTTATAACGAAGAAGTTATGAATTTTTCAATTTGGCGATGAAGACTATAAAATTCTGAAAATTCAGCATGTTACGTCTATTTTGTACGAGTCAAAAAATGAGGCTTAGGCTTTATAAATTATTTCGAATTCTCAAAAATATATAAGTTACCTTGAAACAAAAAGCTTGGAGAACAAACCTTTGAAGAACTAAAGTTTTGGAGAACAAAGTTTGGAGAACCAACATTTGGAGAACAAAAAGTTTTGGAGAATAAAGTTTGGAGAACAAATATTTGGAGAACAAAAAGTTTTGGAGAACAAAGTTTGGAGAACCAACATTTGGAGAACAAAAAGTTTTGGAGAACAAAGTTTGGAGAACCAACATTTGGAGAACAAAAAGTTTGGAGAACAAATATTTGGAGAACAAAAAGTTTGGAGAACAAAAATGGAGAACAAAATTAGGAGAACTAAAATGGATTACATTTTCTTATAAAAACGATGTCTTTTAGTAAAAGTAAGATCGCCTAGCCTATTTTCTAAAATGTCCAACCGTTCATCGAGCGGAGTTGTAACGAATGAAATATAGTCACTTAAACTTTGCCGAAAACCACTCTTAAACTATATTTTGGACACAAGTACCATACTTTAGCTATATTTTTCTCTATGATCGGAACCTCTATGACGAAAACTTAAATGCTAAAACTTTGAGATAATGATACAAGCTTCCCAAAACCGTTGAGTTTGTTTCCTAACGCTCGACGTACACCATTTTACGACTAGCTTTTCGAGGCTGTTTTAGTCACTTTCATGAATTCTTCAAATGACATTATATTACGACGAAAAGTTATAATTTCAAAATGAATCATTAAATGATTATCGTATGATATCATTTCAACGTAAATACTTGAAAAGTAATTATTAAATTGACAAGACGTTATAAGAATTATTTTCGACGATAAGTATTATTTTCAAAATTCACAAGTGGTATAGATATCGTATGAATTGTATGCATAACATTACATTGTAACTTATCATATATCATATCATCCATAATAGGTCGGTTTAGAGATTCACGCTACATTTCGTGTACTCACTTTGCCATCACATCATTGTACCAAGTGAGTTTTCATAGCCCCATTTTCAATTGTTTTGGACTATTTTGGGGAGATACATGCTTAACTATTTTCATAAGTACTTTGGATTTTTAAGGATAACTTCTATCATGATCACCATCGTTTCAAATTGGATGTTGTATTATATCAATTGTTCCCGATTAGGTGTTATAGTTCTACGTCAGATAAAGTACTATGTCGGTTGACTCATCGATACATTGAGTTAGGTGCTATTGATTATGTGCTATAGTTCTATGTCGATAATGTTCTAAATCGCTTGACTATCGATATATTAAGTCATGTGCTATTGATTATGTGTTATTGTTCTACGTCGAGTTAGGTACTATTGTGAATTCATTTGACATCATGTGCTTGAACATAAACTATACATATGTTGGCAGTGGGTTGTGAACACACAGGTTGCAAGTTTTGTATGGGCGGAACTTGGAACTGAGTGGATTTACAATGCCTTTGCTGCATAAACGATTTTGAAAGGCTTTACATTTCAACGCAAACCCTATGAACTCACTCAACCTTTGTGTTGACACTTTTAGCATGTTTTATCTCAGGTATCTAAGGCATTCACTTCATGGCATGCATGTGGACATATCATAGAGTCGTGGTGACGACGCTGCTTCACTGGGTTTCATATACTTTAAAACATCGTTTGAATTGTAACAAATTTATTTCCGCACAAGTTGATTTTCATTTGGGACCAATACTTTGTAAACTCGATTATTTTATTAAATCAAACGATGTATTTTCCAAACGACACTTTAGGTCGCTCAATATAACTGTGATTGTGATGCTATGACAACAACCCCGTGAATTCCATTCACCGCAAAATGTAATTTGGGGTGTGACATTTTCGTCCATTTTTCATACGTTTTCATCCATTTTCGAAAGTGTTTTTAGACTTTCATACGTTTGTATCCGTTTTCATACGTATTCGTCCATTTTCTTACGTTTTCGTCCGTTTTCTTACGTTTTCATACGTTTCTAACTATCACAAGTGATTTTCTGTGATATTCAGAATATTACTTGTGATTTTATGAAAATCAATTTGTGATATTCAGAATATCACTTTGTGATATTCGGAAAATTGCTTGTAATATCACTTGTGTTTTTCTGGATATCAGTTTGTGGTATTCTGAATATCACTTGTGATTTTCATTTTACAAAACATTAGTTGAAAATCACTTGTAATATTCAGAAAATCACTTGGGATATTCTTTTCTGAATAGAATATCACAAGTAATTTTCCGAATATCACATAATATAACTTGTGATCATCTGAATATCACAGAATATCACTTGTGATACTCAGAATTTCACTTGTGATACTCAGAATATCACTTGTGATACTCAGAATATCACATAATATCACTTGTAATATTTAGAAACATATGAAAACGGCCGAAAACATTTAAAAACGTATGAAAACGGACGAAAACAACTGAATATGTATGAACTCTAAACCAAAATTTGACCATTTTCTCTTTATACGTGGTAAATATAAACTTACATGCTTTTATAAATATAAACTTACATACTTTTATGGGTAATCAAAATAAATGTCTCTATTAAACTGTGTGTTTTTTGTCGGTAAACAATAATTTTAGACGGAGGGAGTAACAATATGCCAATATCTTCGAAGTGACGTGTTCGATTGGACAAACCAATGTAAATAATACACCACTCCTTGTGATAGGGACGTTTAAACCAAAAAAGAAAAAGAAACCCAATCTTTCTGCTAACAAGTGACGGGGACTTGTAAAAAAACAATAATTAAAAATGGGTCTGTGAATGAAAGTGCCAGGTTGAGATATGATGATTGAGTAAATAATTTTTTTTCATTCAATAATTGTAATTACAATACATAAGCCATGAAAATTATTCTAAAAACAAGTAATAATATAGGCTAAACTAATTAACTAAGTACAAATCTCATAGGCTACAAATATACGTCTAACACACAACTATTATAATAGTATAAATATAAAAGATTTTGCCTAATGTTTTAGATAAATTTGATTTAACAAAACCTTCGTATATGCACTAGACAAACTTTAACATGCCAAGATAGAAATCTAGATTATATAAAAATCATGCATTATGCACAGATAATTAAAATTTAAATAAATTGTAACATACGTTAAAACACATTATGTAGAGTTATGTCAACTCTTTGTGCGTGCACGGAACATGTAACCAATTAATTATCTATTGGAAAAATAGCCTCTAATTTATTTATTTATTATTATGAAAAGTCCAAATAGCCATCACTTGAGCATGCGCATGAGAGAGCAATAACTGTGAATTGACAAATTTATCCATTTTTTTAAAAGGCAAGGCTTTTATTTAAAACACCCGACTATAAGGGAGAAATGAAAAAACACAAAGCTAAAAAGAATAAACAAAAATGTCATTAAACTTTAAAAAAACAAAATAATAATAAAAATAGCATCAAATAACAAGATTTCATTTTGATCACTTGTGTTATTAATGTTAGAAACAAGACATTTGAGTTACTAAACTTATAAAATTACATACACATCACCAAAATTAAAAAAACATGATATTTATGTTACTTAACTTATCAAAAAATATGCATTCAAATCACTCCGATTAATACCGAAGTTATAAAAAAATATTTTCATATAACTTCACCTCTAATAGAAAGAAAAAGTTCAAAAACTTAAATGCATTTTTTTTTAAAATTTCAGTGACATCTTTATTTATATAAATGAATTTAATTTTCGTATTTTTGTTAAAATGATCATCATCAGATTCTACCATAACAATTTTTTTAGCATCCAAAGTCTTTGTTCGACATTTTTTACACTTTGTTTATTTTTACTTATATGGAATTCAATATTTAGTTTTCATTTGAGAATTATCATTTCCCCAGTGACTTCAACTTCTACGACTTCCTCTTCTCAAGCCACCTTCCGTCCAATAAAAAAACCCGTCACCAATCAATCAATCAATTTGCTATAGAGTTTTTAATTCTTATAGTGACCACTTGTTTTATATCAGTGACAGAAAAATTAATAGACTTCAACGGTCTTCTTTCACTATTTATTTTTCACTTGACAATCATCATTTCCCCTGTGACTTCAACTTCTACGACTTCCACTTCTCAAGCCACCTTCCGATTAATAAAAAAACCCATCACCAATCAATCGATCAATTTGCTATAGAGTTTTTAATTCTTATAGTGACTACTTGTTTTATATTAGTGACGGAAAAATTAATAGACTTCCACGGTCTTCTTTCATGATGTATATTATTTAACAAACTCGTGCTCATTGGTAATTTTATAATCATAAATCTGCAATAATTCAAAGAATATATCAAAAAGAACCAAATTACTCGTAAGGATATTGGTCCTAAATGCACATCATAAGATAATTTTCATGTAACAAAACAATTAAAAAGTTCTTAATTTCCTTTACATATAAATAAGTTTAAAAGGTATGTATTTTAATATGTTATGTTGATGTTGTATTTTAGAATCCAATTTTCTTATGTTATAATGTGTAAATTTAGTAGATGCTGCATGTACTATAAATTAAAAGAAACATTATTCATTAATATACTCCATATTACTATTATAAAATCAAATTTATTCTTGAAAGCTCCATGTATTCACGAAGTTATTAACTAGGTATTTATAATTTGATTTAAGATTATTTACATACAAAACTTATCTTACATACCAAGGATCAATCTTTACCTTCTATTTTTATTTGATCTAATAGATGAGATTAAATCAAACAATTTAAAAAACTCACTTTCATCATTTTTTTTTCAAATATTTTCAAACCATTAATAGTTAAATGAAGAAAATATACGATTATGACAAACATTTAATTATCTTTCTATAGATAGCCACTTTGATATACTTTCGACAAAAGATTATTTTCTGTTTTTCCACTTTTTTTTACCTTTTTTTTTTCGTTACTCAAATTTGCATTAAAAATCACATGTGATTAAAAACTAATTTGAATATTATAATAATATCACATGTGATATTAATGTTAAATCACATATAATATGTAATATCCTGTGTGATTTAACACAATTATCACATGTGATATTATTATAATATTCAAATTAGTGTTTAGTAATATATATGATTTTTTGATGCAAATTTCAGTAACGAAAATAAAAGGGCAAATCGCATAAAAGTGTACTCAAGTTATACACGATTTCAATTTAATGTACCCAACTTTTTTTTTCCTAATTTAATGTACCCAACTTTTTTTTGGTTGCAAATGTAGACAATCAATAGGTTAGAAGGTCACCTTATACTAGCTAGCAGGTCACCATCTTCTCCACCCCCTTTTTCCGGCGACCCATTTTTTCGACAACAAATATTTCCGACAACAAATACACTTGAGACATGAAAAGTTGGTTCAAATGTTAAATTTCTTGAATACCACGCAAGGACAAGTTGTGAAAATTGAGGAAGTTGTTTTCACTACATTGTTTAACACATTGAGTAACATTTTATTTAGCAAAGATTTTCTTGATTTAAACGATGAACATGGAACGGCTCATTGGATAAAATTTGGACTTCAGAAGGCACTGAAGAATGGTATGACACCAAATGTAAGTGATTTTTTCCCTATACTTAGGGGCCTTGATCTTCAAGGATTAAGGAGGGACAGCTTCAAACGTCTTGGAGAGGTTTCTAGCTTCACTGATGCCATAATTGAAGAAAGGAGAGCTCGAATAGCTTCTTCAGTGACCAAGGAAGCTCTGGAGGTAGAAGAAAAAGATTTCTTGGATCGATTGCTTGAAAATAACTTTACGAATACTCAAATCAATATCTTGGTTCTGGTAAGTTTTCTACAGCCATCTAACTAGTAGACCTTTGGTATATTTGACATGCAGAATAATAAATCATTATGCAAAATTTTGTTTATTCGTCTTACTATGTGTAAACACTAAATATCTTACATTATGCAAAATTTTGTTTATTTGTCGGAAAGATTTGTTGTCGAAAAAATGGGTCGCCGGAAAATGAGTCGCCGGAAAAAGGGGGTGGAGAAGATGGTGACCTGCTAGCTAATATAAGGTGACCTTCTAACCTATTGATTGTCTACATTTGCAACCAAAAAAAAGTTGGGTACATTAAATTAGGAAAAAAAAAGTTGGGTACATTAAATTGAAATCGGGTATAACTTGAGTACATTTTTATGCGATTTGCCCAAAATAAAACATGAACAAACGTGAAAAAACGATTTTTTGTAGAAAATATGTCAAAGTGCTCGTCTATAGAAATATAATTAAATGCTCGTCGCGATGATGTAATTATTTTCGCTTAACGATTGTTTAAGAGATTTATAAATTATCAAAAATATGTGAACCATTAAAGTCCTTTTAATCTCAACCATTGATTTTTTTTTTTTCAGATGAAGGTTGAGGATGACTTCTTTGGTATGTGAAAAAAGTTTAATATATAAAATAACTCTCCTCATATAATTTAGTAAAAATAAAACTAAATATTAATTATGAAATTTTAATGCTTTCCATGAAATTTGATTGGTAAGATAATGTGAAAGTTTGACTTTTGGTCATTAGTGCTCTTAACACTTTTTGTAACATTTATTAAACACCGATGAATACTTTTGACATAGTTTTCCTGCGAAGAATGATATATTCTTAAAGCAATTGACATATATGGAGACGTGTTTATTATGTTACAAATCATAGCAATTTATGCATAATGTCTAATTCTTAATATATTACGTTACAATTCTTAATTTTCTTTTCAAATTCTTAATTTCCTTTTAAAATGAATAAAGTCTACTCAAATTAGTTGTTCTAATGTTGAGTGTCTTATTATATGATTGGCATCAATAGAAAAGATTCTCTTCTTATATATCTATATCTGTACTATATAAAATGGAAAAATGGTCAAAGTGGAAAAAGTGAAAAATGTTGAAAGTTGAATGTTGAAAACATGGTCAATGGAGAGAGAAATAAATAATATAATTAATACTCTTATTAAAACACCCCATTACTTAAAAGTACAATAATTTATTCACATTGTACACCCAATTAAAAGCACATCTACTAAACTAAAAACAATCAATTGAAACCGATACCGGGTTGACCCGTTAAAACCGATACCGGGTTGACCCGGGACGCTTCAAACCCGGCGGGCTGACCCGGTTTAATTTGACATTTTTTTGACCCAACCTATCGGTTTGACTAGTTTAAATCGACCTGTTTTTTATCGGAACGGTTCAACCAGTTGAACCACCCGGGTGAAATCGGGTTTCAAATTTGACAAAATTATATGAGAAATGATGAAGTAGTTGTGGAACCCGTGACAATTTTTTTTAAATGAGAGACCAAGTAATTGTAGTTTTTGTTTTATTTTGCTTTGACACATGTAATTTATTTTAAAAAATGTTGCTCTTGCACCATTTAAGGGACTAGCATATATGAATCGTCGTTTAAAAGTTAATATATATTTTATAGCCCTTTGTCCAGTGTATCAATAATGTTATGTAAGTTTATTAAAATCACAAAAAAATAAATATTATTGTCATCTTTAGCGATAATTATTTGTACCTCAAACAAATATCTTTGAACAATGCATAAATATCTATACAAATTGATAGTACAAAATAATCTTATATGGTGATATCCAATTTGTAAAGTTACAATTTTAAAAGCCACACACAAAATGATAAACGCTACACATGTAAAAAAAAATAGTTATCACTGCCTGAATTACTGACAAAACAAGAAAAAGCGGTCACACATGTTGGCTATACCTCTAAACTATAATATAATATTGCCAACTACATAATACCGTTGCTTTTTGTAATGCTTGAATCTATTATTACTAAAAATCTTAATAACTTAAAACAATCCTATTAGAAAATATACTCACACACTTAGATCGACTCCACAAATTTTTTTAAAATCAGATATTTATGTCGCTATGCAACCACGCATCGAATTGTAGTTATTCAAAACGATTCTCTAATGCTACAAATACAGTTTGTTGAAAGAAACTTATGGGTCGTCGGAACTTTGCAGAAAACTAGACATCGTTACCGCTAGGCGCGGGTACTCGTCTAGTCTTTGATAATAAAAATTCAATGTAACCTAAAACGTATTAACAATCATTAACAAAAAGTCAAAACCAATTAAAAAGCTATAATCAAACACTTTACAGGAATCTTACTTAACCTCATTTAAAATGGCATTTTATTATTCGCTATATTATTGTTTATTCAATTATTATTAGATTCCACCATTTTAGGAATTGCGAATTTTCGACCCATTGAATGCTCCAGCAGATTTGTCGTTAGTACCAGTGGTCGTGGGGCGAGGGTTAAAGTCATTAAGACCATGTACAAATTTTCCACGGGTTCCATAGCTTTTTCAAAATTTTGAAATCATAAAGAAAGATTCAAAATAAGATTGTTTCAATGTTTCTTTGTTTATATTCTTTAGCGTGGTTTCAGTTTACTTCAATTGTATTAAGGATTTGACGAATTATCATATACATACCCAGGGGTTACTGTTACTCTAAGATATATAAACATCGTTTTGTCTCAACATTATTCCAGAACTCATGATCATGTACCAAGGCCTTTATAAAAAAAAAAAAAAAAAAAAAAAAAAGGAATCACGTAGCAAGAAATATTAGTTATATATAATTTCAGAATTTGAACAAGTGTATTAATGTTTGGGCTAAAATGTTTGACTAATGGACCATGGACTGTCATTTTTATTGGCTAATGGATGGAATCAAGGGTTTGTGTTGTAACAACATAAATAAATGAAATCTCATACTTCCTTTTATAAACATCCCGCCGCGAAGCGTGGGCCTAAAAACCACCATTAGATTTATACTTCAACGGTTTATGCTGAATATTACGTAAGGAATAATTTTATACAACATGTGTGCATCGCACGGATTCTGAATAGAAAAAAGTAAAGAAACACAACAAGAAGAACTAAACTATAAACTTAACAAAATAGTCACATCTACCTAAACATTAATAAAATTCTTCCAACAATCAACAAAGTTCTTTCGACGCAGCCCGAGTTATAGATTGTTGTATATTTGAGCCTGACCATCATACTAACAACTCGATAATTTACACAAATATTACGTGATGAAAAATTAGATAAAACATGTGTGCATCACACATGTTTTTAATGTCATACATTATTTAATAAACTTGTGCTCATTGGTAGTTTTTTAATCATAATACTACAATAATTCAAAAAATATATCCAAAAGAACCACTATACAAGTAACTGGATTATTCAAAGAATATACGAATTTCCACGGTCTTCTTCCCCAGTGTATGTTATTTAATAAACTTGTGCTCATTGGTAGTATTTTAATCATAATACTGCAATAATTCACAGAATATACCCAAAAGAACCACAACACATGTAATTGTATTATTTAAATAATATACAAATTTCAACTGTCTTTTTTGCCAGTGTATCATACATACTAAAACATTGAGTCCCCTTATTAATAGGGGAGTCGTAAAGCCTGAAGTCATTATACATAACATCATGATGTTACGACGAAAAAGAATCCGAATAAAGCAATATGTTTAATTGCAGCAACTCATGAAGGTGAATATGAAGTATTCATGGGAATATTTACTATTACCAAATAAATACCATCTTTTTATTTACTTTCAAGTTGCAAATAATTAAATCAAATAAATCTTTAAATGTGAATCTTTTCAGTTGATTTTTGAAGATTATAAATAGAAAATTATCATCATCTTCATTACATCATTTTTTGGCACCAATCTTCAACGCCATGAAAAAAAAGTGCCCGATGTGCATTTAACTACAACCTCAGTGGGCATGGTTTTGGATTCTCATTTTATAAAAACTACAAATTTGATTTCAGTTTGGTTTTTACCAAACCCAACACCATTGTAGGAGAAGAACTAAAACAAAATTACAAACCAAACGCATCGAAAGCAACATCAACCTACCTCCTTTCAACAACTCAAACAACTAACATAAAAGAAAACATGCAAGATCTCAGTTCCTATCATAGATCTTTTTTAATATCCGAAAATAATAAAGAGAGATTTATAACAAATGTATGTTGTAATCTATCATTGTTTCGTTCTAAAAAAACATATAAACACCTACCTTAGATCTTATACAAGATCTTGAAGGCATGAAGGAGTTCAAATACAAGAAATAGAAAAAGGTGTTTTCAATTGTGTTATCTTCTTTCCTTGAT
This sequence comes from Chrysanthemum lavandulifolium, assembly GCA_022545495.1. NCBI lineage: Eukaryota > Viridiplantae > Streptophyta > Magnoliopsida > Asterales > Asteraceae > Chrysanthemum > Chrysanthemum lavandulifolium. The sequence continues at coordinate 292,268,490 of CM040238.1, read as the reverse complement.
TCGGTTTGACCTAAACGAAAATAACAAATGAATAATCCGTGACCCTCCAAAGAATCTTCAAGTCGTGACTCTATATACCTCGAATGAGCAAGAAATTATCAAGGAAAGGTTTGTGGGTATGGTTAGATTCGGTTAGAAAGATAGAGTTGTTTGTGGTTCAACATTCACAACAAAAGATGCAAGTGTTGTGATTATTGTGATTTGTTATTAATAAAGATGTGATTGATCTTGATGGGAGAAAGATGAGATGGGTGTTTTAGGGTTAGTCAAAGTGACATTTGGGTAACAGGTTATACAATTTGAAGTGTGGATTGGATTTGATCGGATATTGGGCCTAAATGCATATCATATAGGGGTGTTCACGAATCGGGTAATATTCGGTTATCGGTTTGGATATGGTTATGCCAATAAAAACCGAAAACCGAATTCATTTAAATACAGATTTTTTCTATATGTTTATATGAAAAAAATACTAAAATTCCTTTTTTTGTATAAATATAATATTTTTCTATGTATTTATATGAAAAAAATTACTAAATATATCATTATTTAAGTTTGAAAATAAATTTTGTACTAAAAATATATATAATTAAATAAAAAAACAAATAAAATTATGTAATTCGGGTTATTCGGTTCGGTTTTCGGTTATAGGGGTTCGGTTTTCATTTATTCGGTTGGGTTTCGGTTCGGTTGAGTCAAATTTGAATTTGGTTCGGTAAGGTTTTCGGTTTGACCCAGAAAAAAAATTAACCGGACTAACTGAACCGAATAACCCGATAACTGAACCGATGAACACCCCTATGAAACAAAAAAAATTCAAAATTCTTAGTTTCCTTTTCAAATGAATAAGTGTAAAAGTTATGCATTTAAATAAGTTATGTTGATGTTGTATTTTAGCATACACGTTTCTTATGTTACATTTTAGTAAGGGGTGTTTTAATTGTTTGTATTTAATTTGGGATTTAAAATCATTTGAGGACAAAAGAATGTTTACATACCAACGGACCAATCTCAACCCTTCATTTTTATTTGATGTAATGGATGAGATTAATCCCAACAATTTAAAAAACCCACTTTCATCATTTTTTTTTCAAATATTAATATCTTTCAAACCGTTAATCGTTAAGCCAAAAAAATATATCATTGCAACGAACATTTAATTATCTTTTTATAGATAGGCACTTTGATATACTTTTGACAAAAAAAAAATTCCGTATTTTTCACGTTTTTTTTATGGTTTTTAGTTTTTTTTACGGTACTGAAATTTGCATGAAAAAATCATATATGATAAAACACTAATTTAAATATCACATGTGATATTAGTGTAATATCATATATGATGTGTAATATCACATGTGATATTAGTGTAATATCACATATGATATTACATATCATATACTGTATTATTTAACATTAATATCACATGTGATAATCAACTTAGTGTTTTATCATATATGATTTTTTTAATGCAAATTTCGAATGTAAAAATGAAAAAAAAACGTGAAAAAAGTTTTTTTTCTTTTTCAAGTATATTAAAGTGCCCGCATATGAAAGATAAAAAGGTTAATGTCGAAAAACATACAAAACTTTTACTATTGTGACAATAAACTTTTTTTCCCCATTGTAACAAAATAACTTAATGACTATTATTGTAACCAAATATGCCACGTGGCATAGTTAATTACCATATTAATTATTTCTTAATGACTATTATTTGGTTACAATAATAGTCATTAAGAAAAAAAGTTTATTGTCACAATAGTAAAAAGTGGAAAGTTTGTATGTTTTGTAGACCATTAACCCATAATTAAATGCTCGTCGCGACGGTGTAAATATTTTCGCTTAACGATTAACGGTTTAAGAGATATTTAAATTATAAAAAATAGGTTAAATAATAAAATGCTTTTAATCTCAGCCATTGATTTCTTTTTAAATGGATGGTGGAGATGAGTTCCTTGGTATGTGAGAAAAGTTTGGTATGGAAAATAACTTTTCTCTTAATTTGGTAGATATGCTTTTAGTTGGTTGTACAATATGAATAAATCTATGTACTTTCAAGTAATGAGGTGTTTTAATAAGAGTATTAATTACACTATACATTTATCTCACCTTTGAGTAATTTTCAACATTCAATTATTCAACAATTCAACTTTGACCATACACTCTTTATATGTAGTATAGATAAAACTAATGATTAATTATGTAATTTCAATGTTTTCAATGAAATTTGATTGATAAGATAATGTGCAAGTATGACTTTTGGTCATTAGTGCTCTTAACAACTTTTGTAACATTTATTAAACACCGATGAATACTTTTGACATAGTTTCCATAGGAAGAATGATATGTTCTTAAGCCAATTTAGCATATCTCATAAGAGTGAGCAATCAATGCCCAAGGACAAGACTAATCTCGACAACATATATGAAGACGTGTTCATTATGTTACAAATCATACCAATTTATGCATAATGTCTAATTCTTAATTTATTTATGTTACAATTCTTAGTTTCCTCTTCAAATTCTTAATTTCCTTTTCAACAAAGGATCAACGATCAAGACGAGGTTAGCATAAATGATGATATTGTTGTTGTGTTAAACGATGTTACAGAGATGCTGACAGAAAGTGGTTCATATACTATTAGAAACAGTGTTGTACAGGTATATTATACAACACCATCTTACAAATGGACTTACCATGGCAAACCAGCAAACAACCCCATCCCTCGCTTTGACTTTTCACCATATGAGGAAAAGCGCCGAAAGGAGGATGCATCCGAACGGGGAAAGAGGCTCGATGAAACAAAGAACTTTACAAGGTAAAATAAGAGCAGTGATTATGCTTTCCTTAACTAATTTATTGCAATCAATGATCCATTTAGGCCTTTATTTACTCTTTTTTTCAACAATTATTTAGAGTACAGCCAATTATTTTGGAGACCTATCCTAAAGCACATGAAATGGACCAGCATGCTATTGATGCATCTATCGTTGGAATCCTTGCTCACCATAAAGAGGTACTTTTTATGCTCCTTTTCTATTCTTGAAAATAATACAGAAAGTTGTTTGACTATCAATTTTTAATATAAAAAAATGTTTGTGTTGAAGTAGACATAAATCACATACATAACTTTTTCTAAATTGGAAAGTGTATTAGTCATACCATTTTGTTTACCTTTTTAGCATTTTAAAGTGTTTGGGATTGATTACTTATCCTACAATGTTCTATACCTGTTATTGTCGCATCTGGTGTTGTTGTTAATGGCTCTTTAGCTTTTGCAGCATTGGTTGTAGCTAGATATAATCGACAGCCAAAAATCTTAACGTGTCTTTTTAATTCTTTTTTGGGTAAAGGGGAGTAATCCTGCAATCTGGTAAATATATTAACCAAATAAACGTTTAAGTACAATGGATACGAGTGAAATCCCATATCTCAGCCCGTTACATAGGCATAAAGCTTACATAACAAGATACTTCCTATTTTCTAAACAAGAAAACAAACCACTACTCAAATGATAACAAATGACACAACGAAATAAAATTACTTCGACCTTGAAACTTTGTGCCATACATGGCATTAAAGGCATCCAAATTCCCTGGAAGATCACGAACGTGTTTCGCATAGTCATCGAAATCATAGTCATCATACTCATCTTCAAACTCTTGGCCACCACCAAATATATTAACAGACTCATCAAATGGGTTATCAACAACCTCATCTTCAGAATCGGACACCTCAATCTCTCCCACTTTAGAAAAAGGGTTAACTCTCTTAGTAGAAAAGGTAGACGGAATAGCTTTCCCATCAATAATTAGCTTTTTAAGCTTACCAATTTTCTCAACTATGGGAGTAGAACCACCATCCATTGTTCCCATTGAATCACTCACAAGTGGTACATGTGATGTAGAACCGCCTTAATCGCTCATCCTCATTAACCTCCATTGTACGACCAAGATCCACATCATTATCATCGATGATCGATATATCAAGAGCATCAAAAGGGTTTGATGTAGCAATAGTCTTTCCACTCGTACTTGCCTCATTAGAAAGTTTCTCTTTTGCAGCAGCCGACTTCTTTGGGATAGGTCTCCAAAATTTTGGTTTAGGCTTATTAAGCTGAATACCCCCAATAGGCCGAGAATGGGCAGCCACATTCTTCCCCTTATTCTTACAATTCCTTACCTCAATGAAATCATCATCCGTCTTTTCCAAAGTAGCAGAAGCCTTTGCATCCACAATAGTATTACTACGAAAAACATCCATAACATGATTTGGGCAATCAATCAAAGCATGTCCAAAAGTTTTACATTCACCACAATGTGGAGGTTTCCATTCATACTCGACGTTAATAATTTCTGTAGTAAAATCATTACCTACTTCCTTCGGAATTGCCATTGTAACCTGGCTTTTTGGTACTGACTCCGCGCTTAACTCAACTAAAGCACAAGCAAAATTAATACGTCCCCATGAATCAACACACATAGAACTTGTTTAAGCATCCAACATAATAGGTTTCCCTACTTGCGTAGCAATCAAGCTCAAACCATCCTCAGAATAAGCAAGTAATGGAACATTATGCATTTAAATCCAAACCGGTACATTATTTACCTCATTCTTATTAAGGGATAATGTAGGAGTCCATATGTTAAGAATAATAGGCGAGCTACGAATTAACCATGGACCTCGTTCCAAGACACGGTTCATACCCTCCTTGCTAGCAAACTTAAAAAGATACACACCATCACTATTTTTCATTAGCTTTTGCAAGCCAAATTTTCTCCATGTATTAGTGACATAATTTTTAACTAAAGGAAAAGAAATGGTCTTTCCAAGAAAGTAACCAACAAGTGTGTTATCATACCGACTTAGAACCTTTTTCATAGCAGCCAAAGGAAGCATCGTATCATGATTAACCACACTATCTTCATTGACCAATGCTCTAAAATTCACAATTTGGACATTACGAGTAGCATTAACAACATTAGCAAAAGATGAAGTGTTCACCTTTGGAGAAGTAGAAGCATCCTTACTACGCACGGACGTGTCCTGGACACTTGTGTCCACACGAGTAACCAAGTTAACATCAGCAGCCTTTGGACTATTAGCAGCCTCATGAGGAGTTGCAACCTTTTTCTTATGATTACTTCCCCTCTCTCCCGAACCCAAAAACCCTCTCTCCATGTCACGTGACCTTCACACCCATATGTTGGTTTCTGTTTTCTCGTGTTGTTCAGGATTGAGTCGTGTTTGTTGTGGGTTAATGTGAAGGTCACGGGATGCAAAGAGGGTTCTTGGGTTCGGGAGAGAAGGGAAGTAATCATAAGAAAAATAATGTTAATGGTTCTCCAAATCAAGACATCAACGATGGTCAAGAGGGGAAGACGGTTTCAGGTGGCGAAGACATTAATTCGATCTTGAATAACTTTACGAATACAATTAAAAATATGGTGAGTGGTGAGTGTGTAAAGGAGGCTGGAGTGGAGGGTCAGGTTGGCTCGAATGATGCTCTTGCTGCTGGAAACAAGGGGTATGATACTCGAATGGATGACTCTCAAACGAAGTGTTCTTCGTTTGCTCAAGTGCTCACGGCTGGCCACACTTTTCAGAAAGTGAATTTTCGATCTTTGGTTAATGAGGATCGTGTGAATAACCATGACACTATGCTTCCTATGGCTGCGATGGAGAAGGTTTTAAGCCGATTTGATAATACATTGGTCGGATACTTTCTTGGTAAGACAATTGCTTTCCCTAATGTTAAAAGTTATGTTACTAATACGTGGGGTAAATTTGGGTTGCAAAAGTTAATGAAAAATGGTGATGGTGTATTTCTTTTTAAGTTTGCTACTAAAGATGGTGTGGATAGAGTATTGGAAAGAGGTCCTTGGTTAATCCGTAATTCGCCTATTATCCTTAATAAATAGTCTCCTTCCTTATCCCTTAATAGAAACGAGGTAACCAAGGTTCCGGTTTGGATTAAAATGCACAAAGTTCCTTTAGTTGCATATTCTGAGGATGGTTTGAGCTTGATTGCTACACAAGTAGGGAAACCTATCATGTTGGATGCTTTTACGAGTTCTATGTGTGTTGATCCTTGGGGTCGTATTAGTTTTGCTCGTGCCTTAGTTGAATTAAGTTCGGATTCTGAATTAAAGAGCCAAGTTACTATGGCAATTCCAAAAGAGAATGGAAGTGGATATACTACAGAAATTATTAATGTCGAATATGAATGGAAGCCTCCTCATTGTGGTGATTGTAAATCTTTTGGGCATTCTCTTAAAGATTGTCCGAAATGTTTTAAGGAGACGATTTGTAATGACATTAATGTAGCAGCTAAGGTGTTAAATCAGGTGGATAATCATGAAGAGGGTTTCATTGAGGTTCGGAATCGTAAGAATAAAGGGAAGAATGTGGCTACTTCTCAAACTCGGCCTATTGGTGGTGTTCGGCTTAACAAGCCAAAACCAAATTTTTGGAGGCCTAAACCGATGGCAGCTACCAATCAAGGTTCGGACCCTAAGGTTCAAATGAAGACTTCTTCTAATGATAAATCTGGTATGAGCACCAATTCTTCCAATTCTTTTAATATTTTAAACTCGTTGGTTGAGGAGGATGTTGACGGGCTTCAACAGAATAGTATGGAGTACCAATATCAGCGTGTGAGTAAAGTTAATGAGAAGGTTCAAGTTGAGGCTTCTAAGCCTAGTACCTCTTCAACCAAGGTAGGTAACCCATTCTCTAAAGTGGGAATTTTGGTAGATTCTGACAGTGACGATGATGAGGTCTTTGATGACCACAGCGTGACTAATTCTTTTGGTGGTGGAGTGAACGAAAAGAGTCTTTTGGAGCAATGGAGAGAGGATACATGTGACTACAATTCTTATGAAGATGATTTTTTTGAAGATTGTGGTCTCTCTACGGCCCAATTAAAGGCTGCTGGCATCCATGACATTAGACTTGGATAGGTTGTTTTTTTTGGTTTTGCATAAAGTTTGATGTGTCTTATTTTATGCTAGTTTAGTTTTGGTTTCTAGTTGTTTGTAGCTAGTTGATCTTTTGTGGCATGCCACAAATGATTTAATGGTTGTTCAAGAGATTCCTTGAGGTTAATGTGGTACTTCAGCCACATTCCATTGTACTTATATGTTTTTTTTGTGTAATATATTTTACCGGGTGGAATGCCTTTTACCAAAAAAAAAATTTGCAACGAGTTTCGTAGCTTCTAAAATTTTCGAAATCATAAAGAAAGATTCAAAACAAGATTATTTCAATGTTTCTTTGGTTATATTCTTTAGCGTGGTTCCAGTTTACTTCAATTGTATTAAGGATTTGACGAATTATCTTATACATACCCTGCGGTGAAAATATATAAACAATGTTTCGTCTCAACATCATTCTAAAACTCATGTACCAAGGCCTTTAAAAAGAAAAAAAAAAAAGAATCATGTACCATGAAATATTAGCTATATACAATTTTGTAATTTGGAAAAGTGTTTTATTTTTGGGCTAAAATGTTTGACTAATGGACCATGGGATGTTATTTCTATTTAAGCTAATGGATGGAATCAAGGGTTTGTGTTGTAATAGCAATAATAAATGAAATCTCATACTTCCTCTTACAAAAATCCCACCGCGAAGCACAAGCCTAAAAACCACCATTAGATTTATACTTCAACGGTTTACGCTGAATATTACATAAGGAATAATTTTATACAACCTGTGTGCGTCACACGGGTTCTAAATAGAAAAAAGAAAAGAAACATGATAACATCAAATAGTCATGAATATTAAGTGTCAATTTCCCCTATAATGCTCGTTATTTATATCATTTATATGTATTTATGCTTATTTTCCATTGTTTTCCACTTTCAGGTAAATTACGAGCATCGGAGCTAAAGAAACGCGGAAATGGAAACATATATAAAGATTTATCATAGTATGCTATTTTGAAGAAGTTACGGCGTAACTCATCTCTCACATTACGCCGTAACTATTGCATGACTCAGTATGCCAACTTATCAGAAGGTTACGGTGTAACTCCTTCCAGAGGATACGACGTAACTACATTAGGTCAAAAGAGGTTTCACGCCACTGATACTTACGCCGTAACTGATGCATCACTTACGACGTAACCGAGTTTATTGAACACTACGGCATAACCACTCATAAGGTTACGCCGTAACCAGCAGATCTAGTGCATTTTACGAAGAAATAGAAGGTTATAACGTAACTCCTATTTTGGTTACGCCGTAACCCAGATCTGGCCAATAAATACCCCACGAATTCCTGCATTTCTAATCATCCCATTCCACACACAACACTCTGAGAACGTGGGAAAAAGCTTAAGGCAAGTCTAGAGGAGCATACGGAGTTATTTCCAAGGGAGAAGTCACTCCATTACGATAAGCATTATCGTTTTATATTTCTTTTACTTTCAATTCATGTATTTCATAACTTTGAATATTGAATTGATTTGCATGATTAATATGAGCGGCTAAGCACCTGTTGGTGCTAGCCTAGTTATGATTCCTTAATTGTTTTGTTTACGTTTACCTTTACTTTCGTACAATTATTTCTAAGTGTATGTATGCATAGTTCATTGGTAACCACCCTTGGTTCGGTAGTTTTGAATGGCGGTAGAGACCAATTGCCTAGGATATATGACCAACTAACCCTAGGTGAGCGGACTGAGACGGGAAGGGTAAGATATGACCAACTGACGACTCTTTCTACTTGTGTGATTTAACCAACTGATCACCTATCATTTGGATGAACTTAAGAATTGGGGGTGTAGTGTCTAAGTTCCTAACTCCCGGGCACTCACTATTATGAATCTAGCATGTAGCGGTACTTAATGACTTGCCTTAGAGGACCAGGAACAACAGGACTTATGACGGTGCTTGATTTCTCCTCTGTGGCATCTTTGCTGATAGGTTAGGGCGAATTGACCAAATGTTGTCCTCTCGAATTTGACCCCACCTGAAGTAATTGGAAGTAAGTAGACGTAGACATAACTAGCTAGGATGATTAATTAGGTTAGCACCACTTCTCTCTATTGATTTCTCTTTACCATTTAATTGCTTTTATTTACTTTATTCTGCATTAGCAGTTTAATTAATTAAATCCCTTTCGAAACTATTATTATTCTGTGACACTATACTTAGTAATAATCCAACACACATAGCTCTTGGGACGACCTCGGCTATACCATTTACTATACTACACACGACCAGGTACACTGCCCGTTAGTGCACTAAGGAAGACCATAGGTATTGCGAGACACTATAAATTTAAGACCTGGTCAGTAAAACATGCATCAAGTTTTTGGCGCCGCTGCCGGGGAGCTATTTTAGGATTTCATATTAAGTTAACTTTCTTTCTTATTATGTCAGAATACAAGACTCGCAGCTCGAGGCCTTTTCTAGCCACCCCATTCGATGACCCGGAGAAGAAATTTCGAAGAAGGAAATTCTACTATCCGGTTCCTATTCACAACATCTTCTCATTTTATGAATCAGACCAGTCAGACGCAGAACCGAAGGTCATCAATGAAAACAATATCGATGACCTAACTATGGAGCAATATTTAGAGCGACCAAATGGGAACTGCCAACAAAGCTTCACTCAAGATTCTCACACTGAAAAATACTCTATTCCAGATCATATTATTCGAGAGTTACATGAACTTGAGTTTTCTGGAAACGAAGATGAGGACGCTCAGAATCACGTTGAAGAAGTTCTCCACTTGTCCTCTCTTTTCAACATCAGAGGTACTCCGAGCTATTCAGTCACTGCAAGGATTTTTCCTATGACTCTTTCTTGGACAGAGAAAAGATGGTATAACAAACTCCCTCATGATTGTAAAGAAGCGTGGGATAAAATTAGAAAAGAATTCGTCCTGCAATTTTGCCCTCTTTCAAAAATGGCCAAGCTTCTTGGGAAAATCTATCAATTCGTCCAGGTTGGAGAAGAAACACTTTACCAAGCATGGGAAAGATTTAATGAGCCTCTCTATCGATGTCCTACTCATGATTTAAACAAGCATCAGATCGTATACGAGAACTTCTCGATTCACCAAGACCTATTCCTAGCATGACTCCTGATCAGGCCATGGAATGTATTCTGCGGATTTCTGAACATTGCTACAAGTGGCACATGGATACAGGGTACGGACCGAGAGACAATTTCGATCATAAGGTAATGAAGATGATAACAAAGCAAGAATACAATTACGGGAAAATTTTCGAAAAACGAAGTTTAGAAAGAGAAGTTGAAGCATGCAGAGTTGAAAAGGTTAAGAGCGTGTTTGGGACCAAAACCGGGAGCGATCTTGAAAGAAAAATTCTCGACCACATAAGGGAATCAAGAGAACGAGATGATAGGATTGAAGAATTGTTGAGGACATTCTTGGATAATACAATCTCTTCTCTCAAAATTCACGATGATAGGATTAAAAGATTGGAGAAGATTGTTAGTTCATGTTCAGAAGCTATCTCTATTATTTAGCAGCCAAGGAGGAGGAAGTTGTCCACACTGTAGAAACTATCCTCGAAGAACCTTTGACCTTTTCGGAGAAAGTTAAGTGACGAATCATCATGGAAAGAGAGTCACTTCTGGACCAAACTTTGCTGGTAAACCCTCCTATCAATAATTCTGTTAATACTAATCATCATGATATTACGCATGAATTAAGTAGTGATGAGACAATTCACCTCAACGAAAGATGCTCAGCGGTTTTGAGGAACGAGCTACCGCAAAAGGAAAAAGATCTAGGATGCTTCACTATCCCTTGCTATATCGGGAGTCTAAACATGTGTAATGCCCTAGCTGATCTTGGAGCAAGTATTAGCATAATGCCTCGATCGATGTTTTTGCGTATGGGAATTGGTAACTTAAAGCCAGCTAAGATGAAAATTGAAATCGTTGATCGATCTATGCAATCGCCATTGGAAATTGTTGAAAATTTGTTGGTGAAGATTAAGAAATTCCTTTTCCTAGTATATTTTGTGATTCTTGACATTCCGGAAGACAACCGTATACTAGTCATTTTAGGAAGACCTATGCTTGCCACTGCTCATACTAAGGTGGATGTCTTTGCTAGAAAGTTGACTACTGAAGGTAATGGAGATATTGCTACTTTCGGACCTAATGAACATTTGTCTACCTTGGAAAAGGTGTGTGCAATTGACCCCGTAGGCAATTTTGGTGAGGCTTTAGAAAAATTTCTTAGCGATCCCCCGGATCCTGGAGAGGTTGACTCGGGGAGAGATTTTGATGTTTTCGTCAATTTTGAGGAAGAGGATAACTTAGGATTAAGTGCTAAAGACATCTCTAGTGATGTCGAGAAGGCCCCTTGGCAAGATAACTCTGGAAAGACTTTTTCGCAACCCGACCAACCTAAATTTCATGAGGTAGGAACACGCATTCATCATAGAAACCCATATTATCTTAAGATCTCATGCAAATCGGGTTCATCGACTTCCACCCATTTATTGACACTACTTCCCCACTCAACATCATGTCAAAAGAATGTTACAACCAAGTTATGAAGAAAGAGTTAGAATATAAGGGGAATAATTTTCTTGGATTTGCAACTAACATCCATGTCTTCGTTGGAACTCGTTCATTTTTTGTAGACTTTATGGTTCTAGACGGATGGTCTTACAAGAGTAATTTAAGGGAAGCCCTTTCAGGAAATGTCACGTTTAGATAAAAATGAAAAAGAAAGGTTAGTATGGTTGAAGATTGACGATGACAAGACTATTTTCAAAATGCCAAGAATGATCAAGAATTTTAGAAATTGGACCAAGAGGCAGTTGAGCCAAGCTCAACCTTTACTTGATATCAGTGAGGAAGACAAAGAAAAAGGCATTGACCACCCCTACCAGAAAATCAAAAAATTCTACTTAGGCTGTTTAGAATTGGGAAATGACAACAAAAGGGATGAAAATTTTTAGTAAGTTGGATCCAGCGTGGAGATTGCCATGTCCACGAAATGACTAGCAAGCACTGGTAGCCCCACAGCTCTGATTCTAACTTATAGACTCATAAATAAAGAAAAGTGCTCTTTCGGGAGACAACCCGAATTATCCCTTTCTTTTATTTTATTTTATTTCTTTTTCTGTTGGGTTTTGTGTTTTCTAACTATTTTTGCAGGAAACGAGGAAGCAACTGCTACTGTAGTACTGTAGTTTGCTGATCTGCACAGAGTTACGGAGTAACTCATCTTTGTGAATACGCTGTAACCAACATTTTAGCATCAGAATTCTTGACGCATTACCAATTATGGCGTAATACCATCTCAGTGGTTACGCCATAACTACTCGCTTTACAGCTCATTCTAGGTTTTGCCAGTTATGGCATAACTCCCTCAAAAGAGTTACGACGTAACTTTCCTCTGCCTTAATTCTTTCATTTTCAAACACATTAACCTTGTATTAGTTTTTAAATGAATTTTGTGGGTATGTTCCCTGTAAACCCTCACGAGATTTTACTCATCCACTTGGGACACCAAGTGGTTTAAAAGGTTTGTTGTATGCGCTAAATGCAACCGTGATTCCTACGAAAGTGAGTTAGGGTTGTTTTTTATTTTTTCTTTTTTTTTTCTTTTTAGAATTATGCTTGTCGGTATTGTGATTTCGTGGATTGAAGTTTTTCATGACGCTTATACGAAGGCACGCTTTTTTTCGTGGGCCTTCTTTTTATGGAGCAAATTCGTGGAAGTTCTCGCCTAATTCTACATTTCTCTTCACCTTTATTTTAATGCCTAGTACAAAGGGACTTTGTACAATTCAAGTGGGGGACGGGAGTAGAATTATTTCTTGAACTTTATTTCGCCCTCATTTTTCTAGTTTACTTTGAAAAATTATGCCATTTTTAAAATTTTGACATGTTTTTCTTAACCTAACTGGATTAGACCTTAGCCGAGCACATACAACCCTTGATATTATATGGTGAGATTAGCCTTATCCGTTTCCTATATTTTACCCTAAATCCACCAAATTATGAGTGTGCCGGTAGTTTGTAAACTTTAGAACTTGGCATTTGAATCATTTCGAGACCATAGACGAGGTATGTTGAGTTAGCTCGAAGTATTTGGACTTTTCAGATTTAGAAGGCAATATTATAGGATTATCACCCAAACAGCCTACCATTGTGAGTCTATCGATTAGTCACCTCGACTTTTCGACCCCCATCTGAAACCCTTTTGTTGCACTCATCTTTAGCGCAAGATACCCCTAGATACACCCTTCTGAGCCATTCCTTTCAATTTGTTCACCCAATATATTGTTTCAATACACCTATACACCTTAGCCTACCCTGTAGTCTTTATTTATAATTGGGAAGTCATCATTTGCCTAAGTTAAAGGTTCGATTGGAAAAGTTCGGAAATCACGCTTTCACCGACAACATTTCTGAAGATCATTGAAGACCCCCTGAATTCCCATTTTTCATCTCAAGTGGGGGGATATTATGTTACTGTTATGTTGAAAAAAAAAGTTGTTGCTATGATTATGATTATTGTAAAGTGCGTTGTTATAAGCACTGTAGTATGAGCTTTATGGATTTAGTATCGAGGAGGCCACCTCAGTCACATTTGAAGATTGGAGTTGGTGGTTATGCCAACAGTTGGAGAAAAGGTGGTGTGCCCATCACGACGTCCTCTAATGACACATCTACATTGCATTTCATGATCCAGTTTCTTGGCTTCTAAGCTTGAACTTTGGGAGGACGGTAAGTGGTGATGACTTAGTTATAGATCTAGACTACCTGCTTGTTTTTTATTTTACACCAATTATATATCCCATGTCTTATCCTACCCTTTCAGTCATGAAGCGTGTCTAGGTGATGCAGTGAGCAATCTTTGGTGTCTTGGCCATGGATTTGGTCATGTATCATTGATTTTGTCCACTTCACCGTGACATGTTAGTAATGATGAGTCACCCCTTAACCTTTGTCGTGTCTACCCATATTGCCTTCGAGAATTGTTTAGCCCTTAACTCTAGTGGTGGAGATTTTTGTAACCGCCAAGCTTATGATAGAATACATGCTATGATCATGCGATTGAGTGATCACCCAAAATTGACACTTAGAATAGTTGAGAGATTTGAGTGTTTGTTCCCTTCGTGAGGTGTTCGGCTTTGTTTTATTCTAGCATAAGGGATTTGTAAACTCATATTTTCCAGGTTATGGGAAATATCTTTTAGGAATCTATCTAATAAGGTCTACTTGAGGGCAAGTAGAGTTCAAGTGGGGATATTTGATAACATCAAATAGTCCGAATATTAAGTGTCAATTTCCCGATAATGCTCGTTATTTATATCATTTATATGGATTTACGCTTGTTTTCCACTTTTTCCACTTTCGGGTGAATTACGAGCATTGGAGCTAAAGAGACGCGAAATGGAAACATATCTAAAGATTTATCACAAGATGCTATTTTGGAGAAGTTACGGCGTAACTCATCTCTCACATTACGCGTAACTATTGCGTGACTCAAGATGCCAACTTATCGAAGGTTACGGCGTAACTCCTTCCGAGGTTGCGACGTAACTACATTAGGTCAAAAGAGGTTCCACGCTGCGATATTGACGCCAGAATCTGCCGCATCACTTACGACGTAACCGAGTTTATTGTAGACTCTCGATAACCACTCATAAGGTTACGCCAGTAACCAGCAGATCTAGTGCATTTTACGAAGAAATAGAAGGTTACTGGCGTAACTCCTATTTTGGTTATGCCATAACCCGGATCCGGCCTATAAATACCCCACAAATTCCAAAGATTTCTAATCATCCCATTCCACACACAACACTGAGAACGTGGGAAAAAGCTCAAGGCGGTCTAGAGGAGCATACCGAAATTTTTTCAAGGTAGAAGTCACTCCATTACGATAAGCATTAGCGTTTTATATTTCTTTTACTTTCAATTCATGTATTTCGTAACTTTGAATATTGAATTGATTTGCATGATTAATATGAGAGGCTAAGCACCTTTTGGTGCTAGCCTAGTTATGATTCCTTAATTGTTTTGTTTACGTTTACCTTTACTTCCGTACAATTATTTCTAAGTGTATGCATGCATAGTTCATTGGTAACCACCCTTGGTTCGGTAGTTTTGAATGAAGGTAGAGGCCAATTGCCTAGTATATATGACCAACTGACCCTAGGTGAGCGAACTGAAACGGGAAGGGTAAGATATGACCAACTGACGACCCTTTCTACTTGTGCGATTTGACCAACTGATCACCTATCGTTTGGATGAACTTAAGAATTGGGGGGTGTAGTGTATAAGTTCCTAACGGCCGGGCACTCACTATTATCAATCTAGAATGTAGCGGTACTTAATGAGTTGCCTTAGGGGACCAGGAACAACAGGACTTATGACGGTGCGCCTAATTTCTCCCGTGGTGACATCTTTGCTGATAGGTTAGGGCTAATTGACCAAACGCTGTCCTCTCGAATTTGACCCCACCTGAAGTAATTGGAAGTAAGTAGACGTAGACATAACTAGGTTAGCACCACTTCTCTCTATTGATTTCTCTTTACCATTTAATTGCTTTTATTTACTTTATTCTGTATTAGTAGTTTAATTAATTAAATCCCTTTCGAAACCATTATTATTCTGTGACACTACACTTAGTAATAATCCAACACACATTTACTACACTTATTATTCTTGGGATGACCTCGGCTTTACCATTTACTACACTACACACGACCGGGTACACTGCCCGTTAGTGCCCGTTAGTGCACTAGGGTAGACCATATATATTGAGACACACTATAAATTTAAGACCTGGTCAATAAAACCTGCATCAAAACACAAGAAGAAGAAATAGACTATAAACTTATCAATAGTCACATCTACCAAAACATTAATAAAATTCTTCCAACAATAAAAAAAAATTTGTCGACATAGCCCGAGATTTATAGATTATTGTATATTTGAGCCTAACCATTATACTAAAAACTCGATAATTTACACAAACATTACGCGATGAACAATAAGATCGAACATGTGTAC
Source organism: Chrysanthemum lavandulifolium (assembly GCA_022545495.1). Taxonomy (NCBI): domain Eukaryota; kingdom Viridiplantae; phylum Streptophyta; class Magnoliopsida; order Asterales; family Asteraceae; genus Chrysanthemum; species Chrysanthemum lavandulifolium. Next base: position 292,252,467 of record CM040238.1, on the reverse strand, counting down.
ATCGCACGGGTTCGTAATGCCTCGTATTATTTAATATACTTGTTCTCATTGGTAGTTTTCTAATCATAAAACTGCGATAATTCAAAGAATATACCCAAAAGAACCATTATAGTCGTAACTGTATTATTCAAAGAACATACGAATTTCCATGGTCTTCTTTCCCATTGTATATTATTTAATAAACTTGTGTTCATTAGTTGTTTTTTAATCATAATACTGCAATAATTCAAAGAATATACCTAAAAGAACCACAATACACGTAACTATATTATTGAAAGAATATACAAATTTTCACGATCTTTTTTCCCAGTGTATATTATTTAATAAACTTATGCTTAATGCTAGTTTTATAATCATAATAATGCAATGTTTGAAAGAATATACCCAAAAGAACCACAATAAACGTAAGTGTATTGCTAAAAGAATATAAAAATTTCCACGGTATTCTTTCCCATTGTATATTATTTAATAAACTTGCGCTCATTGGTAAAATTTTTTAACAGAGAATATACGCAAAAGATCCAAAATATACATAATTGTTTTATTGAAAAAATATACAAATTTTCATGGTCTTCTTTCCCAATGTATATAATTTTAGAAACTCGTGCTCATTGATAGTTCTTTAATCATAATACTGCAATAATACAAAGAATAAACACAAAATAACCACAATACACGAAACTATATTATTCAAAGAATATACCAATTTCCACGGTCTTCTTTCCCGGCGTATATTATTTAATAAACATGTACTCATTGGTAGTTTTTTAATTATAATATTCCAATAATTCAAAGAATATAACCAAAAGAACCACAATACATGTAACGGTATTATTCAAAGAATATGCAAATTTTCCTGGTCTTCTTTAACACTATATATCAAGGTTGTCAAGATCGGGATCCTACCCAGGATCGTTTTCGTCTTTGAAAGATTGTGATCGTAAGATCGGATCGGGATCTTAAGATCCTACTATAAGGTTATTTATTAATATTTTATGTAATTGTATACAAATCTACAAATTCTAATACATTATAACCACAAAATACTATGAATGTTTCATATAAATGTTGTCCTAAATTATGATTATAAAATGTTTAAAAAGATTAACATGTTATTTTTTGAATTGTACAAACAAACAACCCAAAAATTTGTAGTTTTTAGTTCATAATCCGAGAAAAGTAAGATCAGATCGGATTAGATCGTAAGATCATATGGTCAAGATCGGGATCCTATAAAATCTTAATCTTGAAAAGTTCCTATGTAGGATCCGGATCATTTTTGCTTTGTAGTATCGTAAAATCGTAAGATCCTAAGAACAGGATCGGGATCCCGACAACTATGCTATATATTATTTAATAAACATATGCTCATCGATAAATTTTTATTCATAGAACTCCAACAATTCAATGAATATATATATATTTCCACGGTCCTTTTTCCCAATGTATATTGTTTAATAAAATTGTGCATATTGATAGTTCTTTAATCATAATATTACAATAATTCAAAGAATATAACCAAAAGGACCATAATACACGTAATTGTATTATTCAAAGAATATACAAATTTCTGTGGTCTTCTTTCCCAGTGTTTATTATTAAATAAAATTATGCTCACTGGTAATTTTTTTTATCATAATACTACAATAAATGAAAGAATATACCCAAAAGAACCTCAATACACGTAATTGTATTATTCAAAAAATATACGACTTTCCACGGTCTTCTTTCCCAATTTATTTTATTTAATAAACTTGTGCTCGTTGGTAGTTTTATAATCATAATACTGCAATAGTTCAAAAAATATAATCAAAAGAACCACAATACACGTAATAATATTATTCAAAGAATATACACATATTTCCACGAGCTTCTTTCCTAGTGTATATTATTTATTAAACTTGTGCTCATTGATAGTTTTTTAATCATAATACTACAACACTAGTACAAAAAAGGGATTTGGTCACACATGGGCGAAATGGAACGACCACACATTCACATATTTGTGTGGCTGAATGTACGAAAATTGAAAATATTTATTAATTAGCGACACATGAAAATTTTGATTGTGTGACCATTAGAACGAGATTGACACACAATCGAATATTATGTGGCTAAAGGTATTTATTAATTTTGTTTATGATCGATTAGCCACATATGAATTTGGAACGCGTGACAAATACAAGTAACCTTGATGCATTAGTCGATATTTATGTGACTAAATGTACCGTAATAAAACAAACAACAACACTTGAACTCATTTTGTGTGACAATTTGAATTTCATTGTCACACATTTGAATATTTATGTGACTAGAGGTAATCGATAACTTTTATTATATAGTCACTTATAATTTGGGACGTGTGACGAATACAAATAAGTTTGAAACATTAGTCACACTATAAATACATTTATGTGACAAATCTATGTCACACAATTGAACTGTGTGACCAAAATCCATATATGGTCACATGAAGTAATTGTGTGTGTGGCTAAATCATATAGGCAAGTTTGTCACACATTATTTAAAAGTGACTGCTATATTTTGCTGAATATTTAGCCACATCTGAATTTGAAATGTATGACAGCTAAAAAGTAAGTTTGAAGCATTAGTCACGATATACATTTAAAAGTGACAGATATATGTCACACACTTGAACAATGTGACCAAATGTCATATACAAATAAGTTTTTCTCAAAATTTTGACTTCCCTCTAAAAGAGTTGAGATCAATATAGAACTCATATTTGTCATAAAACAAATGAACCAATTATAGTCATCCATTTTTTATCTAAATTAATACAAAATCATTTTTCACCTTTTTTTAAAACAACATATCTTACAAACGGTAAATCTACAAACTATAAAAAATATACCATCGCGACGAGAATTAAATTATCTTTATATATATTTGCACTTTTATATATTTTCGACAAACATTTTTTTTTCAAAAATTCCGTTCGAAAAAATCATATATGATTTTTACGAATCATATGTGATTTTTACAAATCATATATAATTCTCAAAAATCATATATGATTTGTCAAAATCGAATCATATATGATTTTCACAATTCATATATGATTTTTGTTGACCGAAATTGTGAAAAAAAAAGTTGTTAAAAATATATAGTAGTGCATATCTATAGAATGATAATTTAATTATCGTAGCGATAGTATAATTTTTATCGCATAACGATTAACGGTTTGCGAGATATTTAATTTTTTAAAAAACAATGAAAGTTTATCATAATAAAAAAATGAACGGCTATTATTAGTTAGTAAATTTGAGATAAACTTTTGCCCCCTCTAAATCTCATTTTTCTATTTCCTCTTGAGTCACACATACCCTTTTCCCCCAAAATCAAAATGATATCCATCTGCAACTACAAACCCTAAAATACAAAATCAAAATCACACACACACACACACCATCAAAGGTGTTAGATCCCTCCCTTTTCAATGTGGAGGATCCCGAGATAGCCCAGGTGGTTGAAGTAGTCCTACAAGCAGGTTGGTGTTATGTAGTAAAAATTGACCTTATATTGCTTTTACAGCAGGTTGGTGCTGTGTGAGAGTGCCAATGAAGCATTAAAGGTATTTATGCGATTTAGGAACATTAAAATATAGCACACAGTATAAAATGTGAGAGTGCCAATGCATAATGAGCCATAGTGCTTGGCAAAAAATGGACACAATTATATAAGCATTTTCATAATTATTAAGAATGATTGAGTGGTCATTGTAGTTGACTTGTCATTGCGAAGATGTCATAAGGCATAGTTTGTAAGAATATATGATTTAATACATAATGTGTGACTCTTTGTTTATGTTTATTGTAAGAATGATGAATGTTTGCAACGAATAATCGGGGACACTCTTTTGAAAAGTCAACCATGCTAATTTGCAAGGATGCCAATCGAGTTAATTTGTTAAATACTTTTCAACATTAGTATATCATGTTAGCCATTTATACAAGTGATTTTGTAATGAAATTTATATTATTGATCTAATGTCCAAGTTGCCTGCCATCTGTTTAAAGAATAAATATAGTACCCATCAAAAGTTAATTTTTTATGTCTTTGGAATGTGTTATACGGATATTAACCTTATATCCAATTTCCAAAAGGTGTATGTTAGTATGTTTGGTAAAATTACGCAAGCTTAGTACTTCCTGAATGTATAAATGCCTAATAGTGATAATTACCTTTTAGTTTAGTAATTTCTCTTCAATGGAAAGTGTGCTCTACTGCAAGCCTCACTTTGAGCAGCTCTTTAAGGAGAGTGGCCATTTTAACAAAAACTTCACATCACGTATGTTTTTTTTTCCTCATCCTTGTTTGTATTTTCTTGGGCTGATTTGATCATTTTTAGTTTGGATTTATGATGATTTGTCATTTTTAACGGCTGCAAAGGCGGCCGACTCTTCAATGCTGGTAATTTTTTGGTCTTATTACACAAATATTTTTTGATTTATTAGCAGCATTTTAAATCTTTTTATCTGCAGACAAAGTCACCAAGCAAAGCTGGTGGCATGTTCTCGGGGACCCAAGACAAATGTGCTATTGTGGCAAAACTGCTTATCCTCTGGAAAAGGTACTTACCTATCTTTAAAAGCATAGTTCATGAAATAAATATGGATACGGAAAAATGGGTGGGTCAGTCAGTTTTATGGACAGGTCACAATTGCAATTATTTTTATATGGGCTGAAACAGCACGGGTTGGGTTGACCCTAAACACTTATGGTCCTTGGCTTTTAATTTTTTTCTATGACCAATTAGTGTGTGGATATTTGTATTTTATCATAATTGGTTATATGCTATAAAAAAAAATTCACATGGGTGGCTTTCGACCTGTTGACGTGTTTCCTTATAAGCTAATCTTTTTTACTTTGCAGTTTTGGCCCATCTTATATAAAACATAGCCCAATTGACACGTATGCATAAACATATACCACAAGTGTATCTGATATTACAGATGTGATTTAATTCAGGTAACCGTAGAGAACCAATCATACCACAAGTCATGTTTTATGTGCTCCTATGGAGGCTGCTCTTTATCTCCGTCAAACTATGCAACTTTGGAGGGAATATTGTAGTACAAGAATCATTTCTCGCAGCTATTCAAGGAGAAGGGCAGCTACAATCATCTGATCAGATCTGCATCCATTAAACGCATTGCTGCAGCAACTGCATCAACAGAAGCAGCAACTTCTCTCATTTTCATTGCTGCTAGTCTGCATGTTCTGGTTTTCTAGACTTACATATATAGTAGGTTTATGAATAGATAAAATATTTGTATTGATCTGCAAGTTTACTGAATGTTTGGAACAAGGGAGGGTATTGGATTATGAATGTTTAAATCCTTAATATATTTGATACATCCGAATGGTTCAGAAATTCGTTGAGTTGCTGATATCGAAGTAGTTTCCAACCCCAATTTTTAACCAGAACCAAAACATGTCATATAAGGTACTTTCTTCAACCCATCCACTCTACATAGTACCAAAGCAGATGCAAATAGGTTGTTCTGCTGTTTTTGTTACTTCGAAAGTCTAGTGATTATACAGAAGAGTGTCTGCTTGCTTTTGGTAGAAGATATGTTACACTATGAAGATTTCAGCTACACATACTAGCGTTTGGTAGAAGATATTCCACACAGTAAAGATTTCAGCTACTCGTACTGCCGTTTAGCAGAATATATTTCACAGTGAATATTGCAGGTATGTGTACTCACATTCATATCCTGTAAAGGAAATTTAACTACGCAATCATAAATGTTGACAAACGCATATTGTGGTAGATAATTTGTCATTCATTAAACTTCTGTAAAATACCTAAAGATTGATTTTCCATGAATTTATATGACTTGAGCCTTATTGTTCCTGCCTTGTTTTCTTTATAGTATAATATTGCAAAGTAAATTCAGAGAGAACACATCAAAGTAGAGTGGATGGGTTGTTTTTTAATTATAATATTCCAATAATTCAAAGAATATAACCAAAAGAACCACAATACATGTAATGGTATTATTCAAAGAATATGCAAATTTTCCTGGTCTTCTTTAACACTATATATCAAGGTTGTCAAGATCGGGATCCTACCCAGGATTGTTTTCGTCTTTGAAAGATCGTGATCGTAAGATCGGATCGGGATCTTAAGATCTTACTCTAAGGTTATTTATTAATATTTTATGTAATTGTATACAAATCTACAAATTCTAATACATTATAACCACAAAATACTATGAATGTTTCATATAAATGTTGTCCGAAATTATGATTATAAAATGTTTAAAAAGATTAACATGTTATTTTTTGAATTGTACAAACAAACAACCCATAAATTTGTAGTTTTTTAGTTCGTAATACAAGAAAAGTAAGATCAGATCGGATTAGATCGTAAGATCATATGGTCAAGATCTGGATCCTATAAGATCTTAATCTTGAAAAGTTCCTATGTAGGATCCGGATCATTTTTTCTTTGTAGTATCGTAAAATCGTAAGATCCTAAGATCAGGATCGGGATCCCGACAACTATGCTATATATTATTTAATAAACATATGCTCATTGATAAATTTTTATTCATAGAACTCCAACAATTCAATGAATATATATATATTTCCACGGTCCTTTTTCCCAATGTATATTGTTTAATAAAATTGTGCATATTGATAGTTCTTTAATCATAATATTACAATAATTCAAAGAATATAACCAAAAGGACCATAATACACGTAATTGTATTATTCAAAGAATATACAAATTTCTGTGGTCTTCTTTCCCAGTGTTTATTATTAAATAAAATTATGCTCACTGGTAATTATTTTTTATCATAATACTACAATAAATGAAAGAATATACCCAAAAGAACCTCAATACACGTAATTGTATTATTCAAAAAATATACGACTTTCCACGGTCTTCTTTCCCAATTTATTTTATTTAATAAACTTGTGCTCGTTGGTAGTTTTATAATCATAATACTGCAATAGTTCAAAAAATATAATCAAAAGAACCACAATACACGTAATAATACTATTCAAAGAATATACACATATTTCCACGAGCTTCTTTCCTAGTGTATATTATTTATTAAACTTGTGCTCATTGATAGTTTTTTAATCATAATACTACAACACTAGTACAAAAAAGGGATTTGGTCACACATGGGCGAAATGGAACGACCACACATTCACATATTTGTGTGGCTGAAGGTACGAAAATTGAAAATATTTATTAATTAGCGACACATGAAAATTTTGATTGTGTGACCATTAGAACAGTATTGACACACAATCGAATATTATGTGGCTAAAGGTGACTGTTAATTTTGTTTATGATCAGTTAGCCACATATGAATTTGGAACGCATGACAAATACAAGTAACCTTGATGCATTAGTCAGATATTTATGTGACTAAATGTACCAGAATAAAACAAACAACAACACTTGAACTCATTTTGTGTGACAATTTCGGAATTTCATTGTCACACATTTGAATATTTATGTGACTAGAGGTAACTGATAACTTTTTATTATATAGTCACTTATAATTTGGGACGTGTGACGGATACAAATAAGTTTGAAACATTAGTCACACTATAAATACACTTATGTGACAAATCTATGTCACACAATTGAACTGTGTGACCAAAATCCATATATGGTCACATGAAGTAATTGTGTGTGTGGCTAAATCATATAGGCAAGTTTGTCACACATTATTTAAAAGTGACTGCTATATTTTGCTGAATATTTAGCCACATCAATTTGAAATGTATGACAGCTAAAAGTAAGTTTGAAGCATTAGTCACGATATACATTTAAAAGTGATAGATATATGTCACACACTTGAACAATGTAACCAAATGTCATATACAAATAAGTTTTTCTCAAAATTTTGACTTCCCTCTAAAAGAGTTGAGATCAATATAGAACTCATATTTGTCATAAAACAAATGAACCAATTATAGTCATCCATTTTTTATCTAAATTAATACAAAATTATTTTTCACCTTTTTTTAAAACAACATATCTTACAAACGGTAAATCTACAAACTATAAAAAATATACCATCACAACGAGAATTAAATTATCTTTATATCTATTTGCACTTTTATATATTTTCGACAAACATTTTTTTTTCAAAAATTCCGTTCGAAAAAATCATATATGATTTTTACGAATCATATGTGATTTTTACAAATCATATATAATTCTCAAAAATCATATATGATTTGTCAAAATCGAATCGTATATGATTTTCACAATTCATATATGATTTTGTTGACCAAATTGAAAAAAAGTGAAAAAAAGTTGTTTAAAATATATAGTAGTGCATATCTATAGAAAGATAATTTAATTTTAATCGTAAAAACAATGATATCATATAAAAACGAATTTTATCGCATAACGATTAACTCATTTTCTATTTCCTCTTGAGTCACACATACCCTTTTCCCCCAAAATCAAAATGATATCCATCTGCAACTACAAACCCTAAAATACAAAATCTAAATCACACACACACACCATCAAAGGTGTTAGATCCCTCCCTTTTCAATGTGGAGGATCCCGAGATAGCCCAGGAGGTTGAAGTAGTCCTACAAGCAGGTTGGTGTTATGTAGTAAAAATTGACCTTATATTGCTTTTACAGCAGGTTGGTGCTGTGTGAGAGTGCCAATGAAGCATTAAAGGTATTTATGCGATTTAGGAACATTAAAATATAACACACAGTATAAAATGTGAGAGTGCCAATGCATAATGAGCCATAGTGCTTGGCAAAAAATGGACACAATTATATAAGCATTTTCATAATTATTAAGAATGATTGAGTGGTCATTGTAGTTGACTTGTCATTGCGAAGATGTCATAAGGCATAGTTTGTAAGAATATATGATTTAATACATAATGTGTGACTCTTTGTTTATGTTTATTGTAAGAATGATGAATGCTTGCAACGTATAATCGGGGACACTCTTTTGAAAAGTCAACCATGCTAATTTGCAAGGATGCCAATCGAGTTAATTTGTTAAATACTTTTCAACATTAGTATATCATGCTAGCCATTTATACAAGTGATTTTGTAATGAAATTTATATTATTGATCTAATGTCCAAGTTGCCTGCCATCTGTTTAAAGAATAAATATAGTACCCATCAAAAGTTAATTTTTTATGTCTTTGGAATGTGTTATACGGATATTAACCTTATATCCAATTTCCAAAAGGTGTATGTTAGTATGTTTGGTAAAATTACGCAAGCTTAGTACTTCCTGAATGTATAAATGCCTAATAGTGATAATTACTGTTGTATTTAGTCTTTATCTTAGCCTACAAGAGTCTAGTTCTAGAATATCAATAACGCGTACGCGTCGTTTACGCGTACATGTCATTGGGTCGGTTTGCATCTCAAGCCGAGATGTCCAACACGTCTGTATTATTCTTTTTCACAGCCGGCATAGGTACAGTGTTAGAATCGGTTGTTCTTTCCCCCTCATCTCTATAAGAAGGAGGTGAGGGGGGAAGGGTTATGAACTCATCCTTTGTACCGGTTTATCTCCCCCTCATCTCTAGAAGAAGGAGGTGAGGGGGGAGGGGTCATGTACGCATTCTTTCAATAACTAATCAAACAACTGATTAGGGAAACTTACTTGTGCATGTTATTTATCTTTTCTGTCGGTAAACTGCTGGTGTTACGTCTTCTTGGTCGAAGTTATCCGTGCTAGTAACCAGGTTGTAGTTGTCGAATACTACAAGTGGTATCAAGAGCTTTGGTTCGGAAGTTCTCTCGTTATCTAGGATCGATCGAGAAGGGTTTCTTGGGTCTTCGATTGTCCGGGTTTGCGACAAGGTGTAGGAGACTTGAGGGTTTGTTGGTTTTCGGTGTATCGAAGATCGATGGTATTTTTTCCGGCGGGTCTTCATCGGAGTAAACGAAGAAGAAGGAGAAGGTGCCTTTTGGTTTTGTTTTTCTTGTTGAAACAAAGACAGTATTATTGTATCAATGGAAGTGTGAGTTGCTTTTTATTTTTAAAAGCAAAGGCAAAAGTGATAATAGTGCTTGGTCTTTTGTTGTCACGACAAGGTTGAAAAAAAAAAAAAAAAGGTACAGTTGATGGGTAAGTAAAGTAAGCACTTCATAATATAATATTTATTATATTTATATAATAATTTTATTATATTGGTACTTTGGTTATTTATTAAGAGGGTATTGCACAAGGGACTTTATTAATTTGTGATTGTGAGGTTTTATTTTTTTCACAAGGTTTAGCAAATTAATAAAGGGGTTTAAAGAATGACGGGAGCCAAGTTTGACATCGAGAAATTCGTTGGAACTGGTGATTTCGGGTTATGTCTTTTGTTTTTTATTTTCTTTGACAACAAAAGGAAGTACGACACAAGGTTTCTTGGGAGTTCGGTTTTAGGACTTCAAAAAGTGTCGGGACTTTTTGCTTGGTACACAGTATCAACTGAAAAGGGTTTCTGCTATTCCGGGTTTGGACAGCAGGTCTTGGTTCTTGTTCGAGCAACAAGGGTTTTGTATTTGAAATTAGTCTTTGTCAAGGTTTACTTGAAGGGTTTCGTTTGTCGAGGTTACGACAAGGTGTAGAAACATTCAAGGGTTTTTTCGGTTTGGATTTTTAAACCGATCGACACAAGGTGCTTGAAGATTCAGGTTTTGAACTTCAAAGGTGTCGGGTATTGCAAAGATTCTTTTCAAAGGTTCTTGGATTTTCAAGTGGTCGAGGTAGTTATCGACACGGGTTAAGAAAGTTCAAGGTTATAAAGGGTTCGCCGGTGGTTTTATCAGGAACAAGGAAGACTAATTGCGTATATACCTTGGACGGTCAGGGAGTGACCGGGAAGACATTGAAGGGTAGGAAGCAGTTAGGAGAATCTCAGACTGGAAGGAAGATCAAGAAAGGTAATTTTCTTGTGTCTTGTAAATCAGAGGTCTACACAACAATGTATGAAGAGTGGGATCGCCAAACATTTGGGTGTTGCGGGATTACAGCAGCAGAATGGGTTGGTTAAAAAGATGAACGTGACACTCTTTGGTTAAGGTATGTTGTTTTCTGATTCAGTCTGGTCTGTCCAAGGTTTTTTGGGCAGAAGATACAACCAAGCCTATAGATATGTTGGGGTTATTTGGTTGGCTTGCTAGTATTAAGCAAGGGATGCTTGAACCGGTTGAGGTCAAGTGCATATTCCTGGGATACCGTGAAGGTATGGTGTGTTATCAACTTTGGAGGTTAAATGACGTTACTTCAAATGGAGTACTTTACAGGAATATGGTTTTCAATGAAAGTGGGGAATACAAGAAAACTTTCATTGGTTCCGTGTAGGTACGTGTTCGGTCAAATTGTTGCATGGAGTTGGGTTTGAGGTGGAACCGCTAGGGGATCATACATTTGAGGTGGAACCTCAGGGGAATGTCGGTCAGGTAGTTGGTTCACAGGAAGTTCAAACTCAGGATTTGATATACTATCATTCAGCACGTGATAGGGAGCAACACTCAGCACGGGAACTAAACAGGTATAGAGAAGACAGTAACGAAGCTACTTTTGCAGTTGCTGTAGTAGAGAAGATATACGCACACGAGTCATTGACTTTCAATGATACAGTTACTTGTGAGGCAATTTCCAAGTGGAAGGCTTGATTGAAAGAAGATATGGTTACTCGGTCAAATATGTGTGTGCTCAGCAACGGTTGCAGGAAAAGTAGTGACGACAGCAACGACTATTACTGGGAGTATACACCAGGTATGTTCATACATCTATCTCTCTATATAGATGGTATGGTTTTTTCTTACGGATACAAGGCTGAGATCTGGGTTACCAAGGGATTGCTGGATAAAGCAAAGGGAAATATACTTGGTATGGAGATCGTCAGGGATCATAGTGGTAATACTACGGGGGTCACGATCCGTGGTTCACAATGAAAAGTTGGTACAAACTTTGTTGAGGACACCCATACCGTCGTTGGAGGGTAGTCTATCAGGGGACTGTGATGTGGAAAAGGATGGTAAGTGGTCATGTATATATGCAGTTGGAAGGCGGGAGTATCAGGTGGTCTGCACGAGACCCGACATAGCATCAGCCGATGTGGGTATGTTGAATGGGTTTGATCGTGGATTACGCATGATGTCATGTGTTTTTGTGGTTTTTGACTACGTCATGGGTATGTCAATCACAAGGTACAGTTTATGATACAAGGATGTGCAGGAAGCTGTGAAGCTATGATAGCACACGGAGGCTTTTTCAACAAATGAAGCGGCGTATATGACACTTACGGAGGCTGTGAAGGAGTTGCTGAGTGTTGGTGTTGGCTAATATAAAGCCTAAGGTGAAAATTGTTGTATTTAGTCTTTATCTTAGCCTACAAGAGTCTAGTTCTAGAATATCAATAACGCAGCGTGCGCTTACGCTGCACACGCCATTGGGTCGGTTTGCATCTCAAGCCGAGATGTCCAACACGCCTGTATTATTCTTTTCACACCGCATAGGTACAAGTGTTAGAGTCGGTTGTTCTTTCCCTCATCTCTATAAGAAGGAGGTGAGGGGAAGGGTTATGAACTCATCCTTTGTACTGGTTTATCTCCCTCATCTCTGAAGAAGGAGGTGAGGGGAGGGTCATGTACGCATTCTTTCAATAACTAATCAAACAACTGATTAGGGAAACTTACTTGTGCATGTTATTTATCTTTTCTGTCGGTAAACTGCTGGTGTTACGTCTTCTTGGTCGAAGTTATCCGTGCTAGTAACCAGGTTGTAGTTGTCGAATACTACAATTACCTTTTAGTTTAGTAATTTCTCTTCAATGGAAAGTGTGCTCTACTGCAAGCCTCACTTTGAGCAGCTCTTTAAGGAGAGTGGCCATTTTAACAAAAACTTCACATCACGTATGTTTTTTTTTCCTCATCCTTGTTTGTATTTTCTTGGGCTGATTTGATCATTTTTAGTTTGGATTTATGATGATTTGTCATTTTTAACGGCTGCAAAGGCGGCCGACTCTTCAATGCTGGTAATTTTTTGGTCTTATTACACAAATATTTTTTGATTTATTCGCAGCATTTTAAATCTTTTATCTGCAGACAAAGTCTCCAAGCAAAGCTGGTGGCATGTTCTCGGGACCCAAGACAAATGTGCTATTGTGGCAAAACTGCTTATCCTCTGAAAAGGTACTTACCTATCTTTAAAAGCATAGTTCATGAAATAAATATGGACACGGAAAATGGGTGGGTCAGTCAGTTTTATGGACAGGTCACAATTGCAATTATTTTTATATGGGCTGAAACAGCACGGGTTGGGTTGACCCTAAACACTTATGGTCCTTGGCTTTTAATTTTTTTCTATGACCAATTAGTGTATGAATATTTGTATTTTATCATAATTGGTTATATGCTATAAAAAAAAATTCACATGGGTGGCTTTCGACCTGTTGACGTGTTTCCTTATAAGCTAATCTTTTTTACTTTGCAGTTTTGGCCCATCTTATATAAAACATAGCCCGATTGACACGTATGCATAAACATATACCACAAGTGTATCTGATATTACAGATGTGATTTAATTCAGGTAACCGTAGAGAACCAATCATACCACAAGTCATGTTTTATGTGCTCCTATGGAGGCTGCTCTTTATCTCCGTCAAACTATGCAACTTTGGAGGGAATATTGTACTACAAGAATCATTTCTCGCAGCTATTCAAGGAGAAGGGCAGCTACAATCATCTGATCAAATCTGCATCCATTAAACGCATTGCTGCAGCAACTGCATCAACAGAAGCAGCAACTTCTCTCATTTTCATTGCTGCTAGTCTGCAAGTTCTGGTTTTCTAGACTTACATATATAGTAGGTTTATGAATAGATAAAATATTTGTATTGATCTGCAAGTTTACTGAATGTTTGGAACAAGGGAGGGTATTGGATTATCAATGTTTAAATCCTTAATATATTTGATACATCCGAATGGTTCAGAAATTCGCTGAGTTGCTGATATGGAAGTAGTTTCCAACCCCAATTTTTAACCAGAACCAAAACATGTCATATAAGGTACTTTCTTCAACCCATCCACTCTACATAGTACCAAAGCAGATGCAAAAAGGTTGTTCTGCTGTTTTTGTTACTTCTAAAGTCTAGTGATTATACAGAAGAGTGTCTGCTTGCTTTTGGTAGAAGATATGTTACACTATGAAGATTTCAGCTACACATACTAACGTTTGGTAGAAGATATTCCACACAGTAAAGATTTCAGCTACTCGTACTGCCGTTTAGCAGAATATATTTCACAGTGAATATTGCAGGTACATGTACTCACATTCATATCCTGTAAAGGAAATTTAACTACGCAATCATAAATGTTGACAAACGCATATTGTGGTAGATCATTTGTCATTCATTAAACTTCTGTAAAATACCTAAAGATTGATTTTCCATGAATTTATATGACTTGAGCCTTATTGTTCCTGCCTTGTTTTCTTTATAGTATAATATTGCAAAGTAAATTCAGAGAGAACACATCAAAGTATGTTATAAATTTTTAAAAACTTTATAACTTAGGAAACATAAATATGATAGTAAAAGAGGCTTGTCGTATTAGAATCAATATTGTTGCAAATTTAAGTGTAATGAAGTCGCAATCATTTTTGGGAAGTAGTTTTCTAGCACAAATGTTATTGCTGCCGGATATGTCACAACAAGTTCTGCACATGAAGAATGTCCAAGCACAGCCAAGTACAAAGCATCCAAAGGCTTGCAACTCTACCAAAGATAAATCTATTAATTGATAGAAGCCTTGTATAATTTAATAGAATGTAGTCATTAGCTTTAGCTTATATTAGCTTATTAGTGTAGCTTGGTTAGATATAGTGCAACAATGTAACATTAGTGTCTATAAATAGTCTTGTACATCTCTCATTTTAGTAATGAAATCTTTCACTTTTTTTTTTTTTTTATTTATTTTTTTTTTGTATGTGAAACAAACATGCTTTGTGTGACTAAATATTATAAATGGCCACACAAACATAAAATTCATGTGGCCATTGGATGATCAATAGTCACACAATATTCACATTTCTTCACTTTAAACGGCATATGGTCACATT
Source organism: Chrysanthemum lavandulifolium (assembly GCA_022545495.1). Taxonomy (NCBI): domain Eukaryota; kingdom Viridiplantae; phylum Streptophyta; class Magnoliopsida; order Asterales; family Asteraceae; genus Chrysanthemum; species Chrysanthemum lavandulifolium. The sequence goes on along the minus strand of CM040238.1, from coordinate 292,237,357 downwards.
TATTAACAATTTTGACCACTATATGCTTAATTGTATGTGACTAAATACCTAAAGGAAACATACTTTGTGTGACTAAATGTTACAAAGGGCCACACAAACATAAAATTCATGTGGCCATTGGATGATCAATAGTCACACAAAATACACATTTCTTCATTTTAAATAGCATATAGTCACACTTATTAACACTTTTAGTCACTTTATGCTTAATTGTATGTGACTAAATACCCAAAATAAACATGATTTGTGTGACTAAATATTACAAAAGGCCACACAAACATAAAATTCAAGTGGCCATTGGATTAATAATAGTCACAAAATACACATCCTTCACTTTAAACACCATATGGTCACACTTATTAATACTTTTGGCCACTTTATGATTAATTGTATGTGACTAAATATAAAAAAAAAATGCTTTGTGTGACTATACAGTGTTTACGGTCACTAATACCGGTTAATCCAACTAAATTTGTACCTAATTAGTCACATATGTTAAGGTTCTGGTTATTGTTATGTAATAGAGACTAAAAAGAACTCAAACATGTGACCGTAGGTACCCTACCCTACGGTCACACGACCTTTAGTCACACACCCTCGAAAAATCATGTGTGACTATATGTACATCGTCACACTTTATTGGGTGTAGCCAAATCCACTTTCTTTTCTAGTGCAATAATTCAAAAAATATACCCAAAAGAAACACAATACACGTAACTGTATTATTCAAAGAATATACGAATTTTCATAGTCTTATTTTCAAGTGTTTATTATTTAATAAAATTGTGCTCATTGGTAGTTCTTTAATCATAATACTGCAATGATTCAAATAATATACCCAAAAGAACCACAATACATGTAACTGTATTATTCAAAGAATTTACGACTTTCCACGGTCTTATTTCTCAGTATATATTATTTAATAAACTTTTGCTCATTGGTATTTTTTTAATCATAATACTGCAATAATTATAAGAGTATACCCATAAGAACCACAATACACATAATTGTATTATCAAGGAATATACGAATTTCCACGATCTTCTTTCTTAGTGTATATTATTTAATAAACTTGTGCTCATTGGTAGTTTTTTAATCATAATAATACAATGAATCAAAGAATATACCCAAAAGAACCACAATACACGTAACTGTATTATTCGAAGAATATACAAATTTTCACGGTCTTCTTTCCAGTGTATATTATTTAATAAACTTGTGTTCATTGGTAGTTTTTTAATCATAATACTGCAATAATTCGAAGAATATACCCAAAAGAACCACAATACACGTAACTCTATTATTCAAAGAATACACTAATTTTCATGGTCTTCTTTCCCAGTGTATATTGACTGATAGGCATGTTCAAAAGTGCCTACAGTTGAAAATTCTATTTCACCTGCAAGTTCTCCGCCTACAATGTCTCCATCTGTAGAAACTACAAGTAAGAACTACTTTTGAATTGTTTTTAAGTTTATTTTTGTTAGTTCGTTCGTAAAGCTATATCATCCTCATGTTTACAAGTGCCGGTTCTTCCGCCTAAAGTATCTCCTTCTCGATCTTCACTAAGAATCCCCAAGCCGCTTCAAGCATTACCACCTCCACCTCGCAATGAAGGTATATAAACTTATCAAATAACGTAGCCATCCAGTCACTGTTCTATTTATGGGTTAGTAATGGTAAAACCGCTAAACGTTCAACGTTATGGAGGTTACCTTTAAATTTAGTGTTTTATTTTTTATTTTTTCCTATCAGCAGCCTTTCATTTAACTGATGGTTAACTTCTAGCAATCCTTACAATTCGACTTTTGCATCATTTTTAGATTGTACAATAATGTGCGTGGAGCCGTTAACGAACACACCACCTGGTACACCATGGGAGAAATGAAGACAACAAAGATTCAGAAAAGACGGTTGTCATGATCAACATGGTACCACATGGTGAAAATTTTGAAAACTTCACCGCGTATGTAACTGCTCAAAGATTATGGCTGAAACAAGTGCCTATTAAGTATTCTCTTTTCGGCGATTATGAAGTTTTGTTCGTGAAGTATCCAGGTACCTCTATGCTAAGAGATCGAGATATGGCCAGGTCGGGAGGGTTTGGGCAACAGTTTAAAACGAGCCTTTTTTCAGTACTGGTAGAAACGGCCGGGTTGATTCTAATACACTTCATTATGCATATAACCCGTACCTATTATCAGATATTTTTTTGTTTCATCAGTTTACCAGAATTTATAAAATACAACCCAAGTTCATTAATATGTAAATGGGTCGAAACTAACATGGTACCAGTTTCGGGTTGAAACCGGCCTTTTCAACAATTATTCACTGGTGGGAGTGGTTGAAACAGGCTTTATAAGTCTCATCTACCAACTCGACCCACAAATAAGTAAATTGGTCGAAACTGTCACATCTACCATACTTCTAGGATCAATTCGTTTGACCTCGAAAGTCAAACTGAATTTTTTCTTGCTTATAATCATAATCATTTTGTTGTTAATAGGTCTTCCGCCATCGCCACCTATGCCATCATCACGCAACGGTACTGGTTGACCGTATGGTCACGGAAACAACGGTAGGGACATAAAGCCGGCCCCTAGGTGTCGATATCAGTAAGCAAAGGTCTAGCAATAGGCTATGTTTTTTTTTTTAAAGGCCTAGCAATAGGCTATGTGGTGGCATAATTTCCATAATATTTTTATCAGCAGTGGTAGCCGTGGTTCTAGTCTCCGTTGCTGCTTGGGTTCTTTTGGTTAAACGTAGGGAAGGGGCCCAATCAGGACACACCCCACCAGCTACTTTACTATCTGTCACAAAATCATCAGGGGTTGGTGGATCAACGATAGGAAGTGGGCCCGAGTCAGCTTCATTATCTGCAAAGACGTTTAGTAAATGTTCCATGTGATTAAGGTTTATTATTATACTTCTTATCTTTTTGCAAAGAATACGTAGTAAACTGGGACCCAAATTTTGAAACAGATTTTAATGATCTAAGAATTAGAAGTTTCATTTTTCAGTTGAGCATTATTTCCAAACTTTATCTTTTCTTAAACATTAAAAATTAGTTAACTGCTACTAGTTGTACATATAAAAATTATCATGACCCCAGTCACTTTCCATTACCAGTTAATCGAACAATTATCTATAGAGTTTTAGCGACCACTTTTATGCATTTTTTTATGGGGCTATTGGCACCATAATATATCATACTTGTTACTTGCACCTTATATATGTATCGAACAATTTTTTTGCTATATATGTACTAAACTTGATTTTATTGTATTTTTTTTATTTTATGACCATTTTGCCCCTCGTTTTTTGCTACTATATGTATCATAGTTGTCATAAAGTACAAAAAAATACAATAAAATCAAGTTTAGTATATAGAATAGCAAAAAAAAAATTGTTCGATACATATAAACGGTGCAAGTAACAAGTATGATACATACAGTGCCATTAGCCCTTTTTTATGTATCTATCACTTTACGGGGAATATTTTTTTTGTTAAATTACTTCTTCTCCACTAGATCTACAATGCCATCTTTTAGAAAAATTAACTGACTTCTAGTTAATTTCTTGTTATTAGCAAGACTAAATTCTAACTCGCATATTCCTATACAGTGTTAGTAACTGTATATATTATAGAAAGGTAGAAATCTTCATTGATATACCATATTCCTTATTAAATAACAATCTACAACCTAATTCAGGACAAGAAAACAAAACATAAAAAGTTCCTTAAACTTTTTGACTAGACATCATACAAAATCGATCAAGCATTAAGTTACCGATACACGCATCTTCATCCAATGTCGATCATCCACTGACAATAAATCTTTGACTTGGCGCATTGTTGGCCTTTCTTGTGGGTTGTTGTTCAAACATGCCCGTGATATATTCAAAATTAAATGAGCTAGTTTCTCAACTAGAGGTGATGGTCGCGGAATAAGTCTATCTCCTACATTGGCCAGCAATAGGTCATCTGTCGACATTGTTGGTAGACGTGATATAAGTTCTCCAGGATGCTTTCCCATAATGACTTCTACTGCAACAACTCCAAAACTATACACATCGCATTTCTCTGTCGCCACCATCTTATAAGCAAGCTCTACAATGAAGGAAGCAGGACAATCCAAAAAAAGTTGTTATATAACTTGAGAATAAGTATGTATCGATATATAACTTTAAAATATATGGTAGTTACCTGGCGCAATATAGCCATAGGTGCCTACAACCGCAGTCAAATTGTATGAATCCAGCTTTAGAAACTTCGCTGTTCCAAAATCCGAGATATGTGCCTCATAATCAGAATCGAGAAGAATATTAGCTCCAGAAATGTCTCTGTGAATGATAGGAGGTGTACAATCATGGTGCATATAAGCCAAACCATTCGCTATAGCCCTAACAATTCTTACCCTTTTCAGCCAATCCATTTCCCTTGCTGTGATATCGCTACTTAAGAGGGATTTTAGACTTCCCTTCTCAAGATATTCGTAAATTAAAAATGAGTGACGAGCATGGAAGCAGTATCCATAGAGTTTAACTATGTTTATGTGCTTTATGTTTGTTAATGTTCGTACCTCATTTTGGAAGCCTATATGATCATCATTATCAGATGATGAATGAAGTTTCTTGAGAGCTACTAAATTGTTGGGTTGTAACTCAGCTTTATACACAGTACCGTAACCTCCCATCCCAATACAATATGCATCATCAAAATGATTTGTTGCCTTGATGATTTAATCATACATTGCCTGTCCATCAAAACTTGTTATTGAGAAAATTTTACCACCTTCTTCGCCTGATGGTTTCTGTGGATAAATTTTATTTCTACGTCGATAAACAATGAGGCCACACATGAATATACCAAGTAAAAGAGCAACAAAAAGTGGGAACATAGTTACAAGGATGAGCTTATGATGAAAATGATTATTATTCTTCATTTCAAACCTGTAACATTTCCACACAGACGACGATTTCCTTGTAATGCTTCTCCAGACACATTTAGAAAGACAGCATAAGAGGGAACTGTACCTGTGAGCTCATTGTAAGACAGGTCGATATCAATCCCTCTTGGCAAGTTACTAAAACCAATAGGAATAGTATCAGATAGCTTATTGTACGTGAGAAAGATTCATCATTACCAGACTTTTTAAACTTCCAATTTCCGATGGTATCTCTATTGTGAGTGAATTCCAAGATAAATCAAGAACGTCGAGTTGACTTAATTTACCGATCTCTAATGGGATCTTTCCGCTGAGCTTGTTATTACTAAGATATATGTGACTAATTTGTACCCAATCACCAATATATTTCTGTAATGACCCGTTTAACCTATTTTTGGATAGGTCAAGAGTAAGGAGGACATACAGTGATCCAAGCTCTTGAGGTATAACACATGAAAGGTTGTTATCGCTCAAGTTTAAGTTTAACAAACTTTTCATCTCACCAAACTCCTTTGGAATCTGACCAACCAATTTATTAGATGAAAGATCAAGCACTTGAATTGAATACCCAAAGTTCGGTGGTATGCTTCCGCTGATGTTGTTATATCCCATCTTTAATGTAGTCAAATTTGTGCATTTACCCCAGTTTTGAGATAGTTGCCCATGAAATTTATTATGACTGACATCAAAAAAATTTAAGCTTGGGTAGACACCAAAACTATTCGATATATTTCCACAAAATTGGTTAAAATCAAACCTTGCTCTTATTAAGTAATGGCAATTCCATAGCCCTCTTGGTACAGGACCAGAGAGTTGATTTTGACTTACAGAGAAATGTTGAAGCTTTCCCCCTTGGCATAAATCATCAGGCAAATGGCCAGACAAATTATTTGTTTGCAGCTGTAGCTTAAACAATTGTAGACTTCCGATTCCTTGTGGTATAGGACCGGATAACTTGTTCTCACTGAGATACAGATTCTGAAGGCTTCTCAGGTTTTTTAACGATGAAGGAATTGAACCATTGAGTTGGTTTACGCTCAAATCTAAATCAGTTAGAGACTTCATATTTCCTAATTCAATTGGAATGGGTCTAGAGAGTTAATTTGCCCACAAATAAAGGATATTCAAAGACTTTAAATCACCCAACGATGAAGGAATTGAACCATTGAGTTGATTTTCACTCAATTCTAATCCAGTTAGAGACTTCATATTCCCTAATTCAATAGGAATCGGTCCAGAGAGTTGATTTGCCCACAAATAAAGGATATTCAAAGACTTCAAATCACCCAACGATGATGGAATTGAGCCATTGAGTTGATTTTCGCCTAAAGACAATACAGTGAGAGACTTCAAATTCCCTAATTCAAACGGAATGGGTCCAGAGAGTTGATTCGTGTGCAAATATAATTCAGTGAGAGACTTCAAATTCCCTAACTCAATTGGAATGGGTCCAGAGAGCTGATTTTCCCACATATAAAGAGTATTCAAAGAAGTTAAGTCACCCAACGATGAAGGGATTGAGACAGTAAAATTGTTTCCGAAAAGATGCAAAACGGTTAAGTGGCTTAGTTTACCAATTGGTAGGAGGAATTACACCAGAAAACAGATTGGTTGAAAAATTAAGGTAGACAAGTTTGGACAAGAGTCCGATTTCTGGCGGGATGGGACCAAAGAAGCTGTTTACACTAAGCTCAAAATGTTTAAGATTTCCTAGAATAGAGAACGGGAATTGGTGAAGCGTACCTTTTAACTCAGACGACGAGAGGTTCAACATGTTAATGTTCCCTTCAGCGTTGCAAGCAATTCCAAACCAAGAAAGGCACAAAGCGGGTGCACTAGTATTCGTTGGAAGGGGTGTCCAAGAAGATACAATTTGGGAGTTGTTAGGGATTTTAAGGCTCCCTTTCCATTTTTGAAGAGCATTTGCTTCCTCCAAAGAAGCAGAAGTAAAGTTTGGTACAAATGAGAGAGCAACGAGTAGTAGAGCTAGAGATAAAAGGAATAACTTTGAAGAAGCCATTACTTGTTTTTGCATGGTTTTTTTCTATACAGTGAAGGCTTGTATGTCTTTTTTTATACTTGAGCTACCCTTTTCTCATAAATTAATTTCCAATTCTCAGAAACTAATTTTTAGGTGGTGTCATATTATTCTACGAGATTGTTTTACTTTCGAAACTAGAGCAAACCCGTGAATAACACGAGCAGTAAAAGTAGATAATTAGGGTTAAATGCAAAAATGTTTGTATGAAATACTGGAAAATTTAGATTCGGGTAAAAAACCAATTCAAAAATGTAAGAAAGTATGCACAAACAATTCCAAACACTTCAGTTTGTGAAAATTATAATTTTAAGACTAAGATGCATATAAACAGATATTAATTAAAGTAGCATTCTAATTTGTGTCGAATTATGTTAACAGTTTTGCAAATTAAGTTTATTTCGCCAAACCACACATCATTGCTTAACAGCCAGAAGACCATTGGTCAGCTAAAAGAAGAAAAAATATACAAAATTAACATAAGATCAACCATTTTATAATCTTTTCAAAATAACATAAGATCAACCTTTGTGTTATTGTAAATCAAGTTTCAAAGTGAATAATGAGAGAGCATAAACGAAGGGTCAAAGGCCAATATTTCTTTGAAGAACAGAGTTTACATTGACATGATTTTACCTTTTTTTTGTTCTCTCTTATCAATAACGACCTCACCAAACTCACCCATGAATAATACGGGCATGTTCTTTTCTTTTTTGTATTGCTAATCAAAGACGACCTCCCCATACCTACCCACTAACCCAAACTTTGTTGACAATATGGTATATGAGTGCTTTCTTCTGATTGGAGCATAAAATATTAAATGTTTTCTAAAATAAATATTAAAAACCACTAATGATACGTTGTGCAAAAAAAGTCAAAGAAGTGCAGAAATATGGAGCATGCCAACCCTTTGAAATCCATACGGTAATCAAATACACTATTTGACACAAAATACTACCAGCTTACCATAGGATCTTTATATGTATGGTCAATCTACATAGGAAATTCCAGTAGCTTGATACCCTGTTTCATGATCGAAAAGAAAAGAAGCGAATATACACAACTGTAAATCTAAAGCACAATACAAAAGCCCAGATTTGTAAGTATCCAACTGTATTCTTAATTTAAACCAGTAAAAGAAAATGAAAAAAAAAAAAACAAAAACAAAAAAAAAGACATACAAATTGCATGTTCGATTGAACATTTCAGTAAAAGAAAAAATAATTTGTTACCTTTGGTAGATAAGTGATGATGACAAAATCGAAATCTCATATTACCATCTCAAAGGCAAGGTATTAAGTTTGATAAAATGCGAGATTGTGAATAAGAAATTAAAAAGAACAAGGACAGGAGAGAATATTCAAAACTGTTAATATAAAAAAGTTAGCTTAAAAACGGGCCAAAAGGGGTTGAATGTTTCACATAGTGTACAATTTATCCAATAACATTGGTTGATAACATATGTATTTTGTTATCATACGTGTCACACTATTATTTCTAATAAGATTTAATGAAATTTTGTACCATAGGTGTTTCTTGCAAGCCAATTGGACCCATGCAAATAAGTTAACTGTTTTGACCCGTTACTAAACCCAATCGACCTGTATCGTTCTCACTAAGCACAACAAGGAGAAATTAGATATTGGTGCACTTTTTTGGATCTCCAACTTTTAGCAAATCCATACAATTTGACTTTTACAAAATTTGTAGATTGTACAATAATGTGTGTGGAGCCGTTAACAAACACGGCACCTGGTACACCGTGCAAGTGTGTTTTGCCAATGCAAGTTGAGCTCGGTCTTGGTGTTTCACTTTACACCTTCTTTCCATTAGTATCCGTGCTTGCTTTTAAAATGGCCGCCGGACTTTTAATGTAATCATGGGAGCAAATGAAGACAACGAAGATTCAGAAAATATGGTTGTTATGATCAACTTGGTACCCCTGGTGAAAAATTTGAAAACTTCACCGCGTCTGTAACTGCTCAGAGATTATGGCTGAAACAAGTGTCTATTAAGTCCTCTCTTTTCGGCTATTATGAAGTTTTGTTCGTGAAGTATCCAGGTACCTCTATAGTAAGAGATCGAGATATGGACGGGTCGGGAGGGTTTGGGCAACAGTTCAAAACGGGTCTATTTTCAGTATTGGTAGAAACCACCCGGGTTGAAAAAATAACACACTTCATTATCCATTTGCCCCATTTCTGTAATTAGAGAAAAATATATTTCATGTGTTTGACAAAATTTTGCTTGCTTATAATCATAATCATTTGGTTGTTAATAGGTCTTCCGCCATCGCCACCTATGCCATCATCACGCAACGGTAATGGTGGACCGTTTGGTCACGGAAACAACGGTAGGGACATAAAGCCCCTCGGTGTCAATATCAGTAATCAAAGGTCTAGCAATAGGCTAAGTGGTGGCATAATTTCCATAATAGTTTTATCAGCAGTGGTAGCCGTGGTTCTTGTTTCCGTTGCTGCTTGGGTTCTATTGGTTAAAAGTAGGGAAGGGGCCCAATCAGGACACACCCCACCAGCTACTTTACTATCCGTCACAAAATCATCAGGGGTTGGTGGATCAACGATAGGAAGTGGGCCCGACTCAGCTTCATTATCATTCCGGTCTAATATAGCTTATAAAGGATCTGCAAAGACGTTTAGTTCAAGTGATATGGAAAAAGCAACTGATAACTTTAATGAGTTGGGTGTTTTAGGTGAGGGTGGGTTTGGGCGGGTTTATAGCGGGACCCTTGAAGATGGGACTAAAGTTGCTGTCAAGGTACTTAAACGTGATGATCAACAAGGGGGTCGGGAATTCTTGGCAGAAGTTGAAATGCTTAGCCGCTTGCACCATAGAAATTTGGTTCGGTTACTTGGCATTTGAACAGAAGAAAGAAACTGGTGTTTGGTTTATGAGCTAATCCCAAATGGAAGCGTTGAATCTCACCTTCATGGTATGAAATTCTTGACTTTCCAAAGTCAATTTTTTTACTTGCAAAAGTCAAATGTTTGGCCTTTTTGTGTTTTACTTTTTTGTTTAGGGATTGAAATGTTTGACTTTCAAAAGTCAAATATTTGAATTTAATTTTTTTAGTGAAGATGGTTTATAATTGGAGTGAAATTTTGGTTGATTAGGGATTGATAAGGAAGTCGCACCACTGGATTGGGGGCCCCGCTTGAAGATAGCTTTGGGTGCGGCTCGGGGGTTAGCTTACTTGCATGAAGATTCAAGCCCAAGAGTCATACATAGAGACTTCAAGTCTAGCAACATTCTGCTCGAACATGACTTTACTCCTAAAGTTTCTGATTTTGGTCTGGCTCGTTCCGCTTTAGATGAAGAAAACCAACATATTTCGACACGTGTCATGGGCACTTTCGGCACGCTTATTTTTTTTTCCTGTAAATGAGTCAGATTATATGTCTTGGCCCGTTAGGGAACCTGCAGCGTCAAATTTTCTTAAACTTCTTTTCATTTGAATTCAGGTATGTGGCTCCCGGTATGCAATGACAGGCCATCTTCTTGTAAAGAGGACGATATAGCTACGGAGTGGTACTCCTTGAGCTCCTAACAGGAAGAAAACCCGTTGACATGTCAATGCCATCGGGCCAAGAAAACCTTGTCGCATGGGCCCGTCCCCTCCTCCCAACACCAGAAGGTCTAAACTTGCTTATTGATCCATCACTATCCCATGAAGTTCCATTAGACAGTATTGCTAAAGTAGCAGCAATAGCATCAATGTGTGTGCAGCCCGAAGTGTCACACCAACCCTTCATGGGTGAAGTGGTTCAGGCCTTGATATTGGTCTGCAACGAGTGCGAAGAAACACGAGACTTGGGCTCAAGGACATGTAGCCAAGAGGATTTAATTCCCATGGACTTTGATCCACGAGCCAGTACAAACTCGGGCCTCGGCCCTGGCCCAGACCCAGCTCCATCGCATTCCACCTATCCAAGCTATGAATCTCCACTTGATGTGGAGAGCGGGTTTTCGGGTCTTGGGCTAGATGTACATTCGTATAGGATAACCTCAAGTTCAGGCCCGTTGAGGCCTAGGAGACGTTTGCAGATTTGGGAAAAGATGAAGAGATTTTCAAGTGGTAGTATGAGCGATTATGGAGACTTTTTGAAGTTATTGTCACGATCACGTTGACCATGGTCATCCCAACCGTCGGGTTTGCAGGAAAACTGCTGAATGAGATGTACAGAAAAAGTGTTGCATTGTATTGGGAATGTATTTCCTTGGTATAGTTGTAAATACAAACTGCAACAGCAAATACAAGAGGTTCGGGTTGTCTATAAAAGTAGAAATCTTTGTGTAAATTTTCTTGAAATCGCTGCGACATTTTTGTTAATTTCAAACTGAGTTTCGTTTCAAATCACATCTTCTGTTAGGTTAATACCCACAAATATTTTGGAAAAATGCAAAATAAATAAGGTAAACTTTTATGTGAGATTGTTGATGAAGTGTAACGGAATAATATAAAACAGATGAAACAAAATAGGGGTTTAAACACCCCTTAGGGGCATTCTATGAAACCAAATCAAAATTTATGTTTATATAGAAGTTACAGATTATCAGTTGGCGTTTAAACTCACGATTGAATTTGATTTTAATTCAGCATGTCAGGGTTGGCGTTTGCAAGGCATAATCAAGATGCTACTTAGAAAAGTCATAAATCAACCAGGGTCAATCTCTCTTTTAATAGAAAAACATAAAAATTCAAATGTTCTGAATAATCATCAACAGTTCAGCAGAGGACATAGATCAACAATTCAGAGAAGCACGGCCTTGTACCTTGTGGAAAAACTTAGAAAATTCATTACGGAAGAATTCCAACTCTCGCTTCAGGTTTTCATTCTCTTTATTAAAAATGTCAATTTGCCATTTTTGCCTTGCATTGATAGACTGCGAGCTGCTGCTCTGCTCCCACCATCTCCGAGAGAGAATTGGAGACTCGTAAATGTTTACAATGACCATATATAAGTCAAAAGAAGTAACATTATAAGTCAAAAGAAGTAGCATTTCCAATACGGATCCAATTAAGCAAAAAAAGTATATGTTAGAACAAGGCTAACAGAACATATGAAAGAAGAAGGATAGGACTGATTTATTGAAGAAAAAGAACTCCAATGAAATCAACTAGTCCCTATGGAGAGGACTCTTATTGAAATACAAATGATTGGTGATCATGCTCTACCTTCTGCCTTATTTTATAGCTAAGAAAAGTAAATTGCTAGAGATCAAGGAATGCTTAATGTGCTTGCTCATAATAGAATGCTGAAAATCAGGGTTTAGTCAAATCAACAGAGATCAAGGATTGATTTTCAGTCAAATCAATGGTTGATCTGTGATCCATATTCTTCTCTCTTTCCCTTCGATTTCTTCCATTTAGAATATGTAAGCTTCCTATGAGTACTCTCCCCATGGAAACTTGCCTTGTCCTGAAGGCAAAAGTGTGGGAATTTTCCGGAAAGTAAATCATAATCTTCCCAAGTGGCTTCTTCAAGAGGTCGGTTTTGCCATTGCACCAACAATTCCAAGGTATTGGATCGGATATCTAGCGGTGTGTTAGAATCTTGTCAGGAACAAGAATCTGTCCAGTCAGCAGTGATGGGTAAGCGTGCAGGGGTTGAGAAACCAATTGACCGTGTGCCGGACGTAGTAGGGAAACATGGAAGATAGGGTGTACTTGGGAGTCTTCAGGAAGAGCAAGTTCATAGGCTACAAGACCTACTCGGCGAGTCACAGTGTCCGGTCCAAAGTACTGTGGTGAAAGCTTCTCAAACTTTCGTTTAGAAAGGGAGCGTTGACGGAATGGCAGAATTCGAAGAAGAATTACATCCCCCACCTCAAATGATACCGCTCTTCGCTTCAAATCTGACTCTGCTTTCATACATGACTATGCTTTAAGCAAGTTGGTTCACAAAATCAGGAGTGCATCATCAGAAGCAACCAAATGTGTAGACCCTGTAATGGATTTAAATCAAAGATATTAACACTTAGTATATAGTTTTATTTAAGACTATAGTTTGATTATTATCTATACTATATTATAATGCATGTAAAAGCCAAACCTCATTCCAAACCTAACTCCTAACAAAAAATTAAGATAAGGAGCTCCAATCATGAGATGACATGTGTCAATTGTTAACAAACTCCAAGCCTAACTCCTAACCACTAAAAAGTAAGATAAGGAGCTCCAATTATAAAGTGACATGTGTCACTTCTCAACTAAAAATTCATCTTTATTTTCAAATTGAAATATCTTTTTATCTATTTATTTTTTTTATAATCTAATTTCACCTCTAAAATTTTATGCTTTTTAATTCAACATCCATTTTCATATATTTTTATAAGTTTTTAGTTTTTATATTTTTAGTGAGTTTATTTTATTTTAATTCAAATTTTTACAACTTTAACCTTTAGTTCAATCAATACAATATTGATTCGTCAAAATCATATACTTTTGAGGGAGTGTTTGACTTGTCAGAGATTGCGAGGGTATTTCTATATGCCGCAATAATGATGACACGGGAAAGCTACGGGTAACCCAAACAAAACATACAACTAACACGTATACATTCAAAGTGTTGTGAAACGAATTCACTAAACGGGTAAGTAAACACATATAACTATATTTATCGCCGCCGCTGTGCGCGGGTATCCGACTAGTTTGTATTAATGTATGGGTCGAATTCTAGTTGTTGTATGGGTCAAAGTAGGCACCCAAACAACCCGTTTATAGGAAAACAGTTATTATGGTTAGTAGGTATTGACAGTTATTCTCCAAAGGTCACATTGGTTGAATATAACTGTCAAATAGAAGGTTGTGTCGCTTAGGAATAGACATGTCGTTTCAATATATAAATATGTTTTCTTACAGAAAACATATCAACATTTCATTTATCAATTTAAGTCTATATTGCAGTAAACCATTTTGTCCATTTACATACAATTACTTTGCATACAATACTCATACATACACAGAACCATCATGGTGAATTTCAAACACATTCTAAGGTCAAGAAATGTTGGCAAAATCCCTGTGGCACAAAATGTTCCTCTAAGTATGCATTATGAGTTTCACCTTGAACATACAAGTTAAGTGGAGGCAGGTCACGACCATAACAAGTTAAGTGGAGGCAGGTCACGACCATAAACTGACTTAAAGAAGTATGATAATGGGTATATGTAACATCCCGATTTTTAAATAAAGTAGTAACGGCTATATTTATTATTTTAGAGGAATAAGTATAAAAGTCCCACTTTGATGGAGTTAATGACATAGTTAACAAGGGAATTAATATGATACAAGCTCGGACAAGTTTTGCAACACGATTTTACTAGGAGGGCTAAATATGACAAATAGCCAAATTATATTAAAATTCCAGATATATTAGAAGAAGTCGGTTTACAGCCTCTCTCTCATTTACGCTTCACAAAAAGAAAAGAGCAGGAGACATTTTCTTCACTTTGAAGAATCCTCCAATTCTTAGCTAATTCCATCAAGAGAAGCAAGGACTAATTAAGAGAAATCAAGGGTTAATATGATTATGATGAATTAAGAGCTTCAAGTGGTTATTGTGTTCATCTCTAAAATTCAAGGTATGTCAAATTATGTGTTATATCTTGTATTCGAATCAAAGGAGATATGGGGTCACGTTATATAAGTGTTTTACATAGTTATTACATGAATTCAAGAATTATGGATCATTGGCCTTGCGTATAATGATTAGCGTTTATGATGGGATTATGTTAATCATCAATTTATGATGTTTAGGAGGTGTTTATGTTGATTATTGAGTTGAACCAAACACCCCTTCATGTGATATATGATGTTAAATAAGTTGCTGAAATTTTCAGCAATGATTAGTTTATGTGTGCTTAGTTGCGCTTATAGTTGCGCTTATAGTTGCATTATCATGTTATATTCATGTCTAGTTGTTATGTGTTAACATTATACGTGTACATCTATCATGATATAGTTTTCGAGGCATATTCAGAATCATTCATCTTGCATTATACGGCCCAGGTGAGTAACGGATTTTCAGTTAACATTTTTAGTAGATTAAGCATGTTTAGTATATATATATATATATATATATATATATATGCTTGCTATATCCCAAGTACTATGCAAGTTATGTATCAAGTTGACCCGTGAGGTCATATTAGTATCATGTTGACCCCGCGTGGTCATATTAGTATCATGTTGACCCGCTGGGTCATATTAAGTAATGATGACATATTTGGTCATATTAGTATCATGTTGACCCGTTGGGTCATATTAAGTAGTATGATGACATATTTTGTCATATTAGTATCATGTTGACCCGTGTGGTCATATTAGTATCATGTTGACCCCGTGTGGTCATATTAGTATCATGTTGACCCGTTGGGTCATATTAAGTAGTATGATGACATATTTTGTCATATTAGTATCATGTTGACCCGTGTGGTCATATTAGTATCATGTTGACCCCGTGTGGTCATATTAGTATCATGTTGACCCGTTGGGTCATATTAAGTAGTATGATGACATATTTGGTCATATTAGTATCATGTTGACCCGCTGGGTCATATTAAGTAAGATGATGACATATTTGGTCATATTAGTATCATGTTGACCCGTGTGGTCATATTAGTATCATGTTGACCCGTTGGATCATATTAAGTATTATGATGACATATTTGGTCATATTAGTATCATGTTGACCCGTTGGATCATATTAAGTAGTATGATGACATGTTTGGTCATATTAAGTATCATGTTGACCCTTTGGTCATATTAAGTATCAAGTTGACTCGTTGGGTCATATTAAGCATCAAGTTGACTCAAGTTGACCCGCTGGTCATATTAAGCATCAAGTTGACCCAAGTTGACCCTTTGGTCATATTAAGCATCAAGTTGACCCGCTTGGTCGCACTAACTATCATGTTGACCGGTTTGGTCATATTGAGTATCATATTGACCGCTTTTGTCATATTAAGTATCATGTTGACCCGCTTGGTCATATTAACTACCATGTTGACATGTTTGGTCATATTCATAGTCATGTCAACTGCTTAGCAATATTTAGTATTAAGTAGACCCGATTGTTTTACTAAGTAATATGTCGTGATCAACATCAAGATTATTTATAGCGCACTCGCTTATATGTTATAGTTGGTCTCAAGATTATGTTTATAGTAGTTTTGCTTTATATTATAGTTCAACTTTATATTATAGTTCAAATTGTAGTATCAAGTTATAACTCATCCTTAGTTTATGTTATAGTACAATTTTAGTAATTAATACAATTTTAGTATTATATCTTAATTTGACCTCGTAACCATATTATTGTTTAGTTTCTATATTTAGCTTAATCTCAGCTCCAGCTTAGCTTAGTATCATGTTGTAGTTAAGCCTAAGTGTTTAGCTTAACCTTACATTATATATGAATTTTATATGTGTTTGGTAATATGTGCAAAATGCTCTATGCACTTCTGGCATGCGATGCGTTTATATATATGCATGTCAAATTCTATTAGGTATATGCTTATGTAGTTTTTAAGGCGCGCCAAGTGCTTTATGCACTAAATTAGTCAGAATGGTACTTTATGCATTACTCAATGTATTTAGTACTATCAGTATATAGTTAGTTATGTGATCACACATGTGTTCCAGACAAAGTTGGAACTTAGACCTCCTTAGTGGAGAATCGAGCCTTAGAATAGTGAATGTTCCAAAATCGAACTCGTACATCCCGTATGGATGATTAACATGCTTATATGGCTCGCCGCTTATGTATCCAACAAGATAGTACTATAAGTACTTAGTCAAGATGTGCTTATGCACTCACCAAGATAGTACTAAAAGTACTCAAGATGTGCTTATGCACCGGTCAAGATGTGCTTATGTACTAAGTTAGTTATGCACTAAGTATGTGCTTAGTTAGGCGTCACCACGCACTCAAGATGCTTATGTACTGATCGAATATGGTGTATCATGTATTTAATCACCGGTGTCGTGCTTATGCGCTTAGTTAATATTATGATTCATGTAGTCGAATAGTACTATATATACATATTCAAAGATAATGCTTATGTTCGCTTTATGATTTAATATTCTCATATCTCACTAAGTCTTATAGACTTACCGCTCTCGCTTTATATTTTGTAGGTATGCAAGATGAGACCATGTACATGCTATATGGGGCGAATGGGTTAAAATGGTGTAGCTCATGGGTTAGGTAACGAGCTTCTCATTTCCATCATTTGTTATCGCTTGAATGCCCCTAAATCAAGAATCGCTTCTTTACCAAGTTTAAAGAGTCATTGTTATGTATTTTCAAAGTTTAGTATTTTAACGGACATTTGGAATAAGCCCGTATGTTGTAGAAAATACGCCCGCTAGTTTTATCAATGTATACAGCTTCTGATTTTTAAATAATAATTAAAAAAAAAAAAAAAAATCATGCTTTTAAGTTGGTATTAGAGCGATGGTTTGAGAGATTTAAGTATCCACCATTAGTAGGGATGCTTAGACTTGAACCTTGCTCGATAATTGCATTTAGAGTTAAATTGCATCGCTTGTTTATACGCTTATCGCTTATTCACCATGTTTATCAAGATACGCTCATGTTTTAGATAATCGATGCGTATTTAGCGATGCATACCCATTTATGTGATTAGCAGCATATATAAGATTATATGAATTTACAGATATAGTAGTGTAGTGCATAATGCATTTTCAGATATCAGATAAAGTTGCAGATCGTGAATCAGATACTCACGATATAGTAAGCATATAAAACTTGTATGCATTATCAGTATAACACTATATAGTTAGCATTTAGATTAAATTATGTGCAGTAGATGATATGTTTTGCTTCAGTGACTTGGGGTAGATTGTGATAGCGATGAGTTCATGATTATATGGTTTGATTATTATGACGCCTGATCAACGTGATAATATTCATATGATATGGCATGAACCTATCGAGATCATGAGATACCTCGGGGAGCTTGCTAAACCGTTATGTGTTAAATGCATCATGAATATTTCGTTAGATCATTTATAGTAGCATTTTCAGATACAGTCATTATAAAGGGGATAATTTACATACACCAACATGTTTAGAATAGATTCAACACTCTGAAAAAGGTTATGATTTAGAAATGCTACCGAATATGATAGAATAGATATAAAATATGGGTTTCAGCATTTGTGGATTTGAGCAGTTTACAGGAAAAAGGGGCAAAAGAATTTAAATGAAAACGTGTCAGCACGGATACGGATCATTCAATAAGAGATATTCCTCATCAGAGTTATGAAACAGAGTTTCAGGATATGACATTTTAGTGAATATTATGCGAATTCGTAAATAAATCCTTTCTTTAACGTCACTTATGAAATTTTTAGATATTTTCGTGAAATAGTCAAGATGAACTTCAAGAATACAAATGATTATGAACCTACCGAGTTATTTTAGAGGATAATCCAGAAAATCTCAGAGTTCATATGATCAGGTGAAAGGATTTCAGCATGGATAACAGGTACCTATAAACCTTTTGATAAATTTGATACATATATAGAGGAAATGAATTATAGTTTGATCCTTATTAGTGGATTATCAGTTTTATTGTTAGAATACAGACATGATATCAGCCCAAGTGGGGGAGTAATTACATGTGACCCTGAGTAATTAAGAGGATAATTTTAGTTACAACAACAGTAATTCGTGAGGACACGAATAATCCAAGCGGGGGAGAGTTGTAACATCCCGATTTTTAAATAAAGTAGTAACGGCTATATTTATTATTTTAGAGGAATAAATATAAAAGTCCCACTTTGATGGAGTTAATGACATAGTTAACAAGGGACTTAATATGATACAAGCTCGGACAAGTTTTGCAACACGATTTTACTAGGAGGGCTAAATATGACAAATAGCCAAATTATATTAAAATTCCGATATATTAGAAGAAGTCGGTTTACTGACCTCTCTCATTTACGCTTCACAAAAAGAAAAGAGCAGGAGACATTTTCTTCACTTTGAAGAATCCTCCAATTCTTAGCTAATTCCATCAAGAGAAGCAAGGACTAATTAAGAGAAATCAAGGGTTAATATGATTATGATGAATTAAGAGCTTCAAGTGGTTATTGTGTTCATCTCTAAAATTCAAGGTATGTCAAATTATGTGTTATATCTTGTATTCGAATCAAAGGAGATATGGGGTCACGTTATATAAGTGTTTTACATAGTTATTACATGAATTCAAGAATTATGTATCATTGGCCTTGCGTATAATGATTAGGGTTTATGATGGGATTATGTTAATCATCAATTTATGATGTTTAGGAGGTGTTTATGTTGATTATTGAGTTGAACCAAACACCCCTTTATGTGATATATGATGTTAAATAAGTTGCTGAAATTTTCAGCAATGATTAGTTTATGTGTGCTTAGTTGCGCTTATAGTTGCATTATCATGTTATATTCATGTCTAGTTGTTATGTGTTAACATTATACGTGTACATCTATCATGATATAGGTGTTCGAGGCATATTCAGAATCATTCATCTTGCATTATACGCCCGTGAGTAACGGATTTTCGCTAACATTTTAGTAGATTAAGCATGTTTAGTGTATATATATATATATATATGCCTTGCTATATCCCAAGTACTATGCAAGTTATGTATCAAGTTGACCCGTGAGGTCATATTAGTATCATGTTGACCCCGTGTGGTCATATTAGTATCATGTTGACCCGTTGGGTCATATTAAGTAGTATGATGACATATTTGGTCATATTAGTATCATGTTGACCCGTTGGGTCATATTAAGTAGTATGATGACATATTTGGTCATATTAGTATCATGTTGACCCGTGTGGTCATATTAGGATCATGTTGACCCCGTGTGGTCATATTAGTATCACGTTGACCCGTTGGGTCATATTAAGTAGTATGATGACATATTTGGTCATATTAGTATCATGTTGACCCGTAGGGTCATATTAAGTAGTATGATGACATATTTGGTCATATTAGTATCATGTTGACCCCGTGTGGTCATATTAGTATCATGTTGACCCATTGGATCATATTAAGTAGTATGATGACATATTTGGTCATATTAGTATCATGTTGACCCGTGTGGTCATATTAGTATCATGTTGACCCGTTGGATCATATTAAGTAGTATGATGACATGTTTGGTCATATTAAGTATCATGTTGACCCCTTTGGTCATATTAAGTATCAAGTTGACTCGTTGGGTCATATTAAGCATCAAGTTGACTCAAGTTGACCCGCTGGTCATATTAAGCATCAAGTTGACCCAAGTTGACCCCTTTGGTCATATTAAGCATCAAGTTGACCCGCTTGGTCGCATTAACTATCATGTTGACCGCTTGGTCATATTGAGTATCATATTGACCGCTTTGTCATATTAAGTATCATGTTGACCCGTTTGGTCATATTAACTACCATGTTGACATGTTTGGTCATATTCATAGTCATGCCGACTTGCTTAGCAAGATTTAGTATTAAGTAGACCCGATTGTTTTACTAAGTAATATGTCGTGATCAACATCAAGATTATTTATAGCGCACTCGCTTATATGTTATAGTTGGTCTCAAGATTATGTTTATAGTAGTTTTGCTTTATATTATAGTTCAAATTGTAGTATCAAGTTATAACTCACCTTAGTTTATGTTATAGTACAATTTTAGTAATTAATACAATTTTAGTATTATATCTTAGTTTGACCTCGTAACCATATTATTGTTTAGTTTCTATATTTAGCTTAATCTCACTCCACTAGCTTAGTATCATGTTGTAGTTAAGCCTAAGTATTTAGCTTAACCTTACATTATATATGTGTTTGGTAATATGTGCAAAATGCTCTATGCACTTCGGCATGCGATGCGCTTATATATATGCATGTCAAATTTTATTAGGTATATGCTTATGTAGTTTTTATGCGCCAAGTGCTTTATGCACTAAATTAGTCGAATGGTACTTTATGCATTACTCAATGTATTTAGTACTATCAAGATATAGTCGCTATGTGATCACGCATAAAGGTGGAACTTAGACCTCCTTAGTGGAGAATCGAGCCTTAGAATAGTGAATGTTCCAAAATCGAACTCAAACATCCTGTATGGATGATTAACATGCTTATATGGCTCGCCGCTTATGTATCCAACAAGATAGTACTATAAGTACTTAGTCAAGATGTGCTTATGCACTCGCCAAGATAGTACTAAAAGTACTACAAGTACTCGAGATGTGCTTATGCACTCGGTCAAGATGTGCTTATGTACTAAGTTAGTTATGCACTAAGTATGTGCTTAGTTAGCGCGTCACCACGACTCAAGATGCTTATGTACTCGATCAAGAATATGGTGTATCATGTATTTAATCAATCAAGGTCGTGCTTATGCGCTTAGTTAATATTATGATTCATGTAGTCGTAATAGTACTATATATACTTATTCAAAGATCATGCTTATGTTCGCTTTATGATTTAATACAGCTCATATCTCACTAAGTCTTATAGACTTCACTGCTCTCGCTTATATTTTTGTAGGTATGGAAGATGAGACCATGTACATGCTATATGGGCGAATGGGTTAAAATGGTGTAGCTCATGGGTTAGGTAACGAGCTTCTCATTTCCATCATTTGTTATCGCTTGAATGCCCCTAAATCAAGAATCGCCTTCTTTACCAAGTTTAAAGAGTCATTGTTATGTATTTTCAAAGTTTAGTATTTTAACGGACATTTGGAATAAGCCCGTATGTTGTAGAAAATACGCCCGCTAGTTTTATCAATGTATACAGCTTATGATTTTTAAATAATAATAATAAAAAAAAAAAAAAAAAAATCAAGGCCAAGATAGATCCCAAGCCAAAAACTTGCTCCAAGAAGAGGGTAGCTCATGAGCAAAACACCTTAAGTAAAGCTTCTAGGCAACAGTTAACCACTTCCATCTTACCATCAGATTGTGGGTGATAAGCGGGGCTCATATACGTAGTCGAGGCTGACTAAGACGGAACAACTCTTGCCAGAAGTTGTTTCGAAAAATGACATCTCTATCAGATATGATGCAAGAGGCATACTGTGTTAGCGAACGATTTCCTTACAAGAAAGTGCAGCCATCGACTTAGCTATAAATGGGTGAGCCAGTGGTAAACGTAAAGTGATCAGATGAGTCAATCACAACTCAATCACAACTAGCGGTATCAACACCTCCTGATTTCGGAGCAAGTGTTTGGTATTTGTTCTGTTGACATACCAAAAAATTTTGCACAAGAATTTTTAAATCACTCTTCATTTTTGGCCAAAAGAAATTTTGAGGGAGGTTCTTAAGCACTCAGACAAAGTTTCTATCGCAAGGACGACCCATTTGGGATAACAAGACGATTCTGATAGAACTGTTAGTTCCCTGTGACTCATATCCAGTGGACACCTGCAGTCACTTTCCACGACCAGTTAATCGAACAATTATCTATAGAGTTTTAGATTCTTTTAGCGACCACTTTTATGCATTTTTTTTTTATGTATTAGTGACGAAAAAGTATCTATCACTTTAAAGGGAATATTATTTTTGTTAGATTTCTTCTTCTCCACTAGATCTACTATGCCATCTTTTTCGACAAATTAACTGACTTCTAGTTAATTTCTTGTTATTAGCAAGAATAAATTTTAATTGGCATATTCCTATACAAAGTTAGTGTGTATACAGAAGGTGATCATAATTCTAACACCGAACTGTATATATTATAGAAAGGTAGCAATCTTCATTGATATACCTTATTTTCTTATTAAATAACAATCTACAACATAATTTAGGACAAGAAAACAAAACATAAAAGTTCCTTTAACTTTATGACTTATGACTAGACATTATACAAAATCGATCAAGCATTAGGTTACCGATACACGATCTTCATCCAAAGTCGATCATCCACTGAAAATAAATCTTGGACTTGGTGCATTGTTGGCCTTTCCTGTGGGTTGTGGTTCAAACATGCCCGTGAGACATTCAAAATTGTATGAGCAAGTTTCTCAACTAGAGATGATGGTCGCGAACTGTCTATCTCCTACATTGGCTAGCAATAGATCATCAGCAGACAAAGTTGGCACACATGATATAAGTTCTCCGTGATGCTTTCCCATAATCACTTCTAGTGCAACAACTCCAAAACTATACACATCGCATTTCTCGCCACCATCGTATAAGCAAGCTCTACATTGAAGGAAGCAGGAGAATCCAAAAAAGTTGTTATATAACTTGAGAATAAGTATGTATAGTATCTATAACTTTAAAATATATGGTAGTTACCGGTGCAATATAGCCATAGGTGCCTACAACCGCAATCCAATTGGATGAATCCACTTTAGAAGCTTCACTGCTCCAAAATCCGAGATATGTGCCTCATAATCAGAATCGAGAAGAATATTAGCTCCGAAATGTCTCTATGAATGATAGGAGGTGTACAATCATGGTGCATATAAGCCAAACCATTCGCTATAGCCCTAACGATTTTTACCCTTTTCAGCCAATCCATTTCCGTTGTCGTGATATCGCTACTTAAGAGCGATTTTAGACTTCCTTCTCAAGATATTCAGAAATCAAAATGAGTGACGAGCATGGAAGCAGATCCATAGAGTTTAACTATGTTTCGTGCTTTATGTTTGTTAATGCTCGTACCTCATTTAGGAAGCCTTGATCGTCATTCTCGATGATGAATGAAGTTTCTTGACAG
Organism: Chrysanthemum lavandulifolium; assembly: GCA_022545495.1. Classification (NCBI taxonomy): domain Eukaryota; kingdom Viridiplantae; phylum Streptophyta; class Magnoliopsida; order Asterales; family Asteraceae; genus Chrysanthemum; species Chrysanthemum lavandulifolium. The sequence continues at coordinate 292,213,606 of CM040238.1, read as the reverse complement.
CTACTAAATTGTTGGGTTGTAACTCACTTTATACACAATACCGTATCCTCCGATCCCAATACAATATGAATCATCAAAATCATTTGTTGCCTTGATGATTTCATCATACATCGCATGTCCATCAAAACTTGTTATTGAGAAAAATTTGCCACCTTCTTCACTGATGGTTCCTGTGGAGAAGTTCTCTTTCACGTCGATAAACAATAAGGCCACACATGAATAAACCAAGTAAAAGAGCCGCAAAATTGGGACCGTGATTACAAGGATGAGCTTATGATGAAAATGATTATTTTTTTCATTATCTTCTGATTTTCACAAAGTTTCAAACTCGTAACATTTCCACACGCACCATCATTCCCTTGTAATGCTTCTCCGCACACATTAAGAAATACAACATAAGGGGAACCGGACCATGAGCTCGTTGTAAGACAGGTCGATATCAATCCTCTTGGAAAGTTATGAAACTATTAGGAATAGCACCGGATAGCTTATTGTGAAAGCTTCATCACTACGAGACTTTTAAACTTCCAATTTCTGATGGTATCTCTTCGTGAGTGAATTCCATGATAAATCAAGACCACTGAGTTGACTTAATTTACCGATCTCCGATGGGATCTTTCCGCTGAGTTTGTTATTACTAAGATATATGCTGTTGATTTGTACCCAATCAACAATATATCTTTGTAATGACCCGTTTAACCTATTTTTGGAAAGGTCAAGAGTAAGGAGGCCATGCAACGATCCAAGCTCTTGAGGTATAACACCTGAAAGGTTGTTGTCGCTCAAGTTTAAATTTAACAAATTTCTCATCTCCCCAAACTCCTTTGGAATTTGACCAACCAAGTGATTAGAAGAAAGATCAAGCACTTGAATTGAATTTCAAACTCGGTGGTATGCTACCACTCGATGTTGTTAAATCCCATCATTAATGTAGTCAAATTCTTGGATTTACCCCAGTTATGAGATAGTTGCCCATAAAATTTATTATGACCGACATCAAAGAAATTTAAGCTTGGGTAGACACCAAAACTATTCGATATATCTCCACTTAATTGATTAAATTCAAACCTTGCTCTTGTTAAGGTGGAGCAATTCCATAGCCCTTTGGAATAGGACCGAGAGTTGATTAAAACTTAGAGATAATCTTTGAAGCTTTCCCCTTGGCACAAATCATCGTGCAATTGGCGGACAACTAATTTTTTCCAGCTGTAGATTAACCAATTGTAGACCTCCGATTCCTTGTGGTATAGGACCGGATAACTTGTTCTCACGAAGATACAGAGACTGAAGGCTTCTCAGATTTTTAACCATAAAGGAATTGAACAATTGAGTTGATTTTCTTCCAATTGTAAATTAGTCGAGACTTCAGATTTCCTAATTCAATTGGAATGGGTCCAGAGTTGATTTGCCGACAACGAAAAGAGTTTCAAAGACATCAAATTACCCAACGATGCAGGAATTGAACCATTGAGTTGATTTTCGCTCAAGGCTAATGCAGTGAGAGACTTCATATTCCCTAATTCAATTGGAATGGGTCCGGAGAGTTGATTTGTGTACAGATAAAGGATATTCAAAGACTTGAGATCACCCAACGATGAAGGAATTGAACCATTGAGTTGATTTTCACTCAAATCTAACCCAGTTAGAGACTTCATATTCCCTAATTCAATTGGAATGGGTCCAGAGTTTGTTTTGTGCAAATAAAGGATTTTCAAAGAGATCAAGTCACCCAATGATAAAGGGATTGAACCACTGAGTTGATTTACATACAAAGCTAATCCAGTGAGTGACTTCAAATTCCTAATTCAATTGGAATGGGTCCGGAGAGTTGATTTTGTACAGATAAAGGATATTCAAAGACTTCAGATCGCCCAACGATGAAGGAATTGAACCATTGAGTTGATTTTCGCCAAATCTAACCCGCTTAGAGACTTCATATTCCTAATTCAATTGGAATGGGTCCAGAGAGTTTGTTTTTGTGCAAATAAAGGATATTCAAAGACGCCAAGTCACCCAAAGATGAAGGGATTGAACCAAGAAATTGTTTCCGAAAAGTTGAAAACGGTTAATCGCCTTAGTTTACCAATGGTAGCTGGAATTACACCGAAAACTGATTGGTTGAAAATTAAGATAGACAAGTTTGGATAGGAGTCCGATTTCTGGTGGGATGGGACCAAAGATGCTGTTTACACTAAGATCAAAATGCGTAAGGTTGCCTAGAATAGAGAACGGAACTGCTGAAGCGCACCTTCTAACTCAAACGCCGAGAGGTTCAACTTGTTAATGTTCCCATCAGCGTTGCAAGCAATTCCAAACCAAGATGGGCACGGCGGGTGCACTAGTATTCGTTGGAAGGGTTGTCCAAGAAGATACGATTTGGGAGTTGTTTGGGATTTTAGGCTTGCTTTCCAGTTTTGAAGAGCATTTGCTTCCTCCAAAGAAGCAAGAGTAAAGTTTGGTATAAATGAGAGTGCTATGAGTAGTAGAGCTAGGGATAAAAGTAAGAACTTTGAAGAAGCCATTATAAACTGAAGGTTCGTATGTCTTTATTTATACTTGAGCTAACTTTTTCTCATAAATTAAATATTAGGTGGTGTCATATTTTCCTTTCAGGTACTTCCTTCTAATTGGAGCATAATTTTTTTTTTTATTGCTAGTCAACCACGACATCCCCATATTTACCTACCCAATAAACAAGCTTGATTGAAATATATTTCCTTTTACATCTAACACACAATACCTTGAGTTTTTTTTTTTTTTTTTTTTTGCAATGATGTTTTATTATAATCATTTACTTTGATTTACATAGAGTGCAAGGCAAGCGAAAGCAACAAGTTGCGCCGCTAACCCTTTTTGGGTGTCATAAAAAGAAACACATTTACAAATTTTACTGCATCTTTTTTTAGCGGATTATCATCTGTAGGTTATTAATCACCATTAACTTTATTGCTCGTAAGGGGCTTGATGAAATTCCTAGTAAAGAATTACAATTCATCCATGTTATGACATAGTGTAATATAAGCTAGTGTAATAGTCCAATGTCAGTAAGCATCGAACATACAGATTTTTTTGGAGCAATGATTGATTGATATTTTAAAAGTTATTCATATAGTCTTCATGGTAAATTCTTAATCGATGTCATCTGTTTATCGGATACGGTTTGTTGAATTTATGTTCAGGTGAAAAGAAAAATGTGCCTGAACTGCCTGTAAAATCACGCCCCTGAGAAATCAAATTGATTATGAATAGGAAAGAACGAGCCAGGTATCCATAATATATTAGTTTTGTGTTATGTGCTTTAGTTTTAAGATCAGTTAAATGAAGGTTGACGTATTTTATAACTAATGAAAAGTCAGAGCATGCTGCAATGTTGTTAGGATGGCAGCACGAGCTTGATCTTACATGTCAACTTTCCATTGAGTCGGTCAAAGCATTACATAGAGGCAAAAAAAATGTGAAGTGAAAACATTAGGTACAAGATACTGAATCCTAATGAAACAATATCTGTTTGTACAAGATATCTGTTTGTATGTTGAAAATGAAGTATCATGCAATTATGATACTATGGCATACTTTCCTTTAGAGTGACACTATATCTATATTTTTTTCTCTCGCTTCGAAGGGCATATCATTGTTAGTTATCAATTTCTTGTGGTGTATATCCTTCTTACTGTTTGGTATAAAATTGATTTGAATGTTGATTTTTATTTGTACTAAAGATTGAGAAGTTCATGTTTCACAACCAAAAAATTGATAACTGGGTAGTCTGCTCACACAAGAACGGTAATAGGCGAGTTCTTAACTGAATTCTAACTTGCATCTACACAATTGATATTCTCAAAATTTGTATTAAACTTTTTTTTTCTTTTTTATTTTATTATTATTTTTAAAATTTCAAGTCCATTATATTGAAGACCTCAACCAACATTTTTAGCAGTCTGTTTTGTGTAAATTTCTTGATCGTTACAATTCCCATTTGAAGCAATCTCTTATAAGTGATGACAATGGCATGGATAATTCTTATTTATCTAAACCAAGTATATTTATTTGGGTGTGTTTACATGCTCATATCGGTGTCTATGTATTTAAGGTATAAGAAATGTATGCGGGGGACATAATGTGTTGCTTTACAAGTCGATCTGAGAGTGGAATACGTGGTATCCCAAAATAGGAATACGCCGTATCAAGGGCATGACATATAGTTTATACAATAAAAATCTTAAAAATGCAGAAATAAACAAAAGTACGGATTCTGAGAGGGGAATACGTCGTATCCAGAAATTGGATACGCCGTATCTACTCAACAGAATGAACAGTATCAGAAGAAATAAAGAAAAATTGAAAAACATTCTGGGTTGTCTCCCTGGAAGAACTTTTGGTTATTTCTGTGTCGTTCAAGTTCGACTCTCTTCCGCTCTACGTTGCTTTGCCGAGCTTCTCCTTCTCGGTCTCTCTCTTTATTTCATCCTTGATCATTGTTGCGTTTCTTTTGCTTACCTTGAGCTTGTGGTTGCACATCTTTTTAACATGGATGAAATCGTCAATCCCACTTATTATATATTTCTTAATCTCATAAGTTTCAACAATTGTTTCTGGTGGTAAATAGCATGCTCCGATTCGATCACATCTTTCTTGCTCCTGCTCTTCGAGCTCCCTAGCATACCATTCGGGCTCCCATTCTTTATTGTTTAACTCTTCACGATAATGCCAAACCATTCTTACCTTGGACAAACGTTTCGTATCAAAATTATTATTAAGAGACGTTAAAGAGGGAAAAAAAACTCTCCCTACCCCTTTGGCGACTTTGGAGAATAACGATACCCTAACATTCCAACCTGATCGATCTTCAATTTCATCTATACACTATCGATTTAAGTTTGGTTCTGTATGATTCTCCTTAAATCGTAGCTGTCCCTGGTGTAATCTTAATCGGTTTTGGTTTCGTTTTTTAAGGTTTTATTAATCGCATATTTAGGGTTTCATAGTCGGTTTTGTGATTATTTATTCTAATCATTATTCAATCATTGAATCGACTAGTACATCATCAAATCATGGTTTAGTTATTGTGACTTCATGGTTTAAAACCCTAGTTGTTAAAACTAGGGTTTAATCGCTTTGTTTGAAGAACATGGCGTTTACTTGTTCTTGTTTTTATTCTTTTGCGATCACTGTGTAAAGAGTTTTAGGTTGTTTTGATGTCGAATATGGGAGAAGAACAATACTATGCCACGCCCCGTGGTTGTTGGAACTAATGATATAATCGCTTGTTAATAATAGTCAAAGGACCTATTAGTATTTATTATTGATGCGTGGTTCTGGGTCGAAAACCTCCTTTTCACGAGCAAGCTTTTCAACCCTCCGTGCAATGAACCTAATCGTTGTAGTGTAGTATAGGTACGCCTCGGGATTGATATCGCTCTAGGGAATAGGAATGATAGAAAGAATTTTATGACGAGAAGGTGGGGTTGAGGATAATTTAAAAAAAAAAAAAAAAAGCAATGGTAAAATCTGGGCAAATGATTGGGGTGGTATTTCACCGATTTCTCCACTTCTACTAATTATCTAATTACTACGGATAGCTATGTTTAATTGAAGTGTGCTCGTATGGTGATTAAAGATGTGTTCACTTAGATACTATTACTCCCTAGTTATCTTTTATTGGTCGGTTGAATTGTCACGCCTTTTATCTTAACGCTTGTATTCCTATTAGTCGTAGGGGTGCGATTCTAGTTCTATGAGGTTATCTCTCCTATAGGATTCACGGATCGGAAAGCACAAGACTATTTCCTCCGAGCACCCTATCGCCTTCAAGCATACTCAAGCAATAAATACAACGAAAGCCTAGTTGCACTCCTAAGCCTATATCAATTAAGACAAGAAACAACCTAACAACAATCAATAACTAGATTTCATAGATCTAAGCAAAAACACAAGTAATTTAGCTAGACATGTTAGACAAGCAAGCATACACACAATCAATTGAACATGGGGTAGACATAATGATAAATTGGAATAACAAACTTATCTTGATGTGTAAAATAGGGTATGGGACCCTAGAATACTGTCCAAGTCGGACTACAACTTGCTGTCCAAAATTCTACCTCCTAAAATACAGAAAATTCGAATTCTATATACAGATTTATAATCGCGACGGCGTTGCTTTTGATAGAGACGCCGTCATTATGGTTTCATTTGGCCAAGTCATCGATGGGACGACGCCACTTGAGAGTTGTGACGCCGGTCTTTAGTTGCGATATAGTCTCAATCTTGGATCTGGGTCTTATGGAGTGAAAAGTGTGAGTGACACCTCCATATATTACGCTGTGACGCCGCCAGCTTTAGGACCGAAATTCACCGAGCCGTCGCGCACTTTTGATCAAGTCTTCATAGAGGGACGGCCGCCTTTGAATGGGACACCGTCAGTTCTCACGAGCGACTTTGAGTGTCTTCGATCTTGACTTTGCCATTTTCTTCATGTTTTTGCTCCTTCGTCCAAATATGCTTCATTCCAGCATTTTTCTTCCAAAATACCTAAAAAGTGAAAAGGAACGATTTTAAGTAGTAACAGATATAAAATGTGTCGAATTAGGGCTTAAATGACTCCCTAAAAGCGTACATTTTAAATCCTTATCAAATATCCCTACACTTAGTATTTGCTTGTCCTCAAGCAAATGTGCTTTTGGCCAATCAATTTACAAGTGGTGTTTGGATTCTCTCATCTCTCTGGTTTATATGAAATATAATATAAATGAAAATAGAAGATAAACATTCATTACCTGGAAATGGAAGATAAACACTCATTACCTGGCATAGTACATAGATTACCATAAGCTTGAGTATAGATCAAACCTTCACCGCTTTGGCGTAAGCACCTAGGAACAACTATCTAAGAGGTCTTTACAAGGGTTGTAACGTTAGGTTTTGTTTGGGTAAAGGGGAGTAATCCTGCACCCTGGTAAATAAATTAACCAAATAAACGTTTAAGTACAATGGATATGAGTGAAATCCCATATCTCAGCCCGTTACATAGGCATAAAGCTTACATAACAAGATACTTCCTATTTTCTAAACAAGAAAACAAACCACTACTCAAATGATAACAAATGACACAACGAATACAATTACTTCCTAGGACCTTGAAACTTTGTGCCATACATGGCATTCAAGGCATCCAAATTCCCCGAAGATCACGAACTGTTTCAGATAGTCATCGAAATCATAGTCATCATACTCATCTTCAAACTCTTGGCCACCACCAAATATATTAGCGAGACTCATCAAATGGGTTAGCAACAACCTCATCTTCGAATCGACACATCAATCTCTCCCACTTTAGAAAAAGGGTTAACTCTCTTAGTAGAAGAGGTGACGGAATAGGTTGACCATTATCATCTACAAGAGTAGCTTTCCCATCAATAATTAGCTTTTCAAGCTTACCAATTTTCTCAACTATGGAAGTAGAACCAACATCCATTGTTCCCATTGACTCACTCACAGGTGGAACGTGTGATGTAGAACCAGTCTTAATCACCTCATCATCATTAACCTCCATTCTACAACCAGTATCCACATCTGTATTGTCCATATTAAGTGCATCAAACTTATTAGACGTAGTGATCCTGGTTCCACTCGTACTAGCCACATCGAAGCCATCTTCTTCGCCATTATCTTTCTTGGGTTCAGAGGAGGCTTTTGGGCCGATATTCAAAATGCTTGCCCACCACGCTTTAGTAGAAACTCCTCGCCTGATTCGGTCCAAGTTGCTTACCCTTCTTATTGTTAACAGATCCGAAACCATCACTTACGCTCTTTTGAGGTTGAGCAATGGAATCACAACCTTAGGACAATCCACCAAAGTATGTCCAAATACCCGACATTTCTCACATCTAGGCGGTTTCCATTCATATTCAACACGGATCTTCTCAATAGTCGAACCTGCACCATCAAGTAGAGGAATCTCGACAAAGGAGGCTGTCCCTAAGAACCTCATCCGACTTCACTTCAATCATACACCTAGCAAAACTACTACGGCCCCAAGATTCTTTGCACATTTGACTAGTAAAAGCATCTAACCTTTTGGCATGCGACCAATCAATGTAGCAAGAAGATCGAGCCCGCCATCGAAAAAACATAGCTAAAGGAACATCATGGAATTTAACCCACACCGAATGTTAGTCAAAAACGCTAAAATTCAATATAATTAAACATCTTTATCTTGGATTAATCGCGCCAAAATATAAACCATGCACCAATGATGGCGTCAACTATTTTTCTCTAATGGACGCTCATCACCCGGGTACCTACAATATAAATTAGCATGTATTAACAATTACATATTAAACATCCATATCACAATTCATTAATCGATGATTAATTGATATAGAGCTCATAGTAAATGTGTAAACTAAATAGCTAGTATGTACCTACCTTAGCTTCACCATGAGTAGGTTCAAGATACCGTTACTACGCACACATTGATCCATCCAATGCACAAGTAGCAAACTTCTGGCCATAATGATGAAACGACACAGCTGATATTGATGCAAAAGCATATCGTGAAGGAACGTTTGTAAAAGTAAGAATTACATATATGGTTGTCGCTGCACTTTACTCTATATTAGTTAACACACATTAGCAAGATTAGAGTCCCAACTTCAATATTGGAAGCATACCTTTATCCAGCCGATTCTTTAAACTTTCAGGGTATTCCATCTCCCACAATCTACATTTAAATCTGTAATTTGTTTTCCTAATTAGTAACTCAGTTATCTATACATGTACATTTAAAAGCCATGAATATATTGTAATTATATAAGAAGTTGAACCTGTTGTTGCTTGTCACGTACTTCCATTGAAATTATATAAAAAGTTGAATATACGCAAGACGCTTTCACTTTCTCATAAAATTCATTAGAAATGATGTACCTATTGAAAACATGTACTTTTTATATTAGTATTGCTCCTCATCTTTATCCAACATGTTCACTACCTAAAATTATAAACATTTATTATTATTTTATTAAAAACTAGAATGTGCATATGCCCAATCTAAACACATAGACACAAATTATAACATATATGCATACCACTTTCATTGATTTTATATCGGCCACATGACACATATGCACCCTTGTCAAAACAAAACCATACATATCCAATAAATTGGAAAACATAAAACATTTTCGTAATACGTCCCCAGAACCTCAAGTGTTGACTAACCAACAATATGACACTTCACAATTCATATATCGTTACAAACAAATTCGCCAACAAAAATGACTTCTAGTGACCAAAAGACATCAACGTGGACAACAATGACTATGAAACCACAATTGACCCACCAAAAATAACATAAAGATACAATAAAGACCAACTTGGACCAAGAAAGCTTGTATATGTCTGATGTACATACATACACTGAATAACTACGAAATTATAACATGTTTTCTATCAACTCTTTCAAGTATAAAAACAATAAAACCTATTTCGCCACCTACTTTTAATTTTCTGCAGGTAACATATGTGTAGTAAATTAGTTAGCCATTTTGTAATAATTTTTTGAATGAATGAAAAACGCAAATTATCAACATTATTAACTCCGATAAGATTGTTTTCTCCAATGCATTATATTTTATCATCTGAAAGTAGTGTGATATCAAAACTAACAGTAAGATGCGATTTTCTATTTCAGAAAATTCATGTTTCCTTAATCTGGTTGAGTAATTGCTTCCTCACTGTCACTACAGATCAATGTTCTACTTCTGTTTTGATCATAATATATACGTCTCCTCCCATAAACTGATTGGTCATCAGCCATTCTCTGATTTCTGTGACGTATATAAAGAAACCGAGTAAGTTACATAATGAAGTAAATTCTAACAGACGACAATTAGACAATTAGTGTTTATAATATCACGTGATAGACTAATAGCAGATTGACGGTAATAACGTAACGGTAATTAATAGATTAATAATAAACAACAACTAAGTCGATCACTATAAAGACAAACCTTAAGTCGCCACAGAGGGGTTGGTTTTAGAGTCAGATGAGGGAGAGAGATGTGCCGATAAAGATGGTTTTAGTGATGGTATACGAAGGTGTTCGAGGAAGTGGCTGGTTGCGCGTAGAGGGATGGGGGTGGTGGAATTGTATATGAGATCTTAGGGTTTGGGGAGAGAAAGGTGTAGGTATGAAAAGGCAGATTATGGCAGAGTTTTTTGTTTTTTTGGCAGAATAATGATGTAGAGACTAGAGAGGCTAGCATTTTTGGATAATAGAAAATACCTCATATTACCCTTCTAACTTTTTAGCTTTTTAATACTCCCATCCATAAATAAATGTTCACTATTAACTTTTAAAGCCTTTTTTCATAACTTTGAATTTGAATTATCTTGTGTTATGTAATGAAAATACATTTAAAACTCAATCAACTAATATATTTTGCATCAAATATTACATAACACAAATAAAATAATTGAATGTCAAAGTTTAATAAAGAAAACTTAAAAAGTGAATAATGAATACTTATTTAGGGACGGAGGAGTAATAGTTTGATCTTTTAGTTAATTGCATTAAACGCAAAAGTAATTTTATCCATTGATTAAATGATCTAACGGTTTATATTAGTATAAAAGAGTTTAGTAAAGTTCGCATCTAAGAATAGGCTTTGCATAGAACACTACAATATATATAAGTTTTGCGTCTGCTGCCCACTTCACACGCTCGTCGTTTACACGCTTTCGCTTATACATTTTCGTCCCGCTAAATGTCTTTGTCTCCGTTATATTTTCACACGCTGTCGCGTTCATACGCCGGTCATTTTTGCGCGTTGCCTCTTTATACGCCGCTGTTCACACGCTTCCGCCTCGTTTATGTTTTTGCTTGTTTTCACGTTGTCCGCTCGCCCTTTATAGGTTTTCATCCGCTTGATGCTTTAATACATCTTGTACATTTCACGCTTCCGTCGCTTCCATACGCCGTCCGCTTTTATATTTCGTCATTTTCATACCTTTTCATTCGCTTATATGTTTCACCGTTCTAACGCCTTATCCATTTTCACACGTCTTCGTCATTTTCATCCGTTTTCACTTGAGATATTTCATATGTAAACAACTCGAAACATATAAAAACGGATGAAAACGCTAAAAATGTATTTAAAATATATGGAAACGGATGAAAACGAAAAACGATAAAACGGACTAAAATGCATGAAGAAGTATGAAATGGACGAAGCGTATGAAATGGACTAAAATAGCCAAAACTTATGATTACAAACGAATATGTATAAAACGGACAAAAGCGCATTAGAAGGGACGAAACGTATAAAACGGATGGAATACATATGAAACGGATGAAAACATATGAAAACAAACGAAACTAGTAAAACTTATGAAACGGAGAAAACGATAAAGTCGGATGAAAGCGTATGAAAATGGACGAAACTTATGAAAACGGACGGAAACGTATGAAAGTGTTGAAAGCGGTGAAAACGGACGAAACGCATGAAAACGGACGAAACATATGAAACATATGAAACGAACGAAAACAACCAAAACTAATGATAACACACGAAACGTATAAAATGGACAAAAGCGTATGAAAGAGGCTAAAACGATGAAACGAACGAAAACGTATGAAACAGATGGAAACGTATGAAAACAATTTAAAACTTATGAAAACGGACAAAACGATAAAATCGCATAAAAAGCGTTTGAAGAAGGACGAAAAGTATGAAGATGGACGGAAATGTATGAAAGCGGACGAAACTTACGAAACGGATGAAAACGATGGAAACGACGAAACGTATGAAAATGGACGAACTTGTATGAAAACAGTATTAAAACGTAAGAAATGGACAAAACGTGTGAAGCGGAAGGAAACATATGAAAACATCGTAAAGCTACAGAAAACGTATTAAAATGGATAAAAACCTATAAAAATTGTTGAATACGATTAAAATGGACGAAACGATGAAAACGGCCGAAACTTATGGAAACGGACGAAACGTATAAAACGGACGAAAATGTATGAAAAGGACGAAAACGTATGAAACCGACGAAACATAAGAAACGGATGGAAACGATGCAAACGAAAGAAAAAGGCGAAAACCTATGAAAACGGACGAAAATTTAAAATCAATTGAAAGCGACGAAGAAGGACGAAACGATGAAAATGGAGGAAAACGACGAAAATGGATGAAACGATGAAAACGGATGAAAACATATGAAAATGGACGGACTTTTTATGAAAACAGACGAAAACGTAAGAAAACGGATGAAAACATGTGAAAGCGGACGAAAACGTCAAAAAGTGGCCGAAAACGCATGAAACAAACGAACGCATTAAACGGACGAAACGGCCGAAAACATATAAACCGACGAAACGAATGAAAAAGACGAAACGATGAAAACGGATAAACGTATCGTAAGACGAACGAACGCATGAAAATGAACTAAACGTAAGAAACGTGAAAACGTATGAAAGCGAAAAAGGACGAACGTATTAAGACGCCAAACGGTTGAGAACGATAAAAAGGATGAAAACGAATAAAACGGATTAAAAGTTATGAAAACGGGTGAAAACATATGAAAATGGATGGAAACGTATTAAAATAGACTAAAACGTAAGAAAACGGAATAACGCGAAGCGAACGAAAACGATGAAAACGCCTTAAAGCGGCCAAATGTATCAAAACATACAAAACATGCGAAGCGACATAAACGTATGAAAAGGTTTGAAAGCGGTAAAACGTATGAAATGAACGAAATGTATGAAAGTAGACGAAAACGATGAAAATGGACGAAGACGTACGAAGCGACCAAAAACTTATGAAATGGATAAAACATATAAACGGATTTAACGCGTATGCAAGCGGACGGAATTATTAAACGACGAAAACGTATATAAAGCGATGGAAATGTATGAAAACGGACTGATGCGACGGAAGTAAAACGTATGAAAGCGGACGAAACGGACGAGAACGTATGAAGATGTCCGAAAATGGCCGAGAACGATAAAATGGACAAAATGGATGAAACGATGTAAACGGTCGAAAACATATGAATATGGATGGAAAGGTATGAAAATAGATGAAAAGTAAGAAAATGGACAAAACGTACGAAGCGGACGAAACGTATGAAAGTGTCTAAAAGCGGTCGAATATGTATGAAAACGGACGAAACGTATGAAAAGGCACGAAACGACGCAAAACGGACGGAACGATTGAAACCGGTGAAAGCGTAAGAAATGGGCGAAGCATATGAAAGCGGGACGAAAATAGACGAGAACGTATAAGACGTCTAAAACGGCCGAAACGCATACAAAATAGACAAAACGCATTTAAAATGAATGAAATGACTAAACGATGAATACGTAAGAAAACGTAAGAAAACGGACGAAATGTGCGAAACGCTTAATAGCGCCGAAAACGTTGAAAACGATAAAAACAAGAAAATGTTTTTAATGTTAGTTAGTCATTTTTGTTAAAAAAGAAAATAAATCTTTTTCGTGATACGTGAATTTATGAGAAATAAAATAAAATATGCAAGATAAGAAAGACAAGAAAGACAAGAAATACAAAAATTTACACTTTTGGTCTCTCAATGTTTTTTTAATCTTAATTTTGTATCTCAGAATCAAATGAAATGGATGGTCTAGATTTGTACCTTAGTTTCTACCAAAATAAGAGTTTCCAAAATTAACTCACCGCTTAGTAGGTAATTGTCATTAATTTAGTAGTGTACGGAATATATAACCAAGTATGCATTTACATTGCCGACATTCCGAGCCCATCCCATCTACTAATTATGAAGTAATCACACGCTACAATTTTATACTTTTAATCATATCTAAAGTCTAAAGGTTATAGAAAAGTAAAAGATACGAAAATATCAAAACAACGGGTCTTACACAAAATATGCTATCTTTAGGTTTTCTTGAGCAATTATGATGGTTTTGATTTATTCTTTTATAAGCATATATGGTGTGTTTTAGCTTTCAGGAACGACTATTTTCTAAAATAATTATTTGCACATTATTTTCTGGAAGTTCAAAATAAACAATACTACACCGGTTGTCTTTTTCAAACCGTCTCTGTAATATATATACATATAGACATGTCGTTACCTACACACCAGTGTCTTTGATTAGTAAAAGACCGGTTTTACCCGCAAACCCAGCTTTATGTGTTTTGTATTATGAAACCGGTTTTTCAAGAAACCAATCTAGTTCCTTCCATTCCTGCTAGTTTTTATCATAAGAATGTGGTTTCATATAACCGCCTTTATTTAGGTGTTTATAGCCTTTTGTGTAGTAGTGTCAAATCCTCCTTAAGCAAGTTGATGTTCAATGTCCATGGTTTGAGAATAATAGGAACATTACTAATCAACCAAGGACCATTATCAAGAACATCATCGACGCCTTTTTTCGAATTAAACTTGAAAAAGAAGAATCCCTTAGCGTTCATCACAACCTTTTGTAAACCATACTTAGCCCACATATTGCGAACATAATAGTCAACAACAGGAAAAGCAAGGCGTTGACCAAGGAAGTATCCGTAAAGAGTATTCTCGAACCTCATGTTCACCTCTTCCACCACTTTCATTGGGACTGAAAGGTCAACATCATCCATCTTTTTGCTGCATTCTAACCTCCGAAAATTAGACACGTGTTTCAGGGATTCATTAGAAGCAACACCCGCGTAAGAAGCCGACTTAACTCCATTACCACAAGTAGTATTAGTACCATACATCTGAGATTGCATAGCCACATCAAAACTCGACAGAGGAGTATTTGCATTAGTACCGCTCAATTAGATGAAGCCCAATACCACTTGAATTGTTAACATCGTAAGATGAAGCCATCATAGCAATATCACTATCAATTTTATTCATTGCTTCATCAAATTTCGATGCGCATTAGCAATCAATTGCTCCGCATCAGTTCATCTTCCTGCTCCATATTGCAAGAAGAAGCAACAACCAAGAATTCCGTAAAAATAAGTAGCGAACCTAATAAACCCTAAAAATAACGATGAACAAAAATAACCAGGAAGACAACGCTAACTTCCATCTGAAGGCCTTAGTGCAACTAAGGCATGAATTGCAAGACCACCAATCTAACCGAAATTTAAAAAAAAATTTTTTTTTTTTTTTTTAAAAAAAAAAGAAAATTTGTTCCTTTTTTCCCCCAAAACCCAAAAAAAAAAATTTTTTAAAAAATTTTCCCAAAAAAAAAAAAATGAAAAAAAGGAAAAAAAATTTAAAATTTAGGCCAAAAAAAAGGAAAAAAAAAAAAAAACCCCGGGGTAAATTAAAATAAAAGCCTTAAAAATTTAAAAAAAAAGGGAAAAAAAATTTAAAAAAAAAAAAATTTAATTTAAAACCCCAAAAAATTTAAAAATTAAAATTTTTTGGGGGGGAAAAAAAGGGGAAAAAACCCCAAAAAAAAATTTAAATTTTTTTAAAATTTTAAAAAAAAAGGGGAAAAAAGGGAAAAAATTTTTTAAAATTTAAGCAAATTGTTTTTTTGGCAAAACCCCCAACTTAAACCAATTTAAAAAAAAAAAAAAATTAAAAAAAAAATAAAAATTTTTTTTAAAAAATTTTTTTTTTCCCCTTTTTTCCCCCCTTTTTTTTTTTTTTTAAATTTTTTTTCCCCTTTGGGAATTTTTAAAAAAATTTTTTAATTTAAAAAAAAAAATTTGGAATTTTTTTTTCCCCCAAAAATTTTTTTTTCCCTTTGAAAGAAGGGTTTTAAGGGCCCCAAAATTAAAAAAATGAAAAAGGGAAAACCTTTTTTAACAAAAATTTTTTAAAATTTTATTTGGGAAAAAGAAAAAAAAAAAATTTTGAAAAAAAAGGTTAAAAAAAAAATTAAAAATTTAAAAAAATTTTTAAAATATAATTTTGAACCAAATTTTAAAAAAAAAACCCTTTAACCTTTTTGATTTTAGTCTTTAAAGGGTTTTTTAAAAACCCCAAAATTTTTTATTTTTAAAATTTTCCAAAATTTTTTCCCCAAAAACCCCTTCCCTTTTAAAAAAAACCCCTTGGGAAAAAGGGAATTGGGTTTTTTTACCTTTCCCCAAATTTTCCTTCTTTTTTTAATTTCCCTTTTAAAACCCCCCAAACCCCTTTTCCAATTTTTCAAACCCTTAGGATTTTTTTTTAAAAATTAAATTTTTTAAATTAATTTTAAAAAAAATTTTAAAAAAACCCAAAAAAAAAACCCAAAAAAGGATTTTTAAAATTTAAAATTTAAAAGGGAATTTTTAAAAATTCTAATTTCCCGGGTTTTTTTTAAAAAAAAAATTTTTTTTTTTTTTTTTTTTTAAAAAAAAAATTAAAAAAAATTTTAAAATTTCCTTTTAAAATTCAAAAGGGAAAAAAAAAAAAAAAATTTAAAAATTAAATTTTTAAAATTTAATTTTAAAAAAAAAAAAAATTTTTAAAAAAATTTAATTTGAAAAAAAAATTTTTTTGGAAAAAAAAATTTAAATATTCCCCCCAAAAACCCCAAACCCCCCAAAAACCCCAAAAACCCTTTGGTTTTGGGGTTTTAAAATTTTTAAAACCCTTTTTTTTTCCTAAAAAATTTTCCCCTTTAAAAATTTCTTTTTCCCTTAAAATATTAAATTTTTAACAATTTTTTCCCCCAAAAAAAGGTTAAAAAAAATTTTTTTTTAAAAAAAATTTTTTTTTTTGGGGGGGAAAAAAAATTTAAATTTTCCCCTTTTTGGGGGAAAAAAAAAGGAAGGAAAATGGGTTTTTTTTTAAAAATTTTTTTGGGCCCCTTTTTAAACCCCCTTTTTTTTTTTTATTTTTTTAAAAAAACCCGGGCCTTGGAAAAAAAAGGGGGGGAAAATTTAAATTTTTAAAAATTTTTTAAAAAAAAATAGGGTTTAAAGAATTTTAAAAACCCTTTTTCCCATTGCCAAAATTTTAAAAATTTTAAAATTTTTCCATTTAAATTTTTTTTAATTTTTTTAAATTTTTTTTTAAAAGGGGGGAAAGAAATTTTAACCCAAAATTTAAAGGGGGTTTGACCTTTCCCCTCTTAAATTTTTCCCAACCCCCAAAGGGGCCCTTTTTTTTAAAAAAAAATTTTTTTTTTTTTGGGGAAAAAAAAAAAATTTAAAATTTTAAAGGAAAAAAAATTGTACGCTTTTCTGCATGAAGGAGGTTGTGATAAGGTTTTAAAAGGTACCATTTTGAGGGTCGCTTTAGTCCTTATTTGATCACTTTTGTATCCGTTATTGCTTAATATCGCCTTTTCACTTTTAGGTCTCTTGAAGGCAAAATGCTGGAATGGCACTTATTTGGACGAAAAGGCGCGAATATATGAAGAAAATGGCTAAAGTCAAAATCGAGACACTCACAACTGTTGAATTAGAAGGCGACGGCGTCAAAAGCAATGGCGACGCCGTCCCAAAATTGTTGTGACGGTCCGTAACCCAAAACTCAGATTTTCAAGCGACGACGCCTAGTTGTGAAAGAGTAGGCCGTCGCTACTCGCACGGCCTAGATGCAATCCGACGACGCCGGTCAAGAGGACGGCGCACGGACATAAGGTGACGCCGCAAAGGTTAACGTGGCCAAGACGAAACCCTAATGACGGCGACACGACGGCGCACTAAACATAAGGTGACGCCGCGATATGTAATCTTATATATAGAATCCGAATTTTTCGCTTTTTGTGGAGAGTCTTTTGGAGTGAAAACCTAAAACCGAACCTAAGGTGTCTTGTACAAGATTTTAGGGTTTTAAACCCTATCTTACATCAAGATAAGTCTTTACTTCATTAATTCAATTATGTCTTTGATTATTTGTGTGTATGCTTGCATGTTCTCCATGTCCGCTAATTTATTTGTGTGTTTGCTTAGGAAGTATGAAACTTAATTATTGAATATTGATTGGTTGTTTCTTATCTTAGTTGATTAATGATCTAGTAATGCGATAGGTCATTCGTTGTGTACTTAATGCTTGATTCATCTTTGTGAACCTTAGAATATAATTACCGAGTAGTTGTAGGCTAAACCATCCAAAGAGCGCCTTAGAGTAGGAGTTTATCATCCCTAGTGGGTTTGTAGACAAGACCCTTTGGTAAGTTCAAAGAGTTAGGAGAAACGATACCCTACAACTTTAGACACACAACGCAACTAAGAATAAGACGTGACAACTCAACCATCAATAGGAGATAATTAAGGAGTAATACAACCTAAGTAAACACATCTTTAAACTATCATACGAGCACACATTAATTAGACATAGACTCCCACAACCTTAGTTTAGATAATTAGATAATAGTAGAGTAATCGGTAGAAATACCAACCCCCAAATCCAATACCCGAGATTCGTACCTTTCCATTTCATAAAATATAAAAATAAAAATAATCTTCCTCAACCTTAACCTTAGCGTAGTAACTCCTTACTAGCATTCCTATTCCCCAGAGAACGATATCAATACCCGTGGCTTACCCTAATTACTACACTACAACGATTAGGTTCATCGCCTAGGGTGTTATAAAACTTGCTCAAGAAAAGGAAGTTTCCTTGACCCCGAACGACGCGTAGCGTTATCAAGTTTTTACGCCACGCCGGGAATAGAATAGCTAGTTAGTAGTCCACCTCGCTTAGGTTCTTTGCTTGATTCCTATCAAGTAAATTTTTTCTCATTTTTAGCTTTCTTAGTCTATCCCCTTCTTCGTGACCTTTGTTCGTAATTCCATCACTTTTCATCATGGAAGGTGATAACCCACTACCATTCATCAACCCACCACCAAATGACCCGCCAAGAGCCCGTACTTTTGGTGAATACTCGAGACCAAGCCACCTAGGCTATAGGAACACCATTGAGCTTCCCGACCAAGCCCAAACTACGGCCCTGCGATCCGACACCATCCGGTTGGTGCAAACGGATGTGATTCCATGGACTTCGTTCAAGATCCAAATCAAGATCCGAGGATTTCTCAAAATCGCCGATTCCATCGACCTTGATGCTACTACTCGGGAGACCACGCTACCGCTGCTCTTCCAATTCTCTCTACGGGACCAAGCTAGTAATTGGCTTGAGCGACTTCCCACGGCTCCATCTCAAGTTGGGATGATCTTACCTCTCGCCTCCTTGCTCAATTTTTCCCACCGGGAGAACCACTAAGCTTAGGAATGACATCTTGATGTTCCAACAACGCCAAGGTGAATCTCTACGAAGCATGGACCCGATTCAAGGACTTACTTCATAAAGTCCTCATCACGGCATTGATCTTTGGCTCCAAGTCCAAATCTTTATGATCATGTCAACTTCCCCACTAAGCGATCCATTGACCAAGCGGCGGTGGAAAACTTAGTGATCTCACCGCAGAAGAATCATGGGAAATAATAGAGGACCTCGCCTCTATGACAACGAAGTTGGGATGACCCCGTGAGCTGCCCAAAACCGTTAAGGCAATCTCCTTGCCTCCTTCCGATCAGTAGGATGATCGAACTTGAAGATCAAGTTAGATTCCTCATGAGTTCCTACAAAATCCTAAGTCCTCACGACAAGTGAATCAAATCACTCTACCTTGTGAGTTATGCAAGGTCCCCATGACACTCGTGATTGCACAAGGCCTCCGAACAAGCTTTTGCGACTACGCCCATACGCACCGACGGAGCGGGAGAGAAGTGGTACACTTTCAAACCCGAACAAAACAACTTAGGAAACTCATACAACCCTCATGGAGAAATCACCCTAACCTTAAGTGGAACCAAAACTCAAGCACACCCCAAAGCTCATCTAGTTCACCTACTAGGTCAACTCTTTTAATACCGGAACCCCACTAATCTTGAGGCAATTGCATCTAGATTTTGTCATCCCAAGAAACTCGATTGAATAAGCTTGAAGCCGATTTTAAGCAAAACAAAGCGAGATGACAACCAAGCTTGATGCCCTCTTAAAAGCCTTCAATGAGCGGGAAGTTGGAGCACCCCAAGTGATACCATAAAGAACCCAAAAGTGAATTCGATTGCATCGACTTCATGTTCTAGTTCACCATGGGAGAGTGCACATCCATGCCCCTCCCACCCAACGGTTCACTCGGTAAATGCTATCAAAAGGGTTCCAAGCCATCCAAGAGGTACCAAGGCCCGCACCTTTGGTAGAGCCTACTCTTGAGAAACCCGTCACCAAGAATCCAAACCTAGTTTAGAGGAGGAGTACAAGGAACTCCATCAAGAAAACCGATTCTTGAAGTCTTAGCTCATGCACCTTACTATAATGCTTTAAAAGAAAAATATGAGTTAGAACTTAGGCTTGGAAAACATGGGTCCGCCTTTGTGCGAAACAACTTACCTAAGAAGTTAGACGATCCCGGCTATTTACTCTTCCGTAGACTTGGAACTTCCAAACCACTCGATGCTCTAGCCGATTTAGGATCATGCATCAATCTTGTTCCGTTGTCCTCCATAGAAGCCTTAACTTAGGTAAAATTGAACCAACGAAACCATCTTAGGTCTAGCGGACGGTAGTATAGCACGTCCGTAGGAATAATAAAGGACATGGTAGTACATGTAGGAGAGTTGACTCTTTTGGCCGACTTTCATGTGCTAGACATGAATAAGGACCCGACATGCCCATTACTAGTTGGAAGAGGATTTTAGCTACCGCTAGTGCCATCATCGATTGTAAGATGTCCAAAATAGTGGTAGGGGAGGGAGTGCTAGATCCGCTTACGATGTTAAAAGGCATACATACTACAAGGATGAGGAAATCCCACAAGAGATAGGGTTGGATAGAGAGCCTTCTAGATATGGACCTTGGATTGATAAGAACATCATAGGCCCCCAAAGACCTTTTACCTAGATAAAGCCTTCGCTAGTGCAAAGAACTTTCCAAGAAAAAGAAATGGCTAGGGACATAGAAGTGAACCCGCTCGAGGACGCTTTAGTATTTAGGAAGATGACCGAGTTCCTAGGAAGCTTGCCCGTTAACCTTGTCATGAATAAGTGGAAAGTTGAGAAATCAACACAAGTGGGATTGGAATAGACCGCCTAGTGATGGTAATGGAGAGTGGCACATTAGGATACAAATCTATGATCCCGATGGTGAGATGTTTGAAAAGGCATATTTAACCGAACGTACTACTAGGAACTTGAATGATAAGTTTGATCCTTACGACATTGTTGAGGATAGACTTACGATATCGGCACGTAGGAGCACGACTATGAGTCTAGCTACAAGACTCTTAAATAAAGAAAAGCGCTTCGGGAGGCAACCCATGCTTAATTGTTTGCTTGTTAGTGTCATATATCTTTTATTAATTGTTTATCCTCATGTTTAAATTTGTAAAATGCTTTATTTTGTTTTTAACCTCGCCTTAATTGCATATAAAGGTATTTTACATAAGGGATAAGTGTAGGAGGATTACACACGCTTTCAAAAGAAACGTAAACATGAGAATAACAATTAACTAAAAGATATTTATGTTTGTTTGTTCGAGTCAAATGCTTGTATCGAGTCATAATGGATGTTTTGCGTAAATTTTTCCGATTCTAAAGATGTAAATTTTCCGAATTTTTCCGTAAAATCGCAGCACCGCTTTTTGTCGATAACCGACGGCGTCAGATTGCAACTGACGGCGCCAGAAGGAGTAAAACATCGATTACTTTTTTTTCTCGCTTTCGAGCTACTTATAAATTTTTGAATTTTCCGTGTCTTAATTTTCTTAGAAATTCAGAAACATCCATTCCACAAGCATTATATCCTAGTTTAAATCGAGTCTTATATATATTATTACCGCCGATTTTACGCCAAGGTTTCGTTTGTTTTCTTCAAGTGTGCAGTTTAGTTTGTCAAGAAGAAGTTACATAAGATTGGAAGGAGCTTTTCACGCAATAATTCTTCTTGAAAAGGATTTAACCACCACTTTACACGGATCCTACCGAGCTAATCGGGAGTACTAGTTTCTTTCGCTTTTAATTACCTTCTTTATCATAACTTTGATATTTTCGGGAACATTGGGGACAATGTTCGCTTTAAGTGTAGGAGGGAAAATAAACGGAACTTTGAAACTATGCTTATCCTTGACTATTTGCTTTGTCCAATTGTGATTGTGTAATAAACCATGAGAAAATGTCGGTTAGGGTAATTTTGGCACCAAATTTAAAATTTTTCATGACATATAGGAGTGGGCCATTAGTCTTAACAAAAGCGCCTCATGGATAGGAAGTTGCATGACTAGCACAAAACCCTTTACCACCCAAATTCCACCAAATGCGAGGATCGCCTTAGATTAGTAGGAATTAAAGCATTCATCTTCAATGCTTAGAGTGTGAACCGTAGTATATTAGATTCTAGAACTTGTTTTGTGATGCATTCCGAGATCGCAAGTGAGGCTACACTTGTGTAGTTAGGAATAACTAAATGATAAGAGGCATTAGGATAACCCTTGTTTGATACCGTAATATAATTACTTCTTCCATATCGGTTGAGTAATTCCCCACACCCTTTGCGTTGTACTCATCTTTAGTACACGATACCCCTAGTTAACCCCTCGAGCCTATCCTTTTCGCGGTTCTCGTGATGTTTCGGTTTTTCCGAATATCAATGAAGAGCATTGTTTACACCCCACCCCAAATATACACCCAAATCGCCTTAGCCTACCCCTTATGCACTCACTTTTAGTGCAAATGTTTGTTATCACCCTAAACCCTTAGTTCAATTATCTAGTTGCTTGCATAAGTTGCTAAGTCGAGTCATATCCTTTGTATACGCTTTGGGACGATTGGGATTCATGGGAAAAGTTAAAGTTTATGAAATGACGGAAGGAACGTTAAAATTCAAATTCCCTTTGTTTGCGTAATAATGTACCCCAAGTGTTTTGATCTTTTCAAATCGGGTCAAATTAGTGTTAGAGTAATAAAACTCAAGTGTAGGGATATGCCTATAAATCCCTAGTATTTTGATGTTATCGTAGAGGATGGTAGAGTAAAAGTGTATGAAAAAAAAAAAAAAAAAAAAAAAAAAAAAAAAAAAATATAGAGTGAAAAAAAAAAAAAAAACATACGGGCTACCATCCTACATCTATCTTTGAATTTATGTTTATTTATTTCGCTTATCTAGAGTTTAGAGTGTCGAGTCTTGGCTTAGCAACGCCATTCTTCATATGCATTTAACATAGAGATTTTTGACTTGCCACCACTAAATAGCCTATCCCACCAAACCCTTGTTTCCTACCGTAAGCCTAACATTACAACCCTTTAAAAGACCTCTTTGATAGTCTTTCCTAGGTGCTTACGCCAAAGCGATGGAGGTTTGATCTATTCTCAAGCCTATGGTAATCTATGTACTAGGACCGTTAATGAGTGTTTATCTTCCATTTCCTATTTGTTATATTTCATATATACACCGAGAGAGATGTGAGTATCCAAACACCCCATGTGAGGTGCTAGTATGTAATTTCCGTGCTTGTTATGACTTTTATGGGCTTATATGTGTTGTGGACCGCTTTGAATTAATGCTTCATGACCCCTAACTTATAAATTAATTGGTTAAAAGCACATTTGCTTGAGGACAAGCAAATAACAAGTGTAGGGATATTTGATAAGGTTTTAAAAGGTACCATTTTGAGGGTCGCTTAAGTCCTTATTTGATCACTTTTGTATCCGTTATTGCTTAATATCGCTCCTTTTCACTTTTAGGTCTCTTGAAGGCAAAATGTCGGAATGGCACTTATTTGGACGAAAAGGCGAATATATGAAGAAAATGGCTAAAGTCAAAATCGAGACACTCACAATGCCGAATTAGAAGGCGACGGCGCAAAAGCAATGGCGACGCCGTCCCAAAATTGTTGTGACGGTCCGTAACCCAAAACTCAGATTTTCAAGCGACGACGCCTAGTTGTGAAAGAGTAGGCCGTCGCTACTCGCACGGCCTAGATGCAATCCAGACGACGCCGGTCAAGAGGACGGCGCACGAACATAAGGTGACGCCGCCGCAAGGTTAACGCGGCCAAGACGAAACCCTAATGACGGCGACACGACGCGCCACTAAACATAAGGTGACGCCGTCGCATATGTAATCTTATATATAGAATCCGAATTTTTCGCCTTTTGTGGAGAGTCTTTGGAGTGAAAACCTAAAACCGAACCTAAGGTGTCTTGTACAAGATTTTAGGGTTTTAAACCCTATCTTACATCAAGATAAGTCTTTACTTCATTAATTCAATTATGTCTTTGATTATTTGTGTGTATGCTTGCATGTTCTCCATGTCCGCTAATTTATTTGTGTGTTTGCTTAGGAAGTATGAAACTTAATTATTGAATATTGATTGGTTGTTTCTTATCTTAGTTGATTAATGATCTAGTAATGCGATAGGTCATTCGTTGTGTACTTAATGCTTGATTCATCTTTGTGAACCTTAGAATATAATTACCGAGTAGTTGTAGGCTAAACCATCCAAAGAGCGCCTTAGAGTAGGAGTTTATCATCCCTAGTGGGTTTGTAGACGAGACCCTTTGGTAAGTTCAAAGAGTTAGGGAGAAACGATACCCTACAACTTTAGACACACAACGCAACTAAGAATAAGACGTGACAACTCAACCATCAATAGGAGATAATTAAGGAGTAATACAACCTAAGTAAACACATCTTTAAACTATCATACGAGCACACATTAATTAGACATAGACTCCCACAACCTTAGTTTAGATAATTAGATAATAGTAGAGTAATCGGTAGAAATACCAACCCCCAAATCCAATACCCGAGATTCGTACCTTTCCATTTCATAAAATATAAAAATACAAAATAATCTTCCTCAACCTTAACCTTAGCGTAGTAACTCCTTACTAGCATTCCTATTCCCCAGAGAACGATATCAATACCCGTGGCTTACCCTAATTACTACACTACAACGATTAGGTTCACCGCCTAGGGTGTTATAAAACTTGCTCAAGAAAAGGAAGTTTCCTTGACCCCGAACGACGCGTGTAGCGTTATCATTCGTATGTGTCATCCAAAATGGCGCCATCATTTCAGCGCCACTACACCACCATAGCCCGGCGCCATTTGTTGTGTTGGTGCAGTCACACACGCTGTTTCAAGGTGTTATATTTTTATTTTTTTATTATTTATTTATTTTTTTGTTTTAAGTTTTATTTGTGATCTATTTGTATTTGGTGTGTGTATTGTGTGTGTGAAGTGTGTGCGTACTAGAAACCATGCCAGTACCAACGGCCGATATTCGTTGGTAAACACCAAAATCTAGCTGGTAAAAGGCGTTACCAACGACTTTACCAACTAACCAAGGTTGTGGGATCGTTGGTAAATTAAAAAGCAAACAAACATGCCAACCACATTCTTCGATCGTTGGTAAATTAATTACCAACGAATATCTATGTTGTTGCTAAATTTCACAAACATGCCAAAGTCGTTGGTAAATATTAATTACCAAAAAACTATTGTCAATCGATAATATTCAAAACTGAATCAACAAGAGTTGTTGGTAATTTCTCAAAATTAGCAACGACACTAGATTGCTTTCGACTTGTTGCTAAAATGGATTTTACCAACAATATAAATTGTTGCTAAGCTAATATCAGCCGATCAAATTATGGTGCATGCCACAACTAGTAAATGTAAACAACCCCAAAATTAACACAAGTTCTACGTCAATTGCACAAAGTACTAATACAAATCAATACATAGTTGGCTAGTCCATGATCTTTCCAAGATAACCCATCAACTACACGTAGCTATAGTTAGAAATTAACATAAAGATTACAAAATAAGCTACCATAATGTTTAGTAATGAATACCAAAAATGGGTTAACTAGATGACGTAGATAATTACTCGTTAGAAGGCAAGTTAACTTGTTGCATGTTTAATGTCTTCATGATCGCTCAACGCTAGCTTTAAGACTAGCATTTTCCTCTTCAATTCAGCGATTTCATATTCATTGTTGCTTTCATTGTTGGATGAAGTGGATGCCTCAAAAGTAGATTGCTTGGTGGAAGATGGTTTTACCCTTTTGTATGTTTTCACTTCTTTAGTAAGCCCAAATCCATAAAGAGATTTTTGTGGACCGACAATGATTTACCCAAGCCTCGACATCGAATGGAGGAGGACCTCGAAGTGGATTAGCATCATCGCAATCCTTCATCACTTATCTCACTTCAAATGTATTTTTTCTTTGACTATGTCATGATACTTAGCATGAACGCTTTGTGCCCTTGCATCATACCATTCACCTTTACCTTTTTTTAGTTTATGCACCCTTTCAAAAAACTGAACTTCTGTTGGGTCCATCCCTGTTTCATTCCTCTACAAAAATAGTAAAAAATAACAATTAGTGTCGATATACATAACCCTAAAAGAATATCAAGTAAGAAAAAGTGAATTGATAGATAAATAGAAGGTTTGATTCATATAGTCAAAAAATAAATCTAGTGGCATATGCTACTAATGTTATGTCCAACAGATTGTGGTACATACTAGGAATGTTATCGGGCCGGGTTAAAAGGTTATCGGGTTTATCATTTCGAGTTGAGCCGGGCTTGAATTTTTAAAAGTGACCCATAACCCGACCCTATTTTCAGCTCCTACTTTGTATAATGGACTGTAGTAACAAATATATTGTATAATGGACTAGCAGCAACAGGTAGCACATACCCACCCCATCCACCATTAAAAAATTACATGTACATCCATATTATTAAGATGTATCTCGAAGTTGGTAGAACCTCCGGTGTGTCTCACATATGAGCTTGCACCAACTTCAACCCCAGACACTTTCTTCCTATTTTCAGCTCCTACTTTTGAACGTTTGTGCCACTCTGGTTTCATCCAAGACTTCAAAATATCTTTCCAATCTTTTTGGTCAAGATTATCAGGACAACACTCTGTCCAATCAGATGGGATCACACTGCCCGACTCTTTCTTACATTTGGCCCTAATAGCATTCCAATTACCTAAACAAAGACATTGTGCCCTCTTTGTCCAAACATGCTTTGCCCATTTAGGATCTAGTGGTTCGTCATACATATATCGATCCTACAGTTAAAATGAAACATTTTTACTATATATACATATTTAGTGATTAAAGATATTTAACAATAGTAAGTCTAAATAAATGTGATAACCTGAAAGCATTTGTACAAGTGGTCGACTAGAGTTTTATTAAGTTTGTGCCACTCGATTTCTTTCCCATAAAAGTTTCCTTGAAATCTTTAGAAATCATTCTCGCACCTCTTGTTCCAAGTAGCTACACAAAATACAGCACATACAATAACTATTTACATATGTCTCTAACTGAAAATAACAATTACATATATGATACTAACTTAAGATAAAAATGTGTATCACTTACCGTCAGACAAGAATCGTTGGGATGTTATATCATCCCTTTTATTCTTTTAATAGTTCGCACTTGAAGCAAGGACAGCTTATCGCCACACGCCCTACAACTCATGGTTGGTTAAATGCAAAATCCAAAACTCCTTAACACCGCTTTTGAATATTTGATTAATCGAACCATCATTAGGGTCGACACGACATTTCATCCTAATCCGATCAACCGACATGATGTTTTTTATGTTTTTTATTACCCACGACCTCACACTGACTGAACAAATTGGAAGTTTATAAACAAGGGAACTACATAAACATGTCACCACGTAATTAGACAAATAAAACAACAAATTGAAAGCTTGTAAATAAGATTCCTACTAACAAATTGTAAACATCAGAATGCACAATTAAGAAATTATGAGTTGCATTTAGCCAAAATTAGGTTTTTGTAGCATATTTAGGATTATATTCACTAATAAAAAAGAAACGCCTAGATTAAAACAAATGAATCACAAATTGATAACAACATACAGTATCATATATATAAGTAATAAAGGAAAAATAGAAGCACATACGGTATAAACTAGTGATTAATTGATGAAAAGTTCACAAAATTAAAAGCAAACAAACCAACCTTAACTGATTTTGATGACAATGATTCAAAGTTTTCGGTTGCTACCGTGAATTGAATTTTAGAAGTATAGTTTTGAGGGGTTAGGTAGGAGGAGGCTGCAAAGAGAGATAAGAAACGTGTTAGAAGGTTTTTTAGGTAAAGTGTTTGGGGGGAATATTTTTGGTATGGAGGGAACTTAGGGTGTGTTTTGTAGGAAGAATTCAAATCAAAGAAATAGAAATGGTGCAATTTCCTATGTTTGGTATGGTGGAGAAATAAAAAAGCGGAGAAAATGAAATTCTCGAGAATTGGATGCCTTTGCAATTTGGTTTCTTTCATTTCCATCATGTTCGGAGTGGAAATTGGAATTCTCGACACAAATACTATTTTATGTCTTTTGACTTAAAAGATGGGTCAACATTTAAGGAGGGGTATAAATAAAAACAACACGTGCAAGTCACATATTGCACAAAACTTAAAACATTTCTTCCTCCGGTGACAGTCGTGACACCTCCACCTTTACCTTCAAATTTAAGTCGTTTCATCTTCGCTACTGTGGGGTTTTTAATCCCCATTACAAAAACAAATTCTCGGTTATGGGTATAACTATATCAGCTTAGGTAAAAAAAAAAACAAACAAACACTATTGTGGCTGAGAATTTTTTTAGGTCGAAAAAAGGCACTTTCGCATGACACAATCAATATGTTTCAATCTGATTAGTTGATGGGTATAATTATATCAGGTTAGGTGAAAAAGAACAAACACTATTGTAGATTTATGATGAGATGTTCTTGTAGTTTTGTGCTCTTAATTTGTGCAGTACCTAAACCTTATCAAATTCATGTTGATGGTGAGTTACGAGCATGGTTGGTATTTAATTTGCTGTTTTTTTTTTTTTTTTTAATGATATTAAATTCACTAAAGAAATTATTTTGAAGTTTTTTTGTTTTTACTTCAAATTAAATAGTTTTTTTTTGTTAATTCCCGGGTCAAAAGTCTCTATTATTACCAAACATGAGAATTCATAACATTTCTTTACTGATTTGTATTCTCTGAATTTTTATTCCCTGCTTAATTTTATTTATCTGAATTTCTCTCTACCAAACGTACCCTTAAGAAAAAAAATTAGCTTTGGGGGTTAATATTACTTTGGTGAAACTAAAATTTTGAAGCAGATTTGATTTTCATGCAAACTTTTCTTTTAGTAAAATAAACTTGATTTTACAAATTTTTATTGTTGGTAAAGTTGTTGGTAAATACATTTTTCGCAATGTTTTAAAAACCGGGTTTTTAAACGACCCGGTAGAGTCATCGTATCGGTGCGACCGGTTCAACCGACAAGTCAACCCGGTTTTCCATTTTTTCCTATCGGTCAACCGGTCCGACCGCCGTGTCAACCCGGTTTTATAAAAAAATGAAAATACCAAACCCGGTCGGGTTTCAAGACCCGGTCACTCAAAACCCGACAGTTAACCGTTAACCCTGCTTTTAGAGACCGGTTTTTTATCCGTTGTTGTGGCGGGCACCGGACGGACCGTTGAACCAGTCCGGTCGACCCGGTTTGAAAACATTGTTTTTCGCCAAGAAAAATAAGTTGTAGGTAAAACCGTTGGTAAATTTATACACCAACAAATTCATGTCGTTGGTATTATTATTATTATTGTTTTTCATTTTACCAATGAATTATTGAGAAAAAATAGTTGGTAAAATTAGCTCAACTAAATTCCAACGAATTTACCAACAATTATGTCGTTAGTAAACTACAAATTTTCATTTTCTTATCTTCGTTGGTAAATTAAAGTCGTTGGTAAAGTAGTAAATTACCAACAAAGTGATGCTTGCTAGTGAAATTCGGTTCGTGCTGGCATGATTTCTAGTAGTCGTTGAAGCTAGAAGATGAACTTTTATTTTATTTCATTTTTTTTCTTCATCTTTTAAAAACCAAATACTCGGTATCATAAATGGGAATAGATGAGCCCTTACTGGGCCAACGTTTTTTTATACTGGGTAATGCAAGCTGATTATATGATTCATAGGCTATGAATCATAGCTATACTATTTTATAGTAATTGTTTTTGTTAAGTTTTAGATATTTCTTTTTTTTTTAAAGAAAATGTTATTTGTACTTTTAATTTTATGAATGAAAATTTAGTTTGTTTGGAAAATAAAATAAAAAATAAAAATATAAAAAATAAAATAAGTGGTTGGTCTCAAAAACTGTGAAACGATACGCAAACGGCATGTGATAGGACTGAGGGATTATTTGGTGTGTGAATTTGAAATGCTGATGTGGCGTCACAATGATATGCCGTCACCTTACCCCTTCCTCTTATCTTTTTGCAAAGAATACTTAGTAAAGTGAGATCCCATTATTAAAACAGATTAAAATGATTTACCAGTATAAATCTTTCTTAAACATCAAAAATTAGTTAACTAACTTACAACACATTTTGCAAAACAAATTGCTAACTGCTATATTCGTCATATATAGCATCAAATGGCTTATTTGGCATTTTCTATTTTATTACATCATGTGCACACCTGCTATCACTTTCCGTCAAACAACAAAAACATCCCCTCTCTCGATCGATCATTTATCTATAGAGTTTTTAATTCTTTTAGTAACCACTAAAAGATGTATTAGTGACGAAAAATTTCTGTCACTCTAAAGGGAATTTTCTGTTGTTAGATTTATTCTTCGCCATTCTACTATGCCATCTTTTTCGACTAATTAACAGACTTCTAGTTAATTTCTTGTAATTAGCAAGAATAAATTCTAACTGGCATATTCCGATACAATGTTAGTGTGTCTACAGAAGGTGATAATTCTAACACCTAACTGTATATATTATAGAAAGGTAGCAATCTTCATTCATATACCTTATTTTCTTATTAAATAACAATCTACAACATAATTTAGGACAAGAAAACAAAACATAAAAAGTTCCTTAAGCTTTATGACTTATGACTAGACATCATACAAAATCGATCAAGCATTAAGTTACCGATACACGCATCTTCAACCAAAGTCGATCATCCACTGTCAATAAATCTTTGACTTGGCGCATTGTTGGCCTGTCCTGTGGGTTGTAGTTCAAACATGCCCGTGAGACATTCAAAATTGAATGAGCTAGTTTCTCAACTAGAGAATATGGTGGCGGAATCCGTCTATCTCCTACATTGGCTAGCAATAGATCATCAGTAGACAATGTTGGTAGAAATGATATAAGTTCTCCAGGATGCTTTCCCATAATCACTTCTAGTGCAACAACTCCAAAACTAAACACATCGCATTTCTCTGTCGCCACCATCGTATAAGCTAGCTCTACATGGAAGGAAACATGATAATACAAAAAGTGTTATATCGGATCTTGATTAAATTCATGTAACATAGATAAATCTGAAACTTGAAACTTGAGAAGAAGTACATATAGCTAACTTTAAAATATATAGTTACCTGGCGCAATATAGCCATAGGTGCCTACAACCGCAGTCCAATTGGATGAATCCAACTTTAAAAGCTTTGCTGTTCCAAAATCCGAGATATGTGCCTCATAATCAGAATCGAGAAGGATATTAGCTGCAGAAATGTCTCTATGAATTATAGGTGGTGTACTGGTGTGCAATCATGGTGCATATAAGCCAAACCATTCGCTACAGCCCTAACAATTCTTACTCTTTTCAGCCAATCCATTTCCTTTGCTGTGATATCGCTACTTAAGAGCGATTTTAGACTTCCCTTCTCAAGATATTCGTAAATAAAAAATGAGTGATGAGCATGGAAGCAATATCCATAGAGTTTAACTATGTTTCTATGCCTTATGTTTGTTAATGCTCGTACCTCATTTAGTAAGCCTAGATGATCGCCACTCTCGGATGACGAATGAAGTTTCTTGACGGCTACTAAATTGTTGGCTGGTAACACAGCTTTATACACAGTACCATATCCTCCCATCCCAATACAAAATGCATCATCAAAATCATTTGTTGCCTTGATGATTTCATCATACATCGCCTGTCCATCAAAACTTGTTATTGCGAAAAATTTGCCACCTTCTTCGCCTGATGGTATCTGTGGAGAAGTTCTCTTTCTACGTCGATAAACAATGAGGCAACACATGAATAAACCAAGAACAAGGGCGGCAAAAATTGGGATCACAGTTACAAGGATGAGCTTATGACGAAAATGATTATTTTTTTTCATTACTATTTGACTTTCACAAACTTTCAAACTTGTAACATTTCCACACAGACCATCATTTCCTTGTAATGCTTCTCCAGACACATTTAGAAAGACAACATAAGGGGGAACCGGGCCTGTGAGCTCATTGTAAGACAAGTCGATATCAATCCGTCTTGGCAAGTTACTGAAACCATTAGGAATAGAACCAGATAGCTTATTGTGAGAAAGATTCATCATTACCAGACTTTTTAAACTTCCAATTTCCGATGGTATCTGTTGTGTGAGTGAATTCCAAGATAAATCAAGAACATTGATTTGCCTTAATTTACCGATCTCCGATGGGATCTTTCCACTGAGCTTGTTATTACTAAGATATATGCGAGTGATTTGTACCCAATCACCAGCAAATCTTTGTAATGACCCGTTTAACCTATTTTTGGATAGATCAAGAGTAACGAGGCCATGCAGTGATCCAAGCTCTATAGGTATAACACCTGAAAGGTTGTTATCGCTCATGTTTAAATCTAACAAACTTCTCATCTCACCAAAATCCTTTGGAATTTGGCCAGACAACTGATTTGTGTCCAGCAGTAACCTAAACAATTGTAAACTTCCGATTCCTTGTTGTATAGGACCTGATAACTTGTTCTTACTGAGATACAAACTCTGCAGGCTTCTGAGGTTTTTAACGATGAAGGAATGGGTCCAGAGAGTTGATTTTCGTCCAAAAATAATCTAGTTAGAGACTTCATATTCCCTAATTCAGTAGGAATGGGCCCAGATAGTTGATTATTGGTCAAATATAATTCAGTGAGAGACTTCATATTCCCTAATTCAATAGGAATGGGTCCAGAAAGTTTATTTGTGTGCAGATTAAGGATATTCAAAGACTTCAAATCACCCAACGATGAAGGAATTGAACCATTGAGTTGATTAATGCCCAATTCTAAGTCAGTAAGAGACTCAATATTCCCTAATTCAGTTGGAATGGCTCCAGAGAGTTCATTTTGCCACAAATAAAGGATATTCAAAGACTTTAAATCACCCAACGATGAAGGAATTGAACCATTGAGTTGATTTTTATACAATGCTAATCTAGTGAGAGACTTCATATTCCCTAATTCAATTGGAATGGGTCCGAAGAGTTGATTTGTGTACAAATAAAGGATATTTAAAGACTTCAAATCACCTAACGATGAAGGAATTGAACCATTGAGTTGATTTTCACTCAATTGTAAATCAGTTAGAGACTTCATATTCCCTAATTCAAATGGAATGGGTCCAGAGAGTTGATTTTTGAACAAATAAAGGATATTCAAAGACTTCAAATCACCCAACGATGAAGGGATTGAACCGTTGAGGTTATTTTCGCCCAAATCTAATCTAGTGAGAGACTTCATATTCCCTAATTCAATTGGAATGGGTCCAGAGAGTTGATTTTTGAACAAATAAAGGATATTCAAAGACTTCAAATCACCCAACGATGAAGGGATTGAACCATTGAGGTTATTTTCACTCAAATCTAATCTAGTGAGAGACTTTATATTCCCTAATTGAATTGGAATGGGCCCAGATAGTTGATTTTGCCACAAACTAAGAATATTCAAAGACGTCAATGTTAGTCCCATCTGGATCATTTATGTATCGAATCAAACATGACTATTGAACAAAACTCATGACACACAAACTCACGCTTTAGTATATAATGAAATCTGTTAATTTTTACAATACATCTTGACATCTATATATACTATACGAACAGATACTACAGGTTCCATGAACCATCGCGACCCTTCGTTAATAACTACCTATAACCGCTATAACTAACTATTCGGTTATTAACTTTGTTATTGACACTCTAGACCCCTAAACTTATAAACTTTACAAACTCGACTCTAAATACATAAACTACTAATTACATTATGACCCCTAAACATGGATTAATGAATTATCATCCAATCTTCCTCCCTAATTTATTAATCCGTGTCTTCAACATCTTCATGTCTTCAACTCGATCATCTCTATCTTTGAACATGTTGTAGCAGGTCTTCTCGTCTTTCAAATACAATCTTTGATGACTTCATACCATCTTCATTCTTAACAGCATCCGTCTTCATGTCACCATTTCCAGCATCTTGTTTATCAACAGCAGCCTTTCTTTGATCCACTTTTCATCTCCTTTTCTCTAGTTTCTTTGTCATATGCATCAAACTTCTGTTCTTCTCTCTTTAATCTGTTTTTTCATTCTTCCTTGAATCATCATTATGTGTTGCTGCTGATGTCCTCATCAATTCTGACTTCATTCTTCACTTCTCTTGATCAATCTATCACACATTGTTCCTTCGCGGTTGCTTGTATCTCTAAACGCGTTCCACAATACTTCCTTCCTTTTTTTTCTTGTTCCACACCGTATGTACCACAACAAAAATACCCCACGGTATTTTCAAAAAAATTGATCAGATTTTTTTTTTATCCTCGTTGTTGTTGTCCTTGTATTGCTAGCGTGTCTCCAAACAATCCTAGATTGTTTCTCTTTTCTCTCGGTATACCTTTCTTAAACCAAGCAACCTTCTTTTCTCTTCCAACGTATTGCGTTATGTTGCAATAGTAGGTCTTCTCTTATTCTTGACGTCTTTCTTCTTCCAAATTGCCGCGTTAAATGACAGCAATAGGTCTCCTTTCTTCCTACCTGTTGCGTTGTAAGACAACTGGTAAGTTTTCTTTTCTTCTTTTGGTTCTCTTTGTCTCATCTCCAAACTTGATCCCTTGATCAAATTTCTTTTTTGAATCAACCGACCGATCGCTTTATCTCTTCTCTTCTCTCTCTCGAATCGAATTTAGGTTTCTCTAACCCGTTCTGACCGTGATGCTCACGGTCTGCTCTTCTCTTGATTGATTCCCTGAATCAATTGGTCTCTATCTCTTTTCTTGATTAACCGGTATGCTCATGGTTTCTTCTTCTCTTGATTGATTCCCTGAATAAATCGGTCTCTCTGGATCTTTTACAATAGCAATATCAACCACTTCTTTCTTTGGATCTTTTACATTAGTACTATCAACCACTTCTTTCTCTTCCTTGAAACGATTCCATGAATCGGTTTTCTTCTTAATTGATTCCCCGAATCAATTTATCTCTTCTCTTTTCTCGAACGATTCCCCGAATCGTTAGTATTTCTTCTAAAAGCGATTCCACGATCGCTATTGAACTTGATTCCACGAACCAAGTTGTTCTTCTCTCATTGGTGTCTTCTTTGTTTGGTTTTCTTGTATGAAACGCAACTGAAACACCGGGTTTGATTCGAACATCTGACGCTCTGATACCAATTGTTAGTCCCATCTGGATCATTTATGTATCGAATCAAACATGACTATTGAACAAAACTCATGACACACAAACTCACGTTTTTGTATATAATGAAATCTGTTAATTTTTACAATACATCTTGACATCTATATATACTATACGAACAGATACTACAGGTTCCATGAACCATCGCGAACCCTTCGTTAATAACTACCTATAACCGCTATAACTAACTATTCGGTTATTAACTTTGTTATTGACACTCTAGACCCCTAAACTTATAAACTTTACAAACTCGACTCTAAATACATAAACTACTAATTACATTATGACCCCTAAACATGGATTAATGAATTATCATCCAATAGTCAAGTCACCCAACGATAAAGGAATTGTACCATTGAGTTGATTTCTGTTCAAATATAATTCCTTGACAGTGTTCAAATTCCCTAATTCTTGTGGGATTGAACCAGTTAATTTTTTTTTGAAAAGATGCAAAACGGTTAACTGGCTTAGTTTACCAATGGTAGGTGGAATTACACCAGAAAACTGATTGGTTGAAAAATCAAGATAGACAAGTTTGGACAGGAGTCCGATTTCCGGTGGGATAGGACCAAAGAAGCTGTTTACATTAAGCTCAACATGGGTAAGATTGCCTAGAATAGAGAACGGGAACTGGTGAAGCGTACCTTTTAACTCCGACATCGAAAGGTTCATCCTGTTAATGTTCCCATTAGCATTGCAAGCAATTCCAAACCAAGAAGGGTATGAGGCAGGTGCACTAGTATTTGTTGGAAGGGGTGTCCAAGAAGATACAATTTGGGAGTTGTTTGGGATTCTAAGGCTTGCTTTCCATTTTAGAAGAACATTTGCTTCCTCCAGAGAAGCAGAAGTAAAGTTTGGTATAAATGAAAGAGCAAAGATTAGTAGAGCTAGAGATGAAAGTAAGAACTTTGAAGAAGCCATAACTTGCTTTTGCATGTTTTATTCTATAAACTGAAGGGTGGATGTCTTTATTTATACTTGAGCTACCCTTTTCTCATAAATTAATTTTAATAAACTAATGTGTTTTGCAATAATGAAAAAGTAAAGGATGGGAGACAAGCCTCATTTTGCATGAATGAGAAAAGAATAATTTGAAGATTTTTTAGACATGTTTTTTTGTGGTGAAGAAAAGTGAAGATTTACTTCTACAAAAGTCAAGTAATACGTGAATCACATAAGATCAACCATTTTATATTCTTTTCAAAATAACATAAGATCTACCTTTGTATTATTGTATACAAATCCTCTGTTTCTTTCTCTCGTGAATCTTTGCTAATCAAGTTTCAAAATGAATAATGAAAGAGCATAAACAAATGGTCAAAGGTCAATCTTTCTTTAAAGAACAAAGTTAACTTAACACCAAAAAATTTACACCAACATTTTTACCTTTTTTTGTCATCTTTTATCAACGACGAGCTTACCAAATTTACATGTGAATAACATGGGCATGTTCTTTTTTTTTATCGCTAATCAACAACGACCTCCCCAAACCTACCCACATAACCCAAACTTTATTGGCAATATAAACTTTATATGAGTACTTTCTTCTGATTGGAGCATAAAATATTAAATGTTTTCTAAAATAAATATTAAAAACCACTAATGATACGTTGTGCCAAAAAAGTCTAAAAGAAGTGCAGAAATATGGAGCATGCCAACCCTTTGAAATCCATGCGGTAATCAAATACACTATTTGACACAAAATACAACCAGCTTACAATAGGATCTTTATATGTATGCTCAATCTACATAGGAAATTCCAGTAGCTTGATACCCTGTTTCATGATCGAAAAGAAAAGAAGCAAATATACACAACTGTAAATGTAACACACAATACAAAAGCCCAGATTTGTAAGAATACAACTGTATTCTTTAAACCAATAAAAGAAAATGAAAAAAAAAAAAAAAAAGACATACAAATTGCAAGTTCGATTGAACATTTCAGTAAAAGAAAAAATGGTTTGTTAGCTTAAAAAAGGG
This sequence comes from Chrysanthemum lavandulifolium, assembly GCA_022545495.1. NCBI lineage: Eukaryota > Viridiplantae > Streptophyta > Magnoliopsida > Asterales > Asteraceae > Chrysanthemum > Chrysanthemum lavandulifolium. Next base: position 292,176,154 of record CM040238.1, on the reverse strand, counting down.
CCACAACGGATTGAATGTTTCACATAGTGTACAATTTATTCAATAACATTGGTTGATAAGATATGTATTTTGTTATCATACGTGTCACACTGATTATTTCTAATAAGATCTAATGAAAGTTTGTACCATAGGTGTTTCTGGCTAACCAATTGTGTTGAAATAAACACTTTTGACAAACTTATGAACCTACAGGGTCTAAAATGTAAAATATTGTGCTTAATCTTAAGTTTGGTTCGGTTTGTTATGTTTGTGATTCTCAGGGGTCTCTTATGGAACTTTGAAGTGTATATAAAGTCTTGGACGGATCTAGGGTTCATTCTCTTTCTCACACATCAAAGTTAACATCTGGTTTTCTCTCTCAAGTGAATATTGGTTTTTATTGTTTTGGGTTTTAGTTTCTGGTTTAGTTTTTGTATCAAGATCATCTTGATCTTGTGGTTAGTTTGTTTCAGTGTTCTGGGCTATTTTGGGTTCAGGTTTAGAGTGTGGGTTTTGTAGACAACACATATTAGAGGGACTGTCATATTCTTTCTTTTGAATTGTTTAGCTTGCATCCGTGTTGGGGACAAGCTTACTGTGTATATTGTTATAATAAAAGTGAATGATCACCAAGGGGTGGTTGGTTGGGTGATTAAGAAGTTCTTGTTGTGTTTTGATATCATTTTAACATGGTATCAGAGCTCTAGGTTCTGATTGATTAATTCTTGATTGGGGATCTGATTTCTTGGGTTCTTGATCGATTGGTTGATTTGGTTCTTGAATCTTTTGATTCTTGAGTCGAATTGGTATTTGGTGATCTTAATTGGAATTTTAGGGTTTTTTCTTGAAACCCTAGAATTTGGGGCTTTTTGATTCTTGTTACAATTAAGAGGTTTTGGTTGCTAATCTGTGAAGGATTGACGGTTAATTGGTGGTTTCTTGATCAATTGGGTTGAAACCCTAATTTGGAATTTGGGGGTTTCTTGAAAGATCTTGAGATTTGTGGTTTTGGGTTCTTTCTTGGTCACGTTTTGTGACTGTCTTCCGCTGCTACTGGTTATTGCTGTAAGGTTTCTTTCTTTCTCTTAGGGTTAACTAGTCTTGAGTCTAGTGAGCGTAAACGGGTTGGCTAACTTCTTGATCCACCACCTTTGAGTGGTGTGAATACCTGCTCTGGCCAACCACAGTTTGCTGACTGGGGCTAAGTTGACTCTGGGTGTGAGTTTTTTGTTTCTCTAGTTTTTTCCTTTTCTGTTGTGTGTCTAGGTCGAAGGAGGATAGGTTTTGGGTTGTTTGGAAGTTGTGATTGGTAGTGTTTTGGTAGTTTCTTGTTTAGTTGGTTTAGTTGTGGTCCGGTTGTTTATCTGTTTGTTTTTCTGCTGTTCTTGGTTTATTCCTTTGTTTGTTTTTGTCTGCTATTATGGCTATTATGATTAGTAGTTTGGATCAGAGTAATCCTCTGCATCTGCATCCTAATGACTCTAATTGTGCTTCTATTGTGACTATTAAGTTGACTGGGGTTGAGAATTATAGAATCTGGGCTAGAGCTATGAAATTGTCTATGCAAATTAAAAATAAAATGGGTTTTTTAGATGGAACTTGTATTAGGTCTGCTTATACTGCTAGTCCTCTTCTTGAGGCTCAGTGGGATAGGTGTAATGCTGTTGTTCTTAACTGGGTTCTGAGTTCTTTATCCCAAGATGTCTATCTTGGTCATGTGTTTTCTGATAATGCTTCTGTTGTTTGGAGAGATTTAAAAGACACATATGATAGAATTGATGGGTCTGTGGTGTTTAATTTGCTTCAAAAAATTAATAGTTTTAAACAAGGTGGTCTGTCTGTTTCTGAATACTACCATAAATTGAATTCTCTTTGGAGAGAATTTGATATTCTTACTAAGCTTCCAGACTGTACCTGTGATGCTAGACAAGAGTTGATTGATCATGGGAAACTTTTAAAACTTATGCAGTTTCTTATGGGTCTTGATGATATCTATCAACCCATAAGAAGTGCTATTCTTAATAGAGAAATTCTTCCTGAAGTTAAAGATGCCTTTGTTATTATTTCTAGGTAAGAATCCCACAGAGGGATTCCTACCACTTCTGTGAAAACTAAGAAGGCTCAGGTGTCTGCTTTTGTTTCTAAATCTGTGAATAATAAGAACACTACTTGGAAAAGAAACACTAGTACTTGGAATAATAATTCTGGAAATAATAACAGGGGAAATTATGATAGTTTGTTGTGTACTAATTGTGGGTTAAAAGGGCACACTGTGGATAGGTGTTTTGAGATTATTGGGTATCCCGCTGGATTCAAAAAGAATCCTAATCTTAAATCTGTTTTTAATAAACCCAATGATCCTAAAAGTGCCAATGTGGTTAATAATGGTTTAAAAACTAGTACTGGTACTCTGTCTTTCACTAATGAACAGGTTATGAAGTTAATGAATCTTTTGAATGAGAAACCTACCTCTGCTCATGCCAACATGGCAGGTAGTTCTTGTTCTTTCTTTAACTGCATTTTTTTGTGCTAATGTGAGATTGAATGGGGTCAATTATCATTTGGGATGGATTATTGATTCTGGGGCTAATCAACATTTAACTAATAACTCTAAAGATATGTTTAATTTGGTTGATATCTCTGATTTAAAGTTAACTGTTGGTCATCCTAATGGCACTTTGGCCAAGATCACTCATGTGGGTAATCGCAGGCTTAATAAAGATGTGGTTTTATTTGATGTTCTTGTTGTACCTGAGTATTGTGTTAGTTTGCTATCTGTTAACAAACTGATTAAAGATAGTAAGCTAAGTGTTGGGTTTGATGAAACTACTTGTTATATTCAGGATTTGAAAAAGCAGAGAGTGCTGAGGACTGGTAGTGAGTTTGGTGGTCTTTATTTGTTTGATAAAGTTCATAGCATGTCTGCTAGTGTTGTTAGAAGTGAGTTTTTTGTTTGTTTTGTTTCTAAAGAAGTCTGGCACAATAGGCTTGGTCACCCTACTAATCAAGTTTTAAAATTACTTAAAGGTCCTCTTAATCTGACTAATGTTGATCATAATGGGCCTTGTGAGTTTTGTCACAAGGCTAAACAAACAAGATATTCTTTTTCCATAAGTGAGCATAAGTCTAAAGTTTTTGGAGATTTAATTCATCTTGATGTTTGGGGGCCTTACAAAATTGTTAGCAGGGAGGGCTATAGATATTTTTTGACTGTTGTTAATGATTATAGCATATCTGTATGGGTATATTTGCTTAAGAGGAAAGATGAGGTCTTTGACATGTTTGTCAGGTTTTATAATATGGTTTTAACTCAGTTTGATAAAAAAGTTAAGATTATTAGATCTGATAATGGAACTGAGTTTATAAATAATAAAATGAATGATTTTACTACTACTATGGGTATTCTTCATCGACTCAGAGCCTATACCCTCAAAGAAATGGGATTCTTGAGAGAAACATAGACATCCGCTTAATGTTGCCGAAGTTTTATGTTTCGTGGGGATTCTCTTGTGTTTTGGTCTCGAGTGTATTTTAACTGCTACTTATCTGATTAACAGGTTACCTTCCTCTGTTCTGAATGGAAAATCTCCTTTTTGTATGATATATGGTAGGGAACCTAGTCTTGTCCATCTTAGGAGTTTTGGTTGTTTATGTTTTGCCACAATTTTAAAAGAAACTGATAAATTTTCTGAAAGATCTGAGAAATGTATCTTAATTGGATATGCTAGTGGTAAAAAAGCTTATAAATTGTTAAGTCTTGAAAATAGATCTGTTTTGTATTCAAGAGATGTGAAGTTTTATGAAACTGTTTTTCCTTTTAAGATGGGTCAAAATAGTTCTATTTCTGAGACTAGTTCTGATGTCACTAGCTTGAATTTTTTTTATTCTTTTGAGTCTGAAATAACAACCAAAACTTCAACTCCCAATGATGAAAATCCAAATAGTTTTGTGCCCTTTCCTGAAAATACATCTACTGTAGGTAACTCTAGTGGGTCTGGTTGTGAAGAACAGATATCACAGTCAAGTCCTAGGGTTGGTACTCAGTCTGGAAATGATGATTTACACACTGCAACTCCCTTAGATGATCAAATTAATTCTGAGGGAAATGTTTTTCAAAATCAAAATGAGGTTCCTGGTTTTCAAAGTATTCCTGTTCAGATGGAAGAAGGTAGTAGTAAAAGGTCTAGTAGGATATCTAAATTTCCTGCTAAGTTGAATGAATATGAACTTGATAACAAGGTTAAATATGGCCTTCATAGATATGCTAATCATGTTGTGCTTACTATTGAGAATTATTGCTTTATTTCCAATTTGAATAAATCTGGTGAACCTTCCTCTTATGAGGAAGCTTATACTAATATTAACTGTATTAATGCTATGACTGAGGAAATGAATGCTTTATATGAGAATGATACTTGGGAAGTTGTTGAGCTTCCTTGTGGAAGAAAAGCCATTGGGTCTAAATGGGTTTTAAAAATTAAATACAAATCTTCTGGTGAAGTTGATAGATATAAGGCTAGGTTAGTAGCCAAAGGTTATGGTCAAAAGGAGGGTATTGATTATGAAGAAACATTTAGTTCTGTTGTTAAGATGGGTACTGTTAGATGCTTGATAAGTCTAGTTGTTCAAATGGATTGGAAAATGTTTCAACTTGATGTTAACAATGCATTTTTTATGAGGATTTAAATGAGGAAGTTTATATGTTACCTCCTCCTGGTTTTTTTAAAGAAGGATACAATAAGGTTTGTCTACTAAAAAAGTCTCTATATGGCTTGAAACAGGCTCCTAGACAGTGGAATCATAAACTGACTGGGGCCTTGTTTGAAGCAGGTTTTGAACAATCTAAAAATGACTATTCCTTGTTTGTAAAAACAAAAGGGGGTACAGTTTTATTCTTGCTTGTATATGTTGATGATTTGGTTATTACAGGCAATAATGAAACAGAAATTGAAGATTTTAAAAGTTTTTTGAAAAACAAGTTTAAAATCAAAGATCTGGGAGAGTTAAAATATTTTTTGGGTATTGAAGTGCTAAAAAGTAAAGAGGGTTTGTGTCTAAACCAAAGAAAATATTGATTAGAATTGCTTCATGAGTTTGGTTTATTGGCATGTAAGCCTGTTATGACTCCCTTACCTGAGAATGTTGTTTTGGCTCATAAAGAGTCTGATCATGATAAGTACTTGAAAAATATTACAAGTTATCAAAAACTTGTTGGTAAACTGATCTACTTGACTATGACTAGACCTGATATTTCCTATGCTGTACATTGTTTGAGCCAACATATGCATGCTCCCTTACAGTCTCATTTTAATATAGGATTAAGAGTGCTTAAATATTTAAAGTTAGCTCCTGGTAGTGGTATTGGGTTTAGTAAAGGTCAAGGTGGGTTTAAAATTGTTACTTATTCTGATTCTGATTGGGCTAAATGTCATATTACCAAAAGATCAGTTTCTGGATATTGTGTTTTTGTAAATGATAACTTGGTTTCTTGGAAAAGTAAGAAGCATGCTACATTGTCTAGATCTTCAGCTGAAGCTGAATATAGAGCAATGGCTTCTGCTACTTGTGAGATTATGTGGGTTGTTAAGATTTTGAAAGATCTTGGGGTGGGTGATTCTTTATTGCCTGTGGAGTTATGTTGTGACAATAAGTCTGCTATGATAGCAGCAAATCCTGTGTTACATGAAAAAACTAAACATTTTGATATTGATGTTCATCTGGTGAGAGAAAAAGTTGCTAGTGGTTTAATCAAAACTATTAAAGTTGACTCTAAAAGTCAAACTGCTGATGTTTTGACTAAAGCTCTTGGTTCTGTGCAGCATGGTTCTATGGTTAAGAAGTTGGGCAGGGTTAATCTATTTGCAGGTTCATCAGTTTGAGAGGGGGTGTTGAAATAAACACTTTTGACAAACTTATGAACCTAGAGGGTCTAAAATATAAAATATTGTGCTTAATCTTAAGTTTGGTTCTGTTTGTGATTCTCAGGGGTCTCTTATGGAACTTTGAAGTGTATATAAAGTCTTGGACGGATCTAGGGTTCATTATCTTTCTCACACATCAAAGTTAACATCTGGTTTTCTCTCAAGTGAATATTGGTTTTTATTGTTCTGGGTTTTAGTTTCTGGTTTAGTTTTTGTATCAAGATCGGCTTGATCTTGTGGTTAGATTGTTTTAGTGTTCTGGGCTGTTTTGGGTTCAGGTTTAGAGTGTGGGTTTTGTAGACAGCACCTATTAGAGGGACTGTCATATTCTTTCTTTTGTATTGTTTAGCTTGCATCCGTGTTGGGGACAAGCTTACCGTGTATATTGTTATAATAAAAGTGAATGATCACCAAGGGGTGGTTGGTTGGGTGATTAAGAAGTTCTTGTTGTGTTTTGATATCATTTTAACATTGGACCCATGCAAATAAGTTAACAGTTTAGACCCGTTACTAAACCCAATCGACCTGTATCGTTCTCACTAAGCACAACAAGGAGAAATTAGATACCTATGAATAGTTAGAGACACCAAGATTCGTGCACTTTTTTGGATCTCCAACTTTTAGCAAATCCATACAATTTGACTTTTACAAAATTTGTAGATTGTACAATAATGTGTGTGGAGCCGTTAACAAACACCGCACCTGGTACACCGTGCAAGTGTGTTTTGCCAATGCAAGTTGAGCTCGGTCTTGGTGTTTCACTTTACACCTTCTTTCCATTAGTATCTGAGCTTGCTTTTAAAATGGCCGCAGGACTTTTAACATAATCAAGTTAAGTTTGAATCATGGGAGCATATGAAGACAACGAAGATTCAGAAAATACGGTTGTTATGATCAACTTGGTACCCCTGTGAAAAATTTGAAAACTTCACCGCGTCTGTAACTGCTCAAAGATTATGGCTGAAACAAGTGTCTATTAAGTCCTCTCTTTTCGGCGATTATGAAGTTTTGTTCGTGAAGTATCCAGGTACCTCTATAATAAGAGATCGAGATATGGACGGGTCGGGAGGGTTTGGGCAACAGTTCAAAACGGGTCTTTTTTCAGTATTGGTAGAAACGACCCGGGTTGAAAAAATAACACACTTCATTATCCATTTGCCCCATTTCTGTAATTAGAGAAAAATATATTTCATCTGTTTAACAGAATTTTTGCTTGCTTATAATCATAATCATTTGGTTGTTAATAGGTCTTCCTCCATCGCCACCTATGCCATCATTACGCAACGGTAATGGTGGACCATATGGTCACTGAAACAACGGTAGGGACATAAAGCCCCTCACCATGGATATCAGTAAGCAAGGTCTAGCAACAGGCTAAGTGGTGGCATAATTTCCATAATAGTTTTATCAGCAGTTGTAGCCGTGGTTCTAGTCTATGTTGCTGTTTGGGTTGTATTTGTTAAACGTAGGGAAGGGTTATAATATAGATTATGAAATCATCAAGGGTTGGTGGATCAAAGATAGGAAGTGGGCCTGAGTAATCTTCATTATCATTCCGGTCTAATATAGCTTATAAAGGATCTGGAATGATGTTCAGCTCAAGTGATATGGAAAAAGCAACAGGTAAATTTAATGAGTTGGTGTTTTAGGTGAGGGTGGTTTTGGGCTGGTTTATAGCGGGACCCTTGAAGATGGGACTAAAGTTGCTGTCAAGGTACTTAAACGTGATGATCAACAAGGGGGTCGGGAATTCTTGGCAGAAGCTGAAATGCTTAGCCGCTTGCACCATAGAAATTTGGTTCGGTTACTTGGCATTTGTACAGAAGAAAGAAACCGATGTTTGGTTTATGAGCTAATCCCAAATGGAAGCGTTGAATCTCACCTTCATGGTATGAAATGCTTGACTTTCCAAAGTCAATTGTTTGACTTGCAAACGTCAAATGTTTGGCTTTTTTGTGCTTTAATTTTTTGTTTATGAAGATGGTTTTATTTCATGTGACAATTCGGATGGTTAGGGATTGATATTTTTTACTTTCAAAAGTCAAGTATTTGACTTTATTTTTATTTTTTTTAGTGAAGATGGTTTATAATTGGAGTGAAATTTTGGTTGATTAGGGATTGATAAGGAAGTCGCACCACTGGATTGGGGGGCCCGCTTGAAGATAGCTTTGGGTGCGGCTCGGGGGTTAGCTTACTTGCATGAAGATTCAAGCCCAAGAGTCATTCATATAGATTTCAAGTCTAGCAACATTCTGCTGGAACATGGCTTTACTCCTAAAGTTTCTGATTTTGGTCTGGCTCGTTCCGCTTTAGATGAAGAAAACCAACATATTTGGACACGTGTCATGGGCACTTTCGGATACGCTTTTCTTTTTCTGTAAATGAGTCAGATTATATGTCTTGGCCCCTTAAGGAACCCACCACGTCCAAATTTTCTTAAACTTCTTTTCATTTGAATTCAGGTATGTGGCTCCCGAGTATGCGATGACAGGCCATCTTCTTGTAAAGAGTGACGTATATAGCTACGGAGTGGTACTCCTTGAGCTCCTAACAGGAAGAAAACCCGTTGACATGTCAATGCCATCGGGCCAAGAAAACCTTGTCGCATGGGCCCGTCCCCTCCTCCCAACACCAGAAGGTCTAAACTTGCTTATTGATCCATCACTATCCCCTGAAGTTCCATTAGACAGTATTGCTAAAGTAGCAGCAATAGCATCAATGTGTGTGCAGCCCGGTGTCACACCGACCCTTCATGGGTGAAGTGGTTCAGGCCTTGAAATTGGTCTGCAACGAAAAGCGAAGAAACACGAGACTTGGGCTCAAGGACATGTAGCCAAGAGGATTTAATTCGCATGGACTTTGATCCACGAGCCAGTACAAACTCAGGCCACGGCCCTGGCCCAGACCCAGCTCCATCGCATTCCAGCTATCCAAGCTATGAATCTCCACTTAATGTGGAGAGCGGGTTTTCGGGTCTTGGGCTAGATGTACATTCGTACAGGATAACCTCAAGTTCAGGCCCGTTGAGGCCTAGGAGACGTTTGCAGATTTGGGAAAAGATGAAGAGATTTTCAAGTGGTAGTATGAGCGATTATGGAGACTTTTTGAAGTTACTGTCACGATCACGTTGACTTTTTTGCGTTATTTTTTTCCTTACTTTGACCATAGTCATCCCAACCGTCGGGTTTGCAGGAAAACTGGTGAATGAGATGTACAGAAAAAGTGTTGCATTGTATTGGGAATATATTTCCTTGGTATAGTTGTAAATACAAACTGCAACAGCAAATACAAGAGGTTCGGGTTGTCTATAATAGTAGAAATCTTTGTGTAAATTTTCTTGAAATCGCTGCGACATTTTTGTTAATTTCAAACTGAGTTTCGTTTCAAATCACATCTTCTGTTAGGTTAATACCCACAAATATTTTGGAAAAATGCAAAATAAATACGGTAAACTTTTATGTGAGATTGTTGATGAAGTGTAATGGAATAATATAAAACAGATGAAACAGAATAGGGGTTTAAACACCCCTTAGGGGCATTCTATGAAACCAAATCAAAATTTATGTTTATATAGAAGTTACAGATTATCAGTTGGCGTTTAAACTCACGATTGAATTGTTGGTCAGGATTACTGCCAACACTTTGAGATTGATACTTATGATTGTAAATGGTCATTGTTGTCTGTGTATGAGTTTGTGTAATATGCAAATGCAATGAAACAGTAAATATGGACAAAGGTTTAAAACAACAAAGTAATATATTGATAGACGAATTGATTGATGTTTGATACAATGAATGTACCTATTTATACCCTTCCAAACGTCACCATTCTAATGACAGTTATTAACTAATCATTGTGTCGTTTGGGGGATAACTACCAACTAATATAACTGCCTACATAACTGTCTTTCCATGCAATGGGTCGTTTGGGTTGTCTTATGACCCATACAGATAATTTGACCCATGCAGAATTTAACATACAAACTTAATGTCTTTAAGTAAACTTACATAATAATACTAAGACTATATTACATTTGATCTTAACATAATTATAGGCAACATCTCCCTCTTAATTATTTTAAGATCAAATTTCTTGAGTATGACTTGCTTCCATCTTCCTTCAAACAATGATCTCATAATCACTGCTTCCTTGGCTGCTTGTGCTATGGGCTGCATCTTCTTCATCATTGCCATACATTCTAACACCATAACTGTTCATCTCTTGCCTTTTTGTTCCATCTCGACTGCCTCTTTCTTCCAGTCTTGTGGGTCCTTTTCATTTGCAGGTCTGCTGCACTCTCCCACTTCTCTTGTCTTCTCAACACTGGGTATCTTTGCAGTATCATGGTAAACACATATAAGGTCTATGAACTTTCTATAACAAGCCTTTATGGCTTCACCATCTTCAACTGTTAGTCCTTGTATGCTTGCAATGCCTTTCCATTTGTCACTCAAAGTGACTGCCACATAGCCTCCAAATCCATCTACTATCTTATGTAGACTTAGCAAGTCTATCTCCTTTCCATCTATAACAGGTGGTATCATTTCTATTGCATCATAGTTAAGATGCACTAGATAGAACCACTTAACCAATTCCAAGAACTTCCCACTGAACACCCCCCAATTGTTGTACACAAGACTATCCTTCTTAAGTAAATTCATAAATGATAGAAATCTGTTGAATGGTAATCCTGACCAACATGAATTTGATTTTAATTCAGCATGTCAGGGTTGGCGTTTTCAACGCGTAATCAAGATGCTACTTAGAAAAGTCATAAATCAACCTGGGTCAATCTCTCTTTTAATAGAAAAACAAAAAATTCAAATGTTCTGAATAATCATCAACAGTTCAGCAGCGGACATAGATCAACAATTCAGAGAAGCACGGCCTTGTACATTGTGGAAAAACGTAGAAAACTCAGTACGGAAGAATTCCAACTCTCGCTTCAGGTTTTCATTCTCTTTATTAAAAATGTCAATTTGCCATTTTTGCCTTGCATTGATAGACTGCGAGCTGCTGCTCTGCTCCCACCGTCTTCGAGAGAGAATTGGAGACTCGCAAATGTTTACAATGAACATATATAAGTCAAAAGAAGTAGCATTTCTAATACGGATCCAATTAAGCAAAAAAAGTATATGTTAGAACAAGGCTAACATGACATATGAAAGAAGAAGGATAGGACTGATTGAACAAAGAACTCCAATGAAATCAACTAGTCCCTATGGAGAGGACTCAAATTGAAATACCAATGCTCTACCTTCTGCCTTATTTTATAGCTAAGAAAAGTAACTAAAAACTGAAGTATGGTAAGTAAATTTTTGGAGATCAGGGAATGCTTAATGTGCTTGCTCATAATAGAATGCTGAAAATCAGAGATTGATTTTCTGTCAAATCAATGGTTGATATGTAATCCATATTCTTCTCTCTTTCCCTTTGATTTCTTCCGTGTAGAATATGTAAGTTTCCTATGAGTACTCTCCCCATGGAGACATAATCTTCCCAAGTGGCTTCTTCAAGAGGTCGGTTTTGCCATTGCACCAACAATTCCAAGGTATTGGATCCGGATATCCAGCGGTGTGCTAGAATCTTGTCAGGAAAAAAATCTGTCCCATTCAGCAGTGATGGGTAAGGGTGCAGGGGGTTGAGAAACCAATTGACCGTGTGCCGGACTTAGTAGGGAAACATGGAAGATAGGGTGTACTTTGGAGTCTGCAGGAAGAGCAAGTTCATAGGCTACAGGACCTACTCAGCGAGTCACAGTGTCCGGTCCAAAGTATTGTGGTGAAAGCTTCTCAAACTTTCGTTTAGAAAGGGAGTGTTGACGGAATGGCTGAATTCGAAGAAGAATTACATCCCCCCACCTCAAATGATACCTCTCTTCGCTTCAAATCTGACTCTGCTCTCATATGTGACTATTCTTTAAGCAAGTTGGTTCACAAAAGCTGGAGTGCATCATCACGAGCAACCAAATGTTTCCTCTAAGTATGCATTATGAGTTTCACCTTGAACATACAAGTTAAGTGGAGGCAGGTCACGACCATAAACTGACTTAAAGAAGTATGATAATCGGTATAGAGCGAGTATTCTGCCCAAGCCAAAAACTTGCTCCAAGAAGAGGGTAGCTCATGAGCAAAACACCTTAAGTAAAGCTTTTAGGCAACAGTTAACCACTTCCATCTTACCATCAGATTGTGGGTGAGAAGCGGGGCTCATATACGTAGTCGAGGTTGACTAAGACGGTGTTGGACGATAATTGTAAAAGTCTTGTTGGACAAGGTTCAAAGTACAGCGAACGAAAGCCAAGGGACTCAATATGTTACTTTGATAGTTAATAACCGTTTGGCGGTTAAAAGCGGTTATAGATAGTTATTGACGGTTACAAAAGTTAGTTAAAAGTTAGTTATTTTCGAAAAGACATGATGGTTCAAACATGTCGTTTGGAACCCTATATATATAGATTAGTAAGTAAACGTTTTATAGTGTCTTAATATACAATATAACCATGTTATGTTGTTAGTAATATAATGAATCAAATTCTTATAATTCTTGTGCATATTTTGATCCTGTGGAAATCACGAATAAACCACTGCAGAGCCAAAGGTTCAAAACCTGGGAAGTGGCATCAGAAATGAAGGTTGCAAGATTACAAGTTTGATTAAATGTTAATGACACCAAGGAACACGTTGGAATGGAAGAGTCTCGATGGAAGGGGTGTTGTTTCAAAACAGAAAACAACACTTGAACAAGGTTGCTAAGTTATTGGGATTGGCACGAGAGGATGAGCAAGAGGTTAAGGAATGCTATAGGGAATTTATCGTTGGTAAAGATTTACTATGAGGAAGTGCCAAGATCCGTGCTGGAGAAGCCAAGGAAAAAATGATCGGGCAAAAGGAACCATTTGGTTTTGCAAGGATGAGCGTTGAAGTAGAGGGCGCACATGGAGAATCTCCAGGAAGAAGTGCAAGATTGCTCAAGGTGATGCCAAGGAAGATAGCAACATGGAAAGAAAAAACAATCGTTTGTTTAGGTAAGAATACCGAAAGGTATTCAAGGTTTTGTGGAAGAGGACTTGGAATTCGAGATAAAAGAAAACAACAACGAGAAACCGTTTGGCTGTTTGGAAAAATACCGAGAACAACAAGTTCTAGGGCACGGTTTGAGAAAGAGGAATTCAAGTCGACACAAAAGGAGATACCAACATGAAGAACAAGACTTAAACAATTAGGGAGGAATTGTTGGACGATAATTGTAAAAGTCTTGTTGGACAAGGTTCAAAGTTCAACGAATGAAAGCCAAGGGACTGAATATGTTACTTTGATAGTTAATAACCGTTTGGCGGTTAAAAGCGGTTATAAATAGTTATTGACGGTTACAAAAGTTAGTTAAAAGTTAGTTATTTTCGAAAAGACATGATGGTTCAAACATGTCGTTTGGAACCCTATATATATAGATTAGTATGTAAACGTTTTATAGTGTCTTAATATACAATATAACCATGTTATGTTTTTAGTAATATAATGAATCAAATTCTTGTAATTCTTCTGCATATTTCGATCCTGTGGAAATCATGAATAAACCGCTGCAACGATTCTACAGACGGAACAACTCTTGCCAGAACTTGTTTCAAAAAATGACATCTCTATCAGATATGATGCAAGAGGCATACTTTGTTAGCGAAGGATTTCCTTACAAGAAAGTGCAGCCATCGACTTAGCTATAAATGGGTGAGCCATTGGTAAAACGTAAAAGTGACTGTATTTAGTCAATCATCAATCACAACTAGTGGTATCAACACCTCCTGATTTCGGAAGCCCAACAATGAAGTCTAGAGAGATATCTTCCCAATCACGACATAGAATCGGGCAAGTGTTTGGTATTTGTTCTGTTGACATACCAAAAAATTTGCACAAGAATTTTTAAATCACTCTTCATTTTTGGCCAAAATAAATTTTCAGGGAGGTTCTTAAGCATTTTAAGATAACTACCATGCCCTCTTGTTAATGAATCATGGCACTCAGACAAAGTTTCTTTCGCAAGGACGACCCATTTGGGATAACAAGACGATTCTGATAGAACTGTTAGTTCCCAGTGACTCATATCCAGTGGACACCTACAGTCCCAGGGCCGTCCTGTGGATTTTGGGGGTCCTGTGGATTTTGGGGCCCTGTGCTAAAATAACAAAGTAAACCTTTGATATAACGTCTCTTACAGATTGATGTAACTATAATATAATGCCTACTAAGTAGATTAATGCTCGTAAATGTGAAATACGTAATGTGTAATACGTATATTAAAAAAGCTTATAGATATAGCAAGATGTGTCAGAAGTAACCAAAAGTATAAAATGACATTTTCAAATTTGTCGAGAGTTATTATTGTCACCAGACTACAATTCAAATGTGTGATATTAGCTTTTATAAATATTTCAAAAAAGGGTTAAAACTGACAATCTTATGAACTTGTTTGCAAAAAAGTAGAAACTATAAACACCAAGGATGAAAAGTGTACATAACTCAAAGTCTATCATCTTCCTCCTTACATCATGACATTTCCCCTGTTTCTGCCAAGTTTCTTAAATCATATGAAACTGATTAAGACTGCCTCATATTTGATAAGAATCAAACTGCAACATATATCAAATTGTTTTATCATCAATTTGAAGCTAAAACTATACTAAAACAGCCTCGATCCTTAAAAATTTGGGGCCCTCCAAAAATCAGAGGCCCTGTGCGGTTGAGCACCCTGCACATGCTCGAATCGGGCCCTGGCAGTCACTTTCCATGACCAGTTAATCGAACAATTATCTATAGAGTTTTAGATTCTTTTAGCGACCACTTTTTTGCATTTTTTAATGTATTAGTGACGAAAAATTATCTATCACTTTAAAGGGAATATTCTTTTTGTTAGATTTTTTCTTCTCCACTAGATCTACTATGCCATCTTTTTCGACAAATTAACTGACTTATAGTTGATTTCTTGTTATTAGCAAGAATAAATTCTAACTGGCATATTCCTATACAATGTTAGTGTGTCTACAGAAGGTGATAATTCTAACACCTAATAAATAACAATCTTCATTGATATACCTTATTTACTTATTAAATAACAATCTACAACATAATTTAGGACAAGAAAAAAAAACATAAAAAGTTCCTCTAACTTTTCTTTTTTTTGGGTAAAAGGCCAAAGACCCGGTAAATATATTAGTCCAAAAAACGTTTAGGTACAAAGGATATGGGTGAATCCCATATCTCAGCCCGTTACATAGGCGAAAAGCTTACATAACAAGATACTTCCTATTCTCTATATAAGAAAATAAACCACTACTCAAACTATAACATTAGACTCCTATGGATCTAACATTACTTCCTACCAAGGCCTTGGAGCTTGATACCATACGTGTCATAATAGGCATCCAAATTTTCTGGAAGATCGTAAACCTGGTCCGCATAGTTATCATAATCATAGTCATCATAGTCATCTTCGCGATCATGACCACAACCAAATAGGTTACTCGACTCATCAAAGGTGTTCACAACCTCCTC
Source organism: Chrysanthemum lavandulifolium (assembly GCA_022545495.1). NCBI lineage: Eukaryota > Viridiplantae > Streptophyta > Magnoliopsida > Asterales > Asteraceae > Chrysanthemum > Chrysanthemum lavandulifolium. The sequence continues at coordinate 292,160,708 of CM040238.1, read as the reverse complement.
ATCATCACTATCAGAATCCACAATCTCTCCCACTTTAGTGAATGGGTTAACCCTCTTAGTAAAAGAAGTAGCCGGTAAATCCTTATTATAACCCTAATAATCAACCTTTTTAATAGGATTACCATTATCATCAACCAGAGTAGCTTTCCCATCGATAAGAAGCCTTTCAAACTCCCCAATTTTCTCAACAATAGGGGTAGGACCAACCGCGTTAACTTCCATTGAATCACTCACAAGCGGATCTTGTGATACATTACCTGTCTCGAGAGATCCAACCTCCTTAGCATCCATTGTATTAGCCAAAACCTCTACATTAGAAGGATTGCCACAGTCATCAGAATCGATCGTGTTTAGTGCAGCAAAAGGATTAGATGTAGCAATCTTCGTCCCACTCGTACTAGCCACACCAGTGGCTTTCTTCTTCTCACTATCCACCTTCTTGGGTTCAAGAGGAGGCGCTTTAGGTTGATACCTAAATTTAGGACCCACTTTAGTAAAACCTCCACACACGGAACACTTGGACCACCATTCCTACCCTTATTCTTGTTAGTGACGGTTTGATAACCATCATTAACATCTGTTTAGGTTGAGTAGGAAGTGGAACATATTTAGGACAATCAATCGGCGATGACCAAACAATTTACACGTATCACACCGAGGCGGTTTCCATTCGTATTCCACCGAATCTTTTCAATAGTAGATCCCGTCCCATCCAAGAATGGTATCTCAACAATGATGCTCTCCCTAAGGACCCGATCCGCTTTAACTTCAATCAAGCACCTAGCAAAACTACTTCGACCCCATGATTCCAAGCACATTTGACTAGTATAAGAATCTAACATTTTTGGTGTACCAATCAATGTAGCTAGGAGGCTGAGACCATCATCAGAAAACATAGCAAGGGGCACGTCATGGAATTTAACCCATATCGTAATATTAGTCAAATCCTCTTTAAGCAGATTAGTATTCAAAGTCCATGTTTTAAGAATAATTGGCACATTCCTAATCATCCACGGTCCGTTTTCAAGCACATCATCAACACCTTTACGACTGGAAAACTTAAAGAAAAAGAACCCCTTCGCATTCATCATAACCTTTTGAATACCGAACTTGGCCCATGTATTACGAACATAATAATCGACAACCGAAAAAGCAATACGTTTACCAAGGAAATAACCATATAGGGTATTCTCAAATTTAGAGTTTACCTCCTCAACGACTTTCATAGGAATGGAGAGATCTACCCCATTAGACTTTTTACTACACTCCAACCTACGAAAATTAGATTTGCGCTTCGTCGAATCAGTTGACGTAGCACCATTAACATTAGCAGAATTCGTACCACTTGTAGCGCCAACATACGACATAGGTAATGTATTAACCTCAACAGATGGGATAATTGGTGAAGCACCGGTTAATTTGTCCTTAGGCGAAGAATGCAAAGGAGAAGCATATACCCTGCCGGCTTTAGGAGCTACACTAATACCATCACCACTAGGCAAATTAGCACCCCTAGTGGTGTCATCGACACCGTAAACAGTAGATGGGAAATCTTGCATATTCAAGATACTTGTAACACCAAGAGGCCCAGCATCCCAAAACCCCGAATCATCAATACTCTCACTCCGTTCACTAGGCGCATGTGAAACCGGCTTCACGACCTCATTAGCATTCATACCCCCTTGAAAAGCAAAATCATTAAGATTTACATCATGTGGAACCGGCTCCACATGAGGTTCACGCTGCCTACAGTCCATTGAGGCATCCATATCAACGTTAGGCACACCCTCCATTCAACACGAAAATAAACAAACCCTAACCAAAATAACACAATCGAAACAAGAAGAAAACAACCAGTACCAAACCACGTAATCGCTACGTATTAATTAAACCCTAGTTAAAAACTAGGGTTTATAAGCATAATCGGCCATAAATCAACCCATGTATAATATTGAAACCGAGCTCAATAATAATGATATACGAATCAGAGAGTCAACTTTGATTAGGTTTTTTTATCGAATTAAGAATATAGCAATATCCTTACAAACGTAAAAACGGAGAGTGAAATCACCGACCCACGTACGTTTGATTATTAATAATTAATCAAAGAACATGGAGAAAGTAAGACACATCAGCAATTTAGAACAAATCGCATGTCGGAGTATCCATATTCTTGTTTTTTCCGCCAGAGGAGGTTAATATGAAGTAAAAGTTCCTCTAACTTTATGACTTTTGACTAGACATTATACAAAATCGATCAAGCATTAGGTTACCGATACACGCATCTTCATCCAAAGTCGATCATCCACTGAAAATAAATCTTTGACTTGGCGCATTGTTGGCCTTTCCTGTGGGTTGTCGTTCAAACATGCGCGTGAGACATTCAAAATTAAATGAGCTAGTTTCTCAACTAAAGGTGACGGTCGCGGAATCCGTCTATCTCCTACATTGGCCAGCAATAGATCATCAGTAGACAATGTTGGTAGATATGATATAAGTTCTCCAGGATGCTTTCCCATAATCACTTCTAGTGCAACAACTCCAAAACTATACACGTCGCATTTCTCTGTAGCCACCATCGTATAAGCAAGCTCTACATTGAAGGAAGAAGGAGAATCCAAAAAAAGTTTTTATATAACTTGAGAATAAGTATGTATAGTACATATAAATTTAAAATATATGGTAGTTACCTGGCGCAATATAGCCATAGGTGCCTACAACCGCAGTCCAATTGGATGAATCCAGCTTTAGAAGCTTCGCTGTTCCAAAATCCGAGATATGTGCCTCATAATCAGAATCGAGAAGAATATTAGCTCCAGAAATGTCTCTATGAATGATAGGAGGTGTACAATCATGGTGCATATAAGCCAAACCATTCGCTATAGCCCTAACAATTTTTACCCTTTTCAGCCAATCCATTTCCGTTGCTGTGATATCGCTACTTAAGAGCGATTTTAGACTTCCCTTCTCAAGATATTCGTAAATTAAAAATGAGTGACGAGCATGGAAGCAGTATCCATAGAGTTTAACTATGTTTCTGTGCTTTATGTTTGTTAATGCTCGTACCTCATTTAGGAAGCCTATGTGATCGTCATTCTCAGATGATGAATGAAGTTTCTTGACAGCTACTAAATTGTTGGGTTGTAACTCAGCTTTATACACAGTACCGTATCCTCCGATCCCAATACAATATGCATCATCAAAATCATTTGTTGCCTTGATGATTTCATCATACATCGCCTGTCCATCAAAACTTGTTATTGAGAAAAATTTGCCACCTTCTTCGCCTGATGGTTCCTGTGGAGAAGTTCTCTTTCTACGTCGATAAACAATAAGGCCACACATGAAGAAACAAAGTAAAAGAGCCGCAAAAATTGGGACCGCGATTACAAGGATGAGCTTATGATGAAAATGATTATTTTTTTTCATTATCTTTTTATTTTCACAAAGTTTCAAACCTGTAACATTTCCACACAGACCGTCATTTCCTTGTAATGCTTCTCCAGAGACATTTAGAAAGACAGCATAAGGGGGAACCGGACCTGTGAGCTCATTGTAAGACAGGTCGATATCAATCCTTATTGGAAAGTTACTGAAACTATTAGGAATAGCACCAGAGAGCTTATTGTGCGAAAGATTCATCATTACGAGACTTTTTAAACTTCCAATTTCTAGTGGTATCTCTTCTGTGAGTGAATTCCAAGATAAATCAAGAGCATTGAGTTGACTTAATTTACCGATCTCCGATGAGATCTTTCCGCTGAGCTTGTTATTATTAAGATATATGTGATTGATTTGTACCCAATTACCAATATATCTTTGTAATGACCCGTTTAACCTATTTTTTGATAGGTCAAGAATAAGGAGGCCATACAGTGATCCAAGCTCGTGAGGTATAACACCTGAGAGGTTGTTCTCGCTCAAGTTTAAATTTAACAAATTTTTCATCTCTCCAAACTCCTTTGGAATTTGACCAACCAAGTGATTAGAAGAAAGATCAAGCACTTGAATTGAATTTCCAAACTCCGGTGGTAAGCTACCACTTATGTTGTTAAATCCCATCATTAATGTAGTCAAATTCTTGCATTTACCCCAGTTATGAGATAGTTGCCCATAAAATTTATTATGACTCACATCAAAGAAATTTAAGCTCGGGTAGACACCAAAACTATTTGATATATCTCCACGAAACTGATTAAATTCAAACCTTGCTCTTGTTAATGTGGAGCAATTCCATAGCCCTCTTGGAATAGGACCAGAGAGTTGATTAAAACTTACAGATAATTTTTGAAGTTTTCCCCTTGGCACAAATCATCAGGCAATCGGCCAGACAACTGATTTTTGTCCAGCTGTAGTCTAACCAATTGTAGACCTCCGATTCCTTGCGGTATAGGACCAGATAACTTGTTATCACGAAGATACAGAATCTGAAGGCTTGTCAGATTTTTTAACCATGAAGGAATTGAACCATTGAGTTGATTTTGGCCCAAAGCTAATTCTGTGAGAGACTTCAAATTCCGTAATTCAATTGGAATGGGTCCAGAGAGTTGATTTTTGTACAAATTAAGGAGTTTCAAAGACGTCAAATCACCCAACGATGAAGGGATTGACCCATTGAGTTGATTTTCACTCAAAGCTAATTCTGTGAGAGACTTTATATTCCCTAATTCAATAGGAATGGGCCCAGAGAGTTGATTTGCCCACAAATAAAGGATATTCAAAGATGTCAAGTCACCCAACGATGAAGGGATTGAACCATTGAGTTGATTATTGCTCAATTGTAAATCTGTTAGAGACTTCATTTTCCCTAATTCAATTGGAATGGGTCCGGAGAGTTTATTTCTGAACAGATAAAGTTGTTTCAAAGAAGTCAAGTCACTCAACGATGAAGGGATTGAACCATTGAGTTGATTATTGTTCAATTCTAATTTTGTGAGAGACTTCATATTACCTAATTCAATTGGAATGGGTCCAGAGAGTGTATTTCTGAACAGAGAAAGTTGTAGCTTACAGATAAAGCTTCTCAAGTGAGACAATATTCTTTATTTCTAGTGGGATTGAACCAGTTAAATTGTTTTCGTAAAGAAACAAAATGGTTAACTGGCTTAGTTTACCAATGGTAAGTGGAATTACACCAGAGAACTGATTGGTTGAAAAATCAAGATGGACAAGTTTGGACAGGAGCACGATTTCTGGTGGGATGGGACCAAAGAAGCTGTTTACACTAAGATTAAAATGGGTAAGATTGCCTAGAATAGAGAACGGGAACTGGTGAAGTGTACCTTTTAACTCAGACATCGAGAGGTTCAACATGTTAATGTTCCCATCAGTGTTGCAAGCAATTCCAAACCAAGAAGGGCACGATGGGGGTGCGCTAGTATTCGTTGGAAAGGGTGTCCAAGAAGATACAATTTGGGAGTTATTTGGGATATTAAGACTTGCTTTCCATTTAAGAAGAGCATTTGCTTCCTCCAAAGAAGCAGAAGTAAAGTTTGGTACCAATGAGAGAGCAGCGAGTACTAGAGCTAGAGATGAAAGTAAGAACTTTGAAGAAGCCATTACTTGCTTTTGTATGTTTTTTTTCTATATAGTGAAGGCCCGTATTTCCTTTATTTATACTTGAGCTACCCTTTTAGGTGGACGTTATTCCACAAAGATTGTTTTACTTGAGAAATTAAAGTCCCTAGAAGCATTTATATATTCTTTTACAGTTTAGTAACTTTCTACTCTGAATACATCGCATAAAGTATTTTTTATTTATTTATTTATTTAAGTTTCTTTGCTAAAATATTTTTTCACTAACTTTTTGCTTTCCTCCCCAACTTACCGGGCATGCGTCAAGTTCTTCAAGTGCCAAATCCAAACAAAGAATGTATACGCAAACTCACGTGGATAAAAATTGACGCAGCAACAAATTCTCGGTTCACAGATTTCTTCAATGAGACTCTAGGTGATGAAGAGGATCAAGAAGACGACATAAGTGAGTAAGGATGTATTGTTAATTTTGAACTATTTCCTTATTTGAACTTCTTCGTATTTGTATTGTGATGACGACGACCTATGTTTTTTGTTGAATGACCACACGGGATACTGTGAGATAAAAATCAATAGAAAAAATTGTACCATAGCAAAGAAACATATTTTTTTCAAGGGTCATTTATGTGCTATTAAACACGTATAATGTCTAGAATATGATCAATAGTTAACTTAAACAAGATCAAATTAAACAGAACGCTTGTTAAACGAATTCAAACTTTTCTTACAACAAAAATCTATACCAAATATTAATCAATATTAGTACAATAAAAAATTATTTAAAAACCAACACGTGAACAACGGTACCATTAACATCAAAGGTATTGTATACTAAGATGACGAACGTTTTTTTGTCTACTGATGTTGGATTCGCCATGATGATCTAAGGTCAGGTTTTTAATGTTTTAGCAGTAGTGGCTTTCTGGGTTCTCTCGGAGGGCCGCCACAACCAATAAGAACAAAGTAAAATATATTTATTATCATGTAGCTTAAAGAAAATAATACGAACAAACGACTTATTAAAGAATCTAGATATGCAAGTTTGTACATAATTAGAAGGAAACCTGTGTTTAAAAAGCATACAGGAAACGGCCCATATGCCCCATAAAAGTTAAGATAGTTGAGGAGTGTATGAATACATATACAAGTACTAGGCACAGGGCCTACACATTCAGAAAACAATTTAGCGAACTTCCAAATGTTCTGGGAAAATATACAAGGAGAATTTGCTAAAGCAATCATATGCAGAAAACTTGACATACCTTCAATGTAAGCCATTCCGTGATGGCTACTATAAAGACCATGAGAATCCTGAGCAGACATTGAACCCCTGTTACTACCATATCCAATGTTTGATCTCCCAAGTCTACCAATAATTCACGGAAAACATTATAGCAACTCCAGCTAAAAAATATTTAGTAAACAGAGCACTATATGATAGCAGGCCTATCAGTGTATGCATCTACATACTGTGAATATTGGCCTCCCATTTCATAAGTCATATAGGCAAGCGATTGCCGTACTAAAGCCTCAGCATAACAGGGAGGAACGTCATCCTTGAAAATTGGATATTTGTCAACTAATAATTTAGCTTTAAACTAATACAATGTCATGAGATAAGTAAAATTCACACTAACCAGTGCAGCATATGATGAGCGTAGGTAGGTCCACGAGCCGGGTAACTGTCTCTATAAAATGAGCTTCTCTCTGAGGTAGACCTAGGTGGGCCATAGTCAGCAACCGTTCTACTCCTTGGTGGCAACTCTGCTGTCTACTCCTGGGTGGCATCTCTACCACTCTACTCCTTGGTGACAGCTCCTCGCGTCGGCTATAATCACGTTTCAAGCTGCTTTTGGTGTGTGAATGAACTGTATGCAAAAGATTACAGTATTAAGACTATTTAGACGCCATGAAAACTTATTATAGTTCAACTGTAAACGATAAAGCATACCAGGTAGCCTCCTATCATAGGCAACTCAGCATTTAGCATAGCAGATTTGATACCAAACTATGGAGAAAAGTTATGTTTTAGTGATAGTCAACAGGTAGAATAGACCAATTCTCGTCATTAAGCTTAAGAGGGACGATATAAGACAGATAAAACGATATCACGTCCATTCATTATAAATTAAAAGAATAGAGGTCGTGAATTCTCAGATGCAAGAAATGATGTGAGATACAACTTTGTTTCTTAACATCTTTAACTGCTTATAGACGTGAATGAATATCACATGTTGACACATTCAAATTTTTAGATGCGGTGCACTTATTCTCGCTTGACCCTCCCACTAATCCCATACCAAATTATCTGTCGATAAGACTACAACTCTTACGTGTTCAATCATACTTTTACATAGTTAAGTAACCAAACCTTAAAAACCATATATGAAAATGAACCACTTATTCACACCTCATCAAGAATAAGAATCGAAAGAGAATCTTGGTCGGATTTTGCTTGAAGAACACCGACGACAAACATCTTTGAACACAAGCGGTGTTGAAACAAGGATATGTGGAGGCCCTGATAATGTTGTTTTCAGTAAACCAAAAGAGAACATAGCCAAACATCACCATAGATTAACTTGAAATACAAAGAAAACAATGAAACACGTAAAAACTTTACCCTTGTTTAAGGTTCTATTCATATTTTACATGATTATCTTTATAGATTAAATTTTAACATTTTATTTTGGGTTTGCTTTTTGGGGACTTTATATTTTTGTTTATAAGATTTTGTTTAGTTGTTGGTGAGCACATTTAATATTTCTATGTTATCATAGAAAAAGTGATACGTGTAACTGCAATAAAGATATAAATTTAATAACAATTTGAAACTGTGATTTTATGTATCTTTGGATAACTAGAATATTGTGTTTGGCACAAGTGATTATATGCCGTTCTTATAGAGACGATATTAACCGGGAAAAAATAGTAAATTTTGAAATAAATCACAAGCCAAATTTACATTTTTAATGGGTTTTTGGCAATGTTTACGTATAAAACATATATGTTTTGTGTTTGGATTATATGTTTACATATAAAACATATATGTTTTGTGTTTGGATTATATATGTTTCGCATACATAAAAAAATTGGTCTCATGTTTATTTGTGTTTGCTAATTTAAGCTTGTGCATGTGTGTTATGTTATATTGACTATTATTTTTTAGGCGTGTCAATATGTTGTTTGAAGGCGTGCATATATATTTTAACGAATTTGATGAGAAATTGAAATACGATATGTTCTTGGAAGGAGTGCATGTATGTTCTTGCAAGACGTGCACATGTTCGAAATAATCTTACATATATTCTTAGAAGGTGTGCATATGTTATTAAAGATAATACATTTGATTTGTATTTTATTTGATATAAAAATATGTGTATTATCTTATGTTTTTGGTTTGTAAAAAATCTAAAGGCTAGACTATAATTTATGATTTTAGTTTTTACTTAAGAAGTTTATACAATATACCACAAAAACATATTTGCAATTACATTTATAAGTAAAACTCATTTGAAGTTTAAACTATTGAAAAATAAAAACACATGTAAATTTACATTATTTAAAAGAAACACACATGCACCTTTACATTCTAGAAACATGGATGCTAAGAAAAGCACACAAAATAAATTAAAAAAAAAAAGTCCAAAAATTCTGAGATATTTAAAAACGGATTTAATAAAAAATATCTAAAAATAAAATAGTTGTATTTTACCATAATACCCTTTAGATTAAATAATAATCATTAATATTTAGAAAAAAATCTCATTGGTCTAGATGAGTTCTCATGATTCTCGTAATTTACATAGTTCAAAAATAAAGCCACCTATATATATATATATATATATATATATATATATATATATATATATATATATATATATTTTTGGGTAAAGGGAGTAATCCACACACTGGTAAATATATTAACCAAATAAGCGTTTAAGTACAATGGATATGAGTGAAATCTCATATCTCGACCGATACATAGGCATAGAGCTTACATAACAAGATACTTCACATTTTCTAACCAAGAAAACAAACCACTACTCAAATGATAACATATGACACAAAGAAATAAAATTACTTCCTAGGACCTTGAAGCGTTGTGCCATACATGGCATTAAAAGCATCCAAATTCCCGGAAGATCACGAACTGCTTTCGCATAGTCATCGAAATCATAGTCATCATACTCATCTTCAAACTCTTGGCCACCACCAAATATATTAGCAGACTCATCAAATGGGTTAGCAACAACCTCATCTTCAGAATCGGACACTACAATCTCTCCCACTCTAGAAAAAGGGTTAACTCTCTTAGTAGAAGAGGCAGGCGGTAAACAAGAATCACTAGTTTGAGGAGCCGCTACCGACTCCATCTCTTTCAAATCACTCACAAGAGGCTCTTGTGATGCAGTACCTGTCTTAGTAGACGTATCTTCATTAACTTCCATTGTATAACCAGAATCCACATCCTTGATAGTGTCATTAGAAGGAATACCAGACGCATCCGTATGTTCCATATTAAGAGCATCAAACTGGTTAGATGTAGTGATCTTGGTTCCACTCGAACTAGCCACATCAGAAGCATTCTTCTTAGTGACTACCACTTTCTTAGGTTCAGGATGAGTCTTCTTGGGTTGGTATTGAAACTGTTTACCCACAACAGGTTTGAAAACCCTCCTTGACCGGAATAGAAGACCCACCTTGCTTTCCTTCTTCCTATTATTAACCGTCTTGAAACCATCATTAGCACGCTTAGAAGGTGAGTAGGAGGTTCAACAACTTTAGGACAATCAATAGGAGTATGACCAAAATCTTACATTTATCACAATGCGGTGGTTTCCACTCATATTCAACCCGTATCGTCTCGATAGTCGACCCCACCCATCAAGTAACGGAATCTCAACAGAAGGTCGTCCCTAAGAAGCTCATCCGACTTCACATCAATCATGCATCTAGCAAAACTACTACATTACGAGTCCTTGCACATTTGGCTAGTGAAGGCATCTAACCTTTAGGCGTGCCTATCAATGTGGCAAGGAGACTAAGGCCATCATCGAAAAACATAGCAAGAGGAACGTCATGGAATTTAACCCACACCGGATATTGGTCAAATCCTCTTTAAGTAAGTTGGTGTTCACTTGTCCATGGTTTAAGAATAATAGGTACATTATTAATCAACCAAGGACCGTTTTCAATAACGTCATCAACACCTTTCTTGAATTAAACTTAAAAAGAAGAACCCTTTGCATTCATCATTACCTTTTGTATACCAAACTTAGCCCACACATTGCGTACAAAGTAATCAACAACAGAAAAGCAAGGCGTTTACCAAGGAAATACCCATACAAAGTATTCTCAAACCTAGTGTTTACCTCTTCAACCACTTTCATCGGGACGAAAGATCCACACCATTAGCTTTCTTACTACATTCCAACCTACGAAAGTTAGACATGTGTTTCATTGGTTCGATGAAGTAACACCAAAGATACGATGAAGCGGTGTTTCAACTCATGCACACCATCCTTCTCAATACCAATAGCCCCATGTGCATTAACATTAGAAGCCATAGGACCACTTGTATCTTGAGGAGGTTTCGAATAACCGATAGCAGAAAGCATCTCCTCAAGCTCCTTCTGTGACTGCGGCACCTTAAGATGCTCAAACGGATTAGCCCCAGTAGAAGTAGTAGCATCTACTGTTCCGGTTGGTTTTAATGGTTGCCCATCGTCACCCACAAGAACAAGTTTTCCCTCTAAGATTTGTTTTTCAATAGCACGAATTTTCAGTAAAGTATCATGACCCTCAGGCATGTCATGACTAGATGCGTCACGACTAGGGCTTGAACCAAGTGAAACCGGCTCCACTTGTCCCTCAGAACTTTTCCCAGGCCGTGGCATACCACCAATCTCCTCTCCCAAATTCGACATCACAATAATCAGAAACCTTAAAACAAGAAGAAAATAATGTCTGGTCTTCAAACAAAAACAATTAAAACCCTAGTTTAACAACTAGGGTTTATAAGCATAGGCGCGCAATAGTGATTACATGATATGGTGATGAGATCAGGTCGGTAGAATGATTTGTAATGACAACCAAACCGATAATGATCAAACCCTAGCTAGCGCTCAGAAGAAAACCCAAACAAAAACCAATCGATCAAGAATCTAAGCAAAAAAAAAACCGAATAAAGATAGATCATACACAAGCTATAATCGACGCTTAATTCAGTGTTGTAATGGAGAAGATAGAAGATCGATGGGTGGAGAAGTAAGGGTTTCGGCGATTTAAGAAAACCCTAAAAAACCATAAGCGATCGTTAACCAAACCAGAAACAAGCTATGAATTGAGATAGATCATACACAAGATATAATCCAAACTTAATTCAAGATTGTAGAGGATGATTAAAGATCGATCGAAAGAGGATTTAGGGTTTGATAAATTTCGCCAAGATCGCCAGAGAGAGTTAGGGAGAGTTTTAGGGTTTGATAAATTTCCCCATATATATATATATATATATATATATATATATATATATATATATATATATATATATATATATATATATATATATATATATATATATATATATATAGAATTAGGATTAAATAAGAAAATTACTTAAAATAAGAAGAAATAAGAAGAATTATAACCGCAAATCCGATATGCACCGACCTAAATTAGATGCATCCCTATAATCTTATATGCATTATAACACTATAGTCTGTTTTCTACCTTTTAATCAGATGCATAATTCAAAGAACATTGTTGCCCTTTCCTGCGGATTGCTGTTTCTCAACTATAGATGATGGTCGCGAAATCCAACTATCTCCTACATTGACTAGCAATAGATCATCAGCAGACAATGTTGGTAGATATGATATAAGTTCTCCAAGATGCTTTCCCATAATCACTTCTAGTGCAAAAACTCCAAAACTATACACATCGCATTTCTCTGTCACCACCATCGTATAATCAAGCTCTACATTGAAGGAAGCACGAGAATAATAAAAGAATTGTTATATCAGGTCATGATTAAGAGAAATCTGAAACTTGAGAATTAGTACGTATAGTATATATAACTTTTAAAATATATGGTATGTACCCGGTGCAATATAGCCATAGGTGCCTACAACCGCAGTCCAATTGGATGAATCCAGCTTTTGAAGCTTCGCTGTTCCAAAGTCCGAGATATGTGCCTCATGATCATAATCGAGAAGGATATTAGCTCCAGAAATGTCTCTATAATTATAGGCGGTGTGCAATCATGGTGCATATAAGCCAAACCATTCGCCACAGCCTTAACAATTCTTACCCTTTTCAACCAATCCATTTTCTTTGTTGCGATATCGCTACTTAAGAGCGATTTTAGACTTCCCTTCTCAAGATATTCGTAAATAAAAAATGAATGACGAGCATGGAAGCAATATCTATAGAGTTTAACTATGTTTCTATGTCTTATGTTTGTGAATGCTCGTACCTCATTTAGGAACCCTATATGATCATCATTCTCAGATGATGAATGAAGTTTCATGACAGCTACTAAATTGTTGGGTGGTAACTTAGCTTTATACATGGTACCGTATCCTCCGATCCTAATACAATATGCATCTTCAAAATCATTTGTTACCTTGATGATTTCATCATACATCGGTTGTCCATCAAAACTTGTTACTGAGAAAAATGTACCACCTTCTTTGCCTGATGGTTTCTGTGGAGCAGATCTCTTTCTACGTCGATAAGCAATGAGGCCACACATGAGTAAACCAAGTAAAAGAGCCGCAAAAATTGGGACCACAGTTACAAGGATGAGCTTATGATGAAAATGATTATTTTTCTTCATTATTATTTGACTTTCACAAAGTTAGGTTTTTACCAAACACAACACCATTATAGGAGATGAACTAAAACAAACTTACAAACCAAACGCATCCAAAGCAACATCAACCTATCTCCTTTCAACAACTCAAACAAAAACCATAAAAGAAAACGTGCTAGATCTCAGTTCCCATCATAAATCTTTTTTAATATCCGAAAATAATAAAGAGAGATTTATAACAAATGTATCACTGGTACAAAAACTGGTATTCGTTACACCAAAAATGTGTGACGATATGCATACAGTCACACATGTTTTTTTTGTGTGTCACCAAAGATCGCGCCACCGTAGGTGGCATAAGGTGACATTGTTGAGTTCGTGGCCTTTGTCATTGAAAAAGAGTGAACAAAACCCGAATATGTGTGAAACATTAGGCACAAGTTTTGTTGGATTATTCAGTATTAGTGACCGTAAATACTTTATAATCACATGAATGGTTTTTTAGAGTAACTATTTTTCGTCCTTTGGCCACTTAAATATACAATGTATGTGACATTTGAGATGATTTATTCAAGTAAATGTGTATTATATGTGACTATTTCTCGTCCAGTGGCCACATGAATATATAATAAATGTGACGTTTGTGATGATTTAGTCACACAACGAGTGTTGTTTTTTTTATGTTAGTCACACACAATTTAAAATAAAGTAGCCAAAAGTGTTAATAAGTGTGACAATATGGTGTTGAAAGTGAAGAAATGTGTATTTTGTGTGACTATTGTTCATCCAATGGCCACTTGAATTTTATGTTTGTGTGGCCATTTGTAATATTTAGTCACACAAAGCATGTTTGTTTAGGGTATTTAGTCACACACAATTAAGCAAAAAGTGGCCAAAAGTGTTAATAAGTGTGACCATATGCGGTATAAAGTGAAGAAATGCGTATTTTTTGTGACTATTGTTAATCCAATGGTCGCATGAAATTTATGTTTGTATGGCCTTTTGTAATATTTAGTCACACAAAGCATGTTTATTTTGGGTATTTAGTAACATATAATTAAGCAAAAAGTGGCCGAAAGTGTTAATAAGTGTGACCATATGTTGTTTAAAGTGAAGAAATGTGTATTTTGTGTGACTATTGATCATCCAATGGCTACATGAATTTTATGTTTGTGTGGCCTTTTGTAATATTTAGTCACACAAAGCTTGTTTGTTTTGGGTATTTAGTCACATACAATTAAGCATAAAGTGGTCAAAAGTGTTAATAAGCGTGACTATATGCTGTTTAAAATGAAGAAATGTCTATTTTGTGTGACCACTGATCATCCAATGGCCACATGAATTATATGTTTGTATGGCCTTTTGTAATATTTAGTCACACAGAGCATGTTTGTTTTGGGTATTTAGTCACATACAATTTAGCATAAAGTGGCCAAAAGTGTTAATAAATGTGACCATATGCTGCTTAAAGCGAAGAAATTTCTATTTTGTGTGACTATTGATCATACAATGGCCACATGAATTTTATGTTTGTGTGGCCTTTTGTAATATTTAGTCATACAAAACATGTTTGTTTTGGGTATCTAGTCACATACAATTAAGCATAAAGTGGCCAAAAGTGTTAATAAGTGTGACCATATGCTATTTAAAGTGAATAAAATATCTATTTTGTGTGACTATTGATCATACAATGGCCACATGAATTTTATGTTTGTGTGGCCTTTTGTAATATTTAGTCACACAAAGCATGTTTGTTTTGGGTATTTAGTCACATACAATTAAGCATAAAGTGGCCAAAAGTGTTAATAAATGTGACCATATGCTGTTTAAAGTGAAGAAATGCGTATTTTTTGTGATTATTATTCATCCAATAGTCATATGAATTTTATGTTTGTGTGACCTTTTGTAATATTTAGTCACACAAAGCATATTTATTTTGGGTATTTAGTCACATACAATTAAGCATAAAGTGGTCAAAAGTGTTAATAAGTGTGACCATATGCTGCTTAAAGTGAAGAAATGTGTATTTTGTGTGACTATTGTTTATCCAATGGTCACATGAAATTTATGTTTGTGTGGTCTTTTGTAATATTTAATCACACATCGAATTAAACAAAGAGTTATCAATAATGTTGATATATATATATATATATAGAGAGAGAGAGGGAGTTGGGTTATTATGAAAAGTTTCTAATAATGAAAAAAATAGAAAGGGCAAGTACAAGCTAGCTTATGCTGTTGAGCATAAACCACCTTATGCTCCCAAGCCTAAGATTTCTCCACCACCCAAAAAGGGTAATCCTGCTAAGGACGCGACCTGTCACCAATGTGGTGAAATAGGTCATTGGAGAAGGAATTGTCCCGTGTATCTCGCCGAGTTGATGAAAAAGAAGAAGCTATCTCTAGGAGCTAGCACTTCAGGTATTTTAACCATAGAACTTTATTCTTTTCTTAATACATCTTGGGTTTATGACACGGGTTTGTGGTACTCACATTTGTTATACTACTCAGGGTGTTAGGGGAAGTAGGAAGCTGAATCCTGGAGCTTTATGTCTGTATGTGGGCAATGGTCAACAAGCAAAAGTTGAAGCTATAGGCATTTTTCATTTATGTCTCCCTAGTGGATTAGTGGTTGTTTTGAACAATTATCATTATGCTCCCTCTATTACTAGAGGAATTATTTCAGTTTCTTGTTTGTATGACGATGGTTTTGTTAATAATTCTGAATCGAATAATGCAATTTTAGTTTCTAGAAATAATGTTGTTTATTTTACTGCTATCCCTCGGGATGGTATTTATGAAGTTTATATGTCTTGTTCTAATACAAATGATAGTTCTATGTTTGCTGTTAGCAATAAAAGAGCCAAGTTTGCCTTGGACTCTACTCTCTTGTGGCACTGTCGTCTAGGACACATTAGCAACAAATGCATGGAGAAGTTGCAATATGATGGACTTCTTAACTCAACTAAATTTAAGTTATTTGAAAAGTGTGTTTCATTCATGTCTGGTAAGATGGAAAGGAAACCCTATTCACATAAAGTGGAAAGGGCTAAGGATCTACTTGGACTAATACACACCGATGTATGTGGCCCAATTAGAACTGTGTCAAGACAAGGAGCAAGTTACTACGTCACTTTTACTAACGACTATAGTCGGTATGGTTATCTTTACTTGTTGAAACATAAAGATGAAGTATTTGAAACATTTATAGCGTTTCAAAAGGAAGTAGAAAACCAACTCAGGAAAACCATTAAGTCACTACGTTCTGATCGTGGAGGTGAATGTATGAGTCAAGAGTTTTTGGATCATATTAAGGAGCATGGGATTATTGCACATCGAACACCTCCTTACACTCCACAATATAATGGTGTATCTGAGAAGAGAAATCGAACACTACTATACATGGTTCGCTTCATGATGAGTCAAACTATTCTTCCAAAGTCCTTATGGGATTATGCCCTTGAGTCTACTGCACGCATTCTCAATATGGTTCCAACTAAGAAGGTTGATAAGACATCATACGAGGTATGGCATGAGCAAGCCCCTAAGCTGCATTAGATAAAAGTTTAGGGTTATGAGGCACTTGCTAAGCATGATACACTTACCAAACCTAACAAACTTGAACCCAGATCTATTAAGTGTATCTTCTAGGAAACCCAAAGGAAACAATAGGATATTCTTTCTACCTTCCATCAGAGAACAAAGTTATTGTTGCCCAAAATGCTGAGTTCTTTGAGAATAATCTCTTGGATCAAGAAGCAAGTGCGAGTCTAGAAGATCTTCGAATTATTCAAGATGAAGATACAAATCCTTCTGTAGACACTATCTTACATTATGATGAGGATGGTCAAGAAATTGATGAACCTCAAAGTGATATCATTCCTATTCGTAAGTCTGCAAGGGCACGCCGTGCTCCAGATCGAATGTGTTTATACGTCGATGCTGAGGAATATGAGTTAGGGGATCTTAGTGAACCCAATAACTATAAAGCTGCATTGCTGGATCTTGAATGTAAGAAATGGCTTGATGCGATGAATGTGGAAATGCAATCGATGAAAGACGCTGAAGTCTGGGAATTAGTTGAGCTTCCTTCTAACTGTAAACTAGTTGGCAGCAAGTGGCTATTTAAAAAGAAGACTGACATGGATGGTGCATCACACACCTTTAAAGCTTGTCTCATAGCAAAGGGCTTCAATCAAACCTACAGGGTTGATTATGAAGAAACCTTTTCTCCTGTTGCAGATATTAGAGCTATAAGGATTCTCATAGCCATAGCTACGTTCTATGACTATGAGATTTGGCAAATGGATGTCAAAACCGCCTTCCTCAATGGACATCTTTTCGAAGATGTCTATATAGATCAACTTGAGGTTTTTGTTAATCCTAAATATCCTAACCGAGTATGCAAGCTCAAGTGTTCCACTTATGGAGTTAAGCAAGCATCTAGGCAATGGAATAAATGTTTTGACGATGAGATTAAGAAATTCCGTTTCACTCATAATCAAGATGAGCTATGTGTATATCATAAAGGTAGTGGGAGTTATGCAGCTTTTCTAATTCTATATTTTGATGACATATTACTCATGGGAAAAAACATTCCAATGTTACAAGATGTAAAATCCTATCTTGGAAGATGTTTTGCCATGAAAGATCTAGGAGAAGTTGCATATATTCTTGGAATTGATAACGCTACACGCGTCGTTCGGGGTCAAAGGAACTTCCTTTTCTTCGAGCAAGTTTTATAACACCCTAGGCAGTGAACCTAATCGTTGTAGTGTAGTATTAGGGTAAGCCACGAGTATTGATATCGTTCTCTAGGGGAATAGGAATGCTAGTGAGAAGTTACTACGCTAAGGTTGGGGGTTGAGGAAGATTATTTTTTATCTTTTTTATGTTTTTTAGGAAATAGAAAGGTACGAATCTCGGGGTTTGGATTTGGGGGGTGGTATTTCTACCGATTACTCTAATTATCTAATTATCTAATTATCTAATCTAAGGTGTATGTAGTCTATGTCTAATTATTGTGTGCTCGTATGATAGTTTAAAGATGTGTTCACTTAGGTTTTATTACTCCTTAATTATCTCCTATTGGTGGTTGAATTGTCACGTCCTTATTCTTAATCGCGTTGTGTGTCTAAAGTCGTAAGGTATGCGTTTATCCCTAACTCTTTGAACTTACCAAAGGGTCTCGTCTACAAAACCCACTAGGGATTATAAACTCTAACTCTAAGGCCTCTTTGGATGGTTTAGCCTACAACCGCTCTAAGTGCTATAGCCTAAGGGTCACAAAGATTAATCAAGCATTAATTACACAACGAATGACCTATCGCAAACACAAAAGTAATCAATTTTCAATAATTAAGTTTCATATTCCCTAAGCAAACACAAAAGTAAATTAGCGGGACATGGAGAACATGCAAGCATACACACAAATAATCAAAGACATAATTGAATTAATGAAGTAAAACACTTATCTTGTTGTAAGATAGGGTTTGGAACCCTAAAATCTTGTACAAGACAGACCTTGGTTCGGTTTAGGTTTTACTCCAAAAGACTACACACAAATCTTTGAAAAATTGGATTCTATATATAAGATTACATATGCGACGGCGTCACCTTATGTTTTGACGCCGCCGGTCACCGTCATTAGGGTTTCGTCTTGGCCACGTTAGTCTTCCGACGACATCACCTTGTGCTTGTGACGCCATCCTCTTTAGCTTCGGCGCCGTCTGGATCAAATCTAGGCCGTCCGAGTTGTGACGGCCTACTCTTTTAAAGCCCGACACCGTCACTTGAAAATATGAAATTTGGCTTCGTGTCGTCACAAAATCCTCCGACGGCATCGCAGATAAGCGATGGCCGCCACCTTGTCTTCAATGACTTGAGTGTCTCGATTCTTGACTTTGGCCATTTTCTTCAGATATCCGCGCCTTTTCGTCCAAATAAGTGCCATTACAGCAATTTGCCTTCAAGGGACCTAAAAGTGAAAAGGAACGATATTAAGTAATAACGGATACAAAGTGATCAAATAAGGGCTTAAACGACCCTCAAAAGGTACATTTAAAACCTTATCAAATATCCCTACACTTGGTATTTGCTTGTCCTCAAGCAAATGTGCTTTTAGCCAATTAATTTATAAGTTAGGGGTTATGAAGCATTGGTTTAAAAAAGTCCACAACACATATAAGCCCCACAAAAGTCATAACAAGCACGGAAATTACATACTAGCACCTCACATGGGGTGTTTGGATACTCACATCTCTCTCGGGTGTATATGAAATATAACAAGTTGGAAATGGAAGATGGCTTGAGAATAGATCAAACCTCCATCGCTTTGGCGTAAGCACCTAGGAAAGACTATCAAAGAGGTCTTTAAAGGGTTGTAATGTTAGGCTTACGGCAGGGAAATAAAGGGTTTGGTGGGATAGGCTATTTAGTGGTGGTAAGTCAAAAAATCTTTTTGTTACAAGCATCCGAAGAATGGCGTTGCTAAGCCAAGACTCGACACTCTAGACTCTAGCTAACTGAAACAAACAAACATAAATTTAAAGGATAGATGTAGGATGGTAGCCCGTTTTTTTTTTTTTTTTTTTTTTTTTTTTTTTTTTTCATACACTTTTACTCTACCATCCTCTACGGTAACATCAAAATGATAGGGATTTATAGGCACATCCCTACACTTGAGTTTTTATTTCTCTAACACTAATTTGACCCGAATTGAAAAGATCAAAACACTTGGGGTATGTTATTACGCAAATAAAGGAATTTAACGTTCCTTCCAATCATTATAAACTTTAACTTTTCCCATGAGTCCCAATCGTCCCAAAATCAGTATACAAAGGATATGACTCGACTTAGCAACTCATACAAGAAACTAGATAATTGAACTAAGGGTTTGGGGTAATAACAATAATGCACTAAAAGTGAGTGCATACAAGGGTAGGCTAAGGCGATTTGGGTGTATATTTGGGGTGGGGTGTAAACAATGCTCTTCATTGATATTCGAAAAACCAAAACATCACGAGAACCGCGAAAAGGATAGGCTCGAGGGTTAACTAGGGTATCGTGTACTAAAGATGAGTACAACGCAAAGGGTGTGGGGGAATTACTCAACCGATGTGGAAGAAGTAATTATATTACGGGTATCAAACAAGGGTTATCCTAATGCCTCTTATCATTTAGTTATTCCTAACTACACAAGTGTAGTCTTACTAGCGATCTCGGGATGCATCACAAAACAAGTTCTAGAATCTAATATACTACCGGTTCACACTCTAAGCATTAAAGATGAATGCTTTAATTCCTACTAATCTAAGGGTGATCCTCACATTTTGGGTGGAATTTAGGTGGTAAAGGGTTTTTGTGCTAGTCATGCAACTTCCTATCCATGAGACGCTTTTGTTAAGACTAATGGCCCACTCCTATATGTCATAGAAAATTTCAAATTTGGTGCCAAAATTACCCTAACCGACATTTTCTCATGGTTTATTACACAAATACAATTGGACAAAGCAAATAATCAAGGATAAGTATAGTTTCAAAGTTCCGCTTTATTTTCCTCCTACACTTAAACCGAACATTGTCCCCAATGTTCCCAAAGTATCAAAGTTATGATAATGGAAGGTAATTATAAATGAAAGAAACTAGTACTCCCGATTAGCTCGGTAGGATCCGTGTGTGAAGTAGTGGTTAAATCCTTTCCAAGAAGAATGTGTGCGCGAAAAGCTCTATCCAATCTTTTGTTTCTTCTTCTTGATAAATAAAACCTGGACATTCGAAGAAAAAAAAACGAAACCATCGCGTAAAATCGGCGGTAATAATGTATATAAGACTCTACTAAACTAAGATATAATGCTTGTGGAATGGATGTTTACAGAATTTCTCGAAAATTAAGACATGGAAAATTCCAAAATTCATAAGTAGCTCGAAAACGAGAAAAAAAGTAATCATTGTTTTACTCCTTCTCGACTGTCGGTTGTAATCTGACGCCAAGTTATCCTGACAAAAACTAGTCTGCGATTTTCTGGAAAAAATTCTGGAAAATTTACATCTTTAGAATCTGGAAAAATTTATGCAAAACATCCATTATGACTCGATACAAGCATTTGACTCGAACAAACACACATATATATCTTTTAATGAATTGCTATTCTCATGTTTACGTTTCTTTTGAAAACGTGTGTAATCCTCCCTACACTTATCCTTTATGTAAAATACCTTTATATGCAATTAAGACGAGGTTAAAAACAAAATAAAGTATTTTTACAAATTCAAACATGAGAATAAACAGTCAATAAAAGATATACGACACATAAATAAAAATGAAAAACAAATACACATGGGTTGCCTCCCAAGAAGCGCTTGTTTTTGTTCGAGTCACGAGCTTGACTTTACCCTTATTTAACGGATAAAAGGGAGGTCTTCCCTACACTTAAGTTTAAGTGCGGGTGATAGTAGCGATACACACCCTTAGGGTGGAAATTTGCTACATGAGGAGAGGGTGATGGGTGATTTATATGCTCAAAGGAGTGTGCTCCATTCATTATAACCTTACGTAATTCTATTGGTCTAGCGGGTGAATCAAATCTCTCTCTTAAAAATGGATCATCTTCTATCAACTTCAAAATATTCTTAGTTAAGAATCCATCTTGACCTAATAAACCCGGTTTAAAACCATAATGTTTCTTGTTATCAACCTTGAATGGGTGATATAAGTGTGTAAGGTCATGGGTTACTCCTATATTAGCTTCAACTCTACATGGCCTAGAGTCTACCACCTTTATCAAGCAACTACCCGGATTATTTATTTTGATGGGTGGATTGGGGCCTAATTCAATTCCAAGATTCACATCTAAAGACGAAAAATTGGGTAAGGTTTTGGTTGAGGCTCTAAATATCTTTATCAAAATTAGGAACTTCCCTAGGACTAAGAGAGAGGTCATGACAACAAGCATCTAAACCTACATTCTCTAGTGGCGTTTGGTCCAAAGGTTCTACAATCGGGGTTCCTATAGTCTCTTCTACTTCTTCCGGGTAAGTTATAGGTGATGTGTGTTCCTCAAGTGATGGTAGGGTTTGTGGGCTTGGAGTTTCCACCTCATTCTCCATTATATCTAGATCTCCTAAAAGTTCATGTGTTTTAGTATGATCTAACCCAAATACACTCCTAAGTATCTCAAATCCTTCGTTAGCCATTTCAAATTCTTGGTCCGATTCATAAGAATTATTCTCAAAAAATTTATCACTATGTTCTATTTGCCTAAAGGATTCCTCACGCGTGTCATATGTTTTGGTGAAATCTATCCCACGCATGCAACTAGGTAGTTCAACTATAACCATCTCACAATCTTGTTCGGGTTTAGGTTACATGTTCTTAAAAACTAGGTCTTTTGGATCATGATGCCTAAGGTTGGATAAATCCTCCTTATCCATTTCCTCGAGTTGTGACAACCGATGGTTTATGCTTAGGAGGCTTTTCTTAAAATTTTTCCGGAGGGTTTCACTAAAAGGAGTTGATTCTAACAATGATCGTTGAATAGAAGCCACACAAGCACAAAATTTATCAAATCCATCCAACCTTACACCGTCTCCTTTTGGATATCTCTAAGATCACTCACAAATTCATTAGAACACCAATCTGCTAAATTCAATTGTTCCTCATTTGTTAATGATTCAAATGCAACTTCACTTGCCATAGCGACAAATGAAAAGGGTTTTGAACACAAACACAAAGAAGGGGATAGACTACAAGGAAGCTAAAAATGAGAAAAAGCTTACTTGATAGGAATCAAGCAAGGAACCTAAGCGAGGTGGACTCAAACTAGCTATTCTATTCCCGAAGCGGCGCCAAAACTTGATAACGCTACACGCGTGTTCGGGTGAAAGGAACTTCCTTTTCTTCGAGCAAGTTTTATAACACCCTAGGCAGTGAACCTAATCGTTGTAGTGTAGTATTAGGGTAAGCCACGGGTATTGATATCGTTCTCTAGGGGAATAGGAATGCTAGTGATAAGTTACTACGCTAAGGTTGGGGGTTGAGGAAGATTATTTTTTTATCTTTTTTATGTTTTTTAGGAAATGGAAAGGTACGAATCTCGGAGTTTGGATTTGGGGGGTGGTATGTAACGCCCCAACCCGACAAGGGTAAAGGAATCACAAATAATGGTGTCATATCAAAGCAAACATAAATATCCAAAAGAAGTCTTAACATAAATGCGGAAATAATTCAAGTCAACATGACTTCAATACATAGGTCCCAGCGGAAAAATAAACTCCAATAAAATATCTGAAATAGTAAAGTCTTAAATGGCCTCATAAGATCAAAGCTAAATATCTCTAAGGTAAGTCCACTCAAGACTCATCCCAAAGCAAAACTCGGCTCCAATGCTTAGATACCGCCGGAAGAAAAGAAATGCGGTTGAGCTTCAAAAGCTCGGTGAGCAGATATAAAAGCAAAGCGAATACGAAACGATATCGAATACAAAATATAATGAGCGAAGATAGCAAAATCATAATCATTTTCGAGTATAAATCGAATTATCGAATAAGTTTTATAGTTAACTACCTCGAGCCCGAAACAAATATCGATCAAAATCATATTCACATAAGGCAACATTTGTAGGGAGACCTACGAGTTATGAAGGGCGTGCATGCGCGGCATCAATCATCGACAACGATAACATATAACGATAATGATATAACGGATCTAGGATGCATCCATCGCCCACGAGCGGATATTGGTCATATAACATAACTTGAGCTCATAATGATAACGAGATAAGGGGCGTGGCGAACATCACTCTCTGCCTAGAGTCATGTTAGAGGTGCATCAACGACACGGACATGGAACCCCATGACTAGTGAAATATTTGGCTCGGTGTCAAACTATCTTAGGTCAAATCGAATGTCATAACCGACACGGATCATATTTTATCGAAGATTAATCATATTTCCAAAATCGAGTTTTCATATCATATAGTTCAAAATCGATGTTTTATAATTTAGAAATCGAGTTCGGATAAGCAACACTCAAACAAAGCAGAATGGGGTTCATAGCAAAGGCTTAGGAAACCCTAATATAAAATCTAACGAAAAGAAAACGTTATAAGGAACCTTTCTTGAAAAGGTCGAATATATGTACCTTATTCCAAAGCAAATGACCAAAAGCGTAAATACGGAAAGCAAAGGATTACTCCTTCTTCACAGAACCTATACACATTAACGGTCGTACATGTTATTTATGATTCCATAATTGTCGAAATGATCTTTTAATATTTGGTGTTCATACTTAATGTATTCAGTGATCTTAATACTTTAGAGATTTATGATTAAATGAGACTTAAGTGTTTTATAACAAATATTGTAGATTAAGGTTCATTATGTCATTTATTAAAGTTTAGGGTTAAATGTGAAAATAGTTTAAAAGTCATAACTTACACATGAAATAACGAATTAATATAATTAGCTTCAAACCCTAATCGACTCTCATTTATGTTCTAGGGTTTTCTCAATCTTTTAATATCATATCAATGTGCATTTACTTTACATATTACGTCATTTAATGACTCATTACTCTTGTTTATTTACTCAACACATTCATGTCTTAACCATACGTTACTTATACACATATTATACGTCAACTTTTATACTCATGCACGTCTATGATTTCATGTGACTACACAAGTTACTTATTATCCGGATTAGATATACATCTACACACATGCACAATAGCTTCGACTAGATATGAACACGTACTACGTTTACACATCGACAAGCTCACTTGACTCACAACACACGCGCATGGTACACGGTTCACAAACCATTTAGGGTTCGGTTCACACATCACTTAGGGTTTAGGTTTTGCATGATCTTTACTCATTTAATACACTTCCACAAACTCTTACATGTTTCGGTTAATACATAGGTTTCGGCTAATATGTTTTACGCAAACCCTAACTCTTCTACGTATCTTACATATTCACGTTTGCATGTTATGTAAGGTCCGATTCATTTATATATGTGGTTCGGTTCTATGTGGCTCGACTTATTTAAGATCCGATTCATACAATACGTATTACATACATGCTCTTTAATATTATAAGGTTCAATTCATATTTGTTTGTTGGTTTCGTATGGTTCGGCCAAAAAAAAAGAACACAAGCTCGACTAAAACAAAACATGATACAATATATTATACGTTAGGTGTTATCAAAGGAAGACGAGAAAACATGTTATACCTTAGCTCGTTGGAAACAAAGTCTCGACACCAAGGGAGTTAGGGCTTCGGCCGAAGGAAAAAGAAAAGAAAAGAGGCAAAACTAGGGTTTCCAAATTGTGTTAATGTGTTGTATTTATAGTGGTACAAATTTGGTTAGGCTTGAGGGGTGTGGGCTTGACTTGGGTCCAACCGAACAAAACAAACACCCTTTTGGGCTCTCGGCTTGATCCAACCGAACACAAACAACACGCCCATCTTGGGCTCTCGGCGTGAGTCCAATCCAACAAAACAAACGGCCCAACTTGGTTCACCATTAAACGAAAACAAGGCCCAAACGAATGGCCCAACTATTTACGCAAGACGTTTAACTTCCGTCATACAAAGTCGATCACATGCACATATTTGTTAAGTTTTAGTTATTCGTAAGTTAGGTTTTAATTTCGTTGAATGAATATAAATGTCTTTTACGTATTTTATAAATTTCGATTCCAAGGGTATTTTAGTCTTTATTCATGTTTTAGATTTTCAGGTTTTACATGGTAGGTCTACCGATTACTCTAATTATCTAATTATCTAATCTAAGGTGTATGTAGTCTATGTCTAATTATTGTGTGCTCGTATGATAGTTTAAAGATGTGTTCACTTAGGTTTTATTACTCCTTAATTATCTCCTATTGGTGGTTGAATTGTCACGTCCTTATTCTTAATCGCATTGTGTGTCTAAAGTCGTAAGGTATGCGTTTATCCCTAACTCTTTGAACTTACCAAAGGGTCTCGTCTACAAAACCCACTAGGGATTATAAACTCTAACTCTAAGGCCTCTTTGGATGGTTTAGCCTACAACCGCTCTAAGTGCTATAGCCTAAGGGTCACAAAGATTAATCAAGCATTAATTACACAACGAATGACCTATCGCATTACTAGATCATTAACAATTAAGATAAGAGACAACCAATCAATATTCAATAATTAAGTTTCATATTCCTAAGCAAACACAAAAGTAAATTAGCGGACATGGAGAACATGCAAGCATACACACAAATAATCAAAGACATAATTGAATTAATGAAGTAAAACACTTATCTTGTTGTAAGATAGGGTTTGGAACCCTAAAATACTTGTACAAGAAAGCCTTGGTTCGGTTTAGGTTTTACTCCAAAAGACTACACACAAATCTTGAAAAATTCGGATTCTATATATAAGATTACATATGCAACGGCGTCACCTTATGTTTTGTGGCGCCGCCGGTCGCCGTCATTAGGGTTTCGTCTTGGCCACGTTAGTCTTGCGACGGCGTCACCTTGTGCTTGTGATGCCGTCCTCTTTAGCTTCGACGCGTCGGATCAAATCTAGGCCGTCGAGTTGTGACGGCCTACTCTTTTAAAGCGACACCGTCACTTGAAAATATGAAATTTGGCTTCGTCGTCACAAAATCCTCCGACGGCGTCATAGCTTAAGCGATGGCGCGCCACCTTGTCTTCAAAGGCTTGAGTGTCTCGATTCTTGACTTTGGCCATTTTCTTCAGATATCCGCGCCTTTTCGTCCAAATAAGTTCCATTACTGACAATTTGCCTTTAAGGGACCTAAAAGTGAAAAGGAACGATATTAAGTAATAACGGATACAAAAGTGATCGAATAAGGGCTTAAACGACCCCTCAAAAAGGTACATTTAAAACCTTATCGTGAATCAAGATCAACAGAGATAGATCAAAGCGATTAATTGGTTTATGTCAAGGTGTTTACATTGAGAAAATCTTGAAAAGATTTTTCATGAAGAATTCAAACGAGGAACTATCCCAATGCTAGAAGAGCCTAAGTTGAGTAAATCACAAGGTCTTTGAGACACTGGCGATAAAGAGCGCATGCAAAGAGTTCCTTATGCTTCGGCTATAGGATCTATTATGTATGCTGTGAGATGTACTCATCCTGATGTTGTGTTCGCTCAGAACATGACAAGCCGATTTCAACATAATCTAGGTGAACTTCACTGGACTGCTATTAAGAATATTCTTAAGTATTTACGCAATACTGAGGATATGTTTCTGGTTTATGGAGGTGATACGAAACGAGAGCTCAGGGTTTCTTGCTACACTGTTGCTGGATATCTGACAGATGTTGATGACCTAAAATCTCGGACTGGATATGTATTCGTTTTAAATGGAGGTGTTGTTGATTGGAAAAGCACAAAGCGTAGTGTTTCGCAACTTCATCTACGTGTCGAGTATATAGTCGCTTATGATTCATCTAAAGAGGTCAGATGGATTCGAAAATTCATTTTGGGCTTGGCATTGTTCCCATAATTGCAAAACCCACAAATATGTATTATAATAATACTGGAGCCATTACTATAGCTAATAAAAGTGGAATCACCAAGGGTGCTAGACATTACTGCGCGAAAGTTCATTATATTCGAGAGACCATTGAAATGGGTGACGTGGAGATATCAAAAGTTCACACAGATGACAACCTAGCTAATCCATTTACGAAGGCTTTAGCATATCCTAAGCATTCTAAATTGACCAGGGGTATTGGTTTAATACCAGCTAGTAGTCTTATGTAAATCTGTGTGTAATTAGTATTTGGGTAATTTGGAATTGTAAGGCAGTTTTACTTTTAGATAAATAAAGATACGAGGTATTTGTTATTTCATAAATATAACATGTTATTCCATATTTGCATGTTTAATCCATGAAATGATTTATCTTTCTAAATATGTCCATTATCGGTTAACAATATGGGAATATTGTTATGTAAGGCAAATGTGAGTGTTGGTTATATTCTATGAGAATGTGGATTGTTCTCGCCAAACTTATGTGTATTCACAAGGGATGCATATTGGATACCCCAACTTTCAAACATTTACTTTTGGATCCCTGTCATGAGTAAATGTTGAAATGGTTTGTTAAGTCGTCTTTAGACTTGATATGCAAGTAAGTTCTGTTATGTGTAGATATCACTTTTGTATGTATATGCCAAACGCTATCCTCAATAAGGTAGTTATAAAAGCTGTATTTTGGAGTGATGTGAAGCGGCATCCACAACACTTATAGTAAACAAAGGATTTGTTACTCCACTTATGTGCAGAAAGATACCATGGGGCATATCCAGAATTAATCAGATAATTGTTCGGCCAAACCCAAAGGGTAATGCAAGATGATTCTTGATTACATTTGGTATATCTAACTAAAATTCTATAACAAGAATCTAAATGGTTAAACTATATGGAATGAGTTAGGATTCATATCCATGGTTTAACGATATCTATAACAAAGGATGATAAAAGTAAGACATAAATGACCATGCTATTGAGAAAGATTTATGAAACTATATCTCAGACACCTTTAGTTAAATAGCGAGTGAGAGCGTTGCTAGACGTTTTCGTCATTGGTATTTGTGTTATATGCTACTCTAACTCCCAAGTGGGAGCTGTTGGAATATGGGAGTTTGATTAGCCAAATACAGCTAAGGGTGTGTGAGCCTATTAGAGGCACACACGGAAAACATTAGAATACGTTTTCACGTTTAAGCTTGAGTTTGACCCTACTTTGACCCGAAGAGTACTAGACCCGATTGCGCTTAAACCAAGCCCATTGGCCGGTTCCATAGAGGGGCGTTTGGAGTGGGTTTGGCTAGGAGAGTTGTGATAGTATATGGTATGTGAGCCTAACTTGGAGCACAAGTTGAAGCCCAAGCAAGCTAGGGGTGCAAGGATATATAAACCCTACACCCTAGCTCCTATACCTCACGACATACATTACTAATTCACAGCCAAACACATACATCGATCATCATCATCTTCAGCCGATTGAAAACCCTAATCACGAACTAGGGTTTTGGTTTTCGATTTTACTTTGAAACGATCACTTGAATCTTTGATCCAAGAAGGTTTTGATTGGTTTTGTTTTATGTTTTGATCGATTATTGGTTGCTCTATAGCTGCGACTTGAAGCGAAACATCAAGTTTCTGTTTTGTTTGGTCTCAGGCAGAAAAGAAACACATAGGGGCACCTTTACCTGATATCGGACAGCAAGCAGATTTGGTTCTCGGGTTTTGTTTAGTTCTCGGACAACAAAGGGCTGCTAGGGTGTTCGAGGGTTTCAAGCTTTACAAGTGTTGTTTGGGTAAACGTGACACGACTAGCATATCATGAAAAAAAAATTATTTCAAAAGTCATTACGGGCTATTAAAGATGCATAATTTCTAAAATATGATATTAATATTTATATCAAACAGCATCAACCGCAACACCATGCTAATGAAACAAAATCAAATTATTCTTTCAAAAAATATCTATTCAAAATATTAATCGATAATAATGCATAATGAAAAATTTGAAAAAACGAGACGTACACGACTATTATAACAATATAATTATAAAAGATTTTTGCCAAATGTAATAGATAAATCTGATTTAACAAAACCTTCGTGTATGCACGACACACTTTAGCCTGCCAAGATAGATATTTAAAATCTTAACGAATTGTGTTATGAAAATTATATACAGTTTTTATGTTCAAATAACTAAAAGTTAGATATATTGTGACATGTTAAAACACATGTAAGATGCGCACACAAAATATATAACCAGTTAATCATCTATAGGAAAAATAGTCTCTAATTTATAACCAATTTATTATTAGAAAGGTCCGGGTCAACTAACGATATGTGGTTGTAATATGCATATATGGTCTGTTTTGTTAATGATGTGTAGTGGTCCTATATGTCCTAATAGCCACCGCTTGAACGTGCGAATGAGGGAACAAGGAAAAGCGTAGAATTCGTGAATAGGAGCACATGTTGGCAGTCAACATGGTTAAAAATAAAAGCAGCCCCTCTTAAGACTTTCAATGTGACATAAATGAAAGTTCATTGACATCATTTGATCCTACCACAAATTAAGTTGCTATCCATATTGATCACATTTTCTGGTCACATTTGATCCTACCCAAACCTCGTGCGTGACGGGTTCTAAAACTAGTATAATATGAGAAGATACAAATTGTACAAACGAATTTTTTTATTGACCAATGAGAGCTAATATTTAAAATCAAGCATTTTGATTGGTAAATAAAAGTCAAATTCGCTTCCATTAGGTCAAATTCACTTTTAATGTTTTTTAAAACTTTATAAAATTATTACATACCCCAACGACTTTATATATATGTTTTTAAGATATGTATATGTTATTGTTATTTGCATATATTATTTATAAATTTCAAAGTGAAAACATGAGATAATGTGTTATGTAAATAGATAGACGAGATTGTACATATACACACGACTCAATTTATTCTTTTTTATTAGATTGAGTAAAATGTTAGGAATTTTGTTTCTACCCACATTCAATAACGATTGATGTTATTGCTCTTTATAAGTTTAACCCACGCATACACGAGTTTAAAAATTAAATACGGCTAAAATTACTATTAACTCAAATATAAATATTAAAACGAAGGCACAACCTAATAGGTGACTCCAAGATGAAAAGAAATATATAAGATTATGGATATAAGAATTATAGTTTAATTCATCTTTAAACTTTAGATATGATATCGGGATAATAAATTATTTCAAAGGTCATTACGGCTACTAAAGATGCATAATTTCTAAAACATGATATTAATATTTATATGAAACAGCATCAACCACAACACCATTCTAATGAAACAAAATCAAATTATTCTTTCAAAAAATATCTATTCAAAATATTAATCGATACTAATGCATAATGAAAATTTTGGAAAACCACAAGTACACGAGTATTATAACGATATAATTATAAAAGATTTTAGCCAAATGTAATAGATAAATCTGATTTAACAAAACCTTCATGTATGCACGACACACTTTAGCATGCCAAGATAGATATTAAATTCTTAACGAATTGTGCTATTAAAATTATACAGTTTTTATGCTCAAATAACTAAAAATTAGATGTATTGTGACATGTTAAAACTCATGTAAGATGCGCGCACAAAATATATAACCAGTTAATCATTCATAGGAAAAATTGCCTCAAATTTATAGCCAATTTATTATTAGAAAGGTCCCAATCAACTAACGATATGTGACTGTCAACATGGTTAAAAATATAAGCAGCCCCTCTTAAGACTTTCAATGTGACATAAATGAAAGTTCATTGACATCATTTGATCCTACCACAAATTAAATTGCTATCCATATTGATCACATTTTCTTGTCAACTCTTGTAACTGTCAGCAATAATTCATCTCACTGTCACAAATAATTCAACCCATAATGAACGTTTTGCATATATGTGATTGCGACAGAATAATCCTACCACAATTATATGTTTACCCAAAGTTGAAATGAATGTGGACCAAGAAGTCGGTACGTGTACATTGGTAGTTTTTTATTCTTACTAATATAGTGGTTGCCACATACATCAAACCAATTCATATTCAACTGTCAAGGAAAAATTGAACATATTCTAGACAATCTCAAAGATTTGTGTAAGCTTAAATAGAAACAGCCTTCTAAAAAAGGAAGGAAGAAAATTAACAAATGGGCTGGTTCATTCTTCTTACCAGTTCCTCATATTCATCAAACTTGTCGTGAGATAAGATAGTAGATGTTTCAGAAGTTGCCTATTAAATTTTCAATAACAATATAGCTATGCACTTTTACAGCAGTTGGCAAATGTTTAGTTTCCTTATTGTTAATAAATGACATAAGTTGTATTAAATAAGCAACTTGAAGTGTGCTTATTCCAAACACCCTATTTTAAAAATTGTTTATCTAAGATAATACAATCGGTAAGTAGTTGTAAAAGTTTAACTTATTAATAGCGCTAAATAGAACTCTTTGATAAAACTGTATAATTTAATAATAAATCAAATAAATCAAAGGTCTTTGAATGAAAATGTTTCTAGGTGTTTGATAAATTTCTGAATAGACAAATTACCATATTAACCTTCACTGTAATTTAATGAAATATGCTACTTGATAATGTTAATCTATAAAACTAATAGTATAAAAAATGAATGTAACTAAAAGAAAATGGGAGAATTGCATATATATACACACTAAAACTTAAAAACATGCATATTTTCTCAAAATACAAGTTTTCAATGCATGATGTACAATATAAGTTAAGCATGTTTTGGGTATATATCTGAATATCGCAGTTTTAGTGGTTATATATGAATTCTTGCAAAAAACCATATAAATTACATAACTTTTTCATAAATATCATCACATGTTTTAACACCTAAGTAACTTCATATCAATGGACCAACAAATATATATAACCAAACCCAATTCAACATAATATAAATAAGTAAAAGGATACTATTAAATTATATATAAGTAAAAGCATAGAGTGTGGTAATAATATGATTTCTTTAATTTTTTTTCAAATTTAATAATTGGGAGAAGAAGTCTACGTGGGAAAGTGGGAAGATGACGTGAGGGTATTTTGTGTACATGTGGTCCACTGAATCGTTTAGGATAGTATATCACACAAAATCGTTCAACGCTTGATTTATCCATTCAGTGACGAATTTTTTTATCAAACACTCAGACCTATTAATTTTGTAGTAAACAGTGCTGAATCATGTCATTAAGCAGTAATCAAACACACCCTAAGTACATGTTATAAACAAATCCAATGACCTCCAAGTATGTACTTATAAGTCAAAACATTTATTACACAATTTCACTCTCAAAAGTTCTAAACCTTCTTATCTAAATCACCATAGTCACCTCTGTTCTTCATACTTGCGTAGTTTTTTTCACTTTGTCAAAACTTTTACCTTTTAAATTTGTTTGCTTTGCAGGTTTAGATTTTGTTTCAATTTTTGGTCTTTTGAGCTAGAAGAGAGAGTTTCATATATACCAAATCCATGTAAGAAAACATTGTGTTCTTAATATGTTGATTTGAAACATAAGATTTCGCTCAGATAAATTTTTGAATGATTAGACCACTAGCTTCATTTGATTTAAGAATCATTTGACATGATATGTAATGCTTGAGTTTAGGTGGTGATTTTTTGTTCTTTCCTATATTATATTTTCAATATTATAAATGTATGTAAGCATGCATTTTGTTACTGAATGATGTGTTGTGCTCGAGTGCTCCTATTGCAGGAAATCAAGAGGTGGTAGTGGTGAAAGTATGAAACAAGGTATGGTAAATAAAACCACTTGGCCGGGGTAGTTGGCTGGAAATTTTCAAAAGTATTTAATTTCGTTTGTCTGTATAGTTAAATAGTTGTAGTAACTTTATAATATAGATTATAGTTACTTCGGTAATCAATTGTAGTCGCTGGATATCAATTACATTTTGTATACTTCAGCAGAAACATGATTGTCTTAACCTTCCGAATTTTCTAGTTATAGTATATGTGTGATTGAGTTAATGTTAGACTGATGCTATGGTTTATAACTACTAACAACGAATCAAGAAACTACAATACAACCATCTTTAGATCAATATATTAGATAAAGGTTATCGAAGATAATGTGGGATGTGCGTATGCACAGCCTTAGACCCTTCTAGTCTTTAGAGCGTTGGGTATAATAACGTAGAAATGGGCGTTGGGCTGACGTGGCCTATGTTGGGGTTGCGTTACAATACCAGGTGAAGGAGCGTTGAGGTTGCATTGAGCTCCAAGTTACTACCACAACTCAGTTGGAAACGCACAAATGGACAAAACATACACAAACCACCCCTGGTTAGAATTAAAAAAGAATTACAAACATAGTGGTAAACGACTATAATTTCACATAAAAAAAAAGATGGTTTTAATGCCCTATATGAGACGATCAAAACAAACACATCATTTTGTGACGATTTAGCTTAGAAAATATGTCAAAATAAAACTTGGGCAACAACTAAATTTACTCTATGGCATGAATTATTGTCTTTGGAAAATTTGTTGTATTTTATCAATTCTTACTTGGGCAGAATCTGAAAAATGATTCGTCCAAAGTATTGCAGTTATACAAATTAAAGTTGAATATAATAAGGGAAATGAAACTAAAAAGAAAGAAATGTTAAAGTTAAAGAAAAATGATTAGAATGCTTAAAAATCTGAATAAATATAAGGTTAAACAAATGACTTTTAGAGCTGATTATAAAACATTAATACATATATTGAATGATCGTACTTTAATAATAAATCAACCATTCTTGTATATAACTACTCACAACCGGGCAACCTGATATATAATACTCCAGTAACTACTTTGCACTTTTAAAATACAACTCTAGCGAAACCATATTTTGGTAAGTTACCAAACTAAAACTAAAACTAAAATTAAAAATATAAACTGAAAAAACAAATGACGAAACAACATTTTGAACATTGAAGCCCATCCATAATATAAATATAAAATCAAAATAAAAGCTACCCGACAACTAATCTTGAAATTTGCAATATGACCAACTATTTTACATACGTTTTCTTTTAGCAAAAGGCTATAGTAGTTTTCTCAAGACTCATAAATGCTTGTTTCTCTCTCCTAAACTCATCTTCTCGATCTCATTTTCTTTCATGAATGAGAAGAAAAACACAGACAACATAAGAGCGTTAAATATAATATATTCACAACGCTATTAAAATGATGCCCCCTATCTGTTGGATGCCCGGGCCGTCGCCCACAACGCCCATAGCCAGGGCCGGCACTGACTTTCATAACTCAAACTCAAAATTATATACTCCGATTTTTACTCCATGAAAAAAAAAAAATAAAAATTGTGAAATCAAAACGACAGTTTTTGAACCTACTTGGTTTTAAAAATCCAAAAGCGTGATCTTCTTTAAAACCGAACCCAAACGCCTCTTCATTTGGTTTCCCTAACCCACTTGGCTTGACACCCGAGCAACTTTTTCAACAACAATGTATTTGATGTGGCAAAACGCCAATTTCTAAAAAATTTAACAAAACCCACCTCAATACGTCTCCGCGAAAGCCCAAAAGTCGAGGTAAACGTATGTCAAAAAATCCAAAGAATCCAAAGAAACCGAACCTTATGATGAAAGAAATCCCGACGTGACTGTGACTACATTACGTTGGTTACCGGCCGAGGAAACACTACTTGCCTCGTGTTACGTTTCCGTTTAGGAGGATCCAAATGTCGAAGTTTCACAAAAGTGCAACATGTTTTGGAATCGGGTTATGAACGATTTCAATTTCAACCTCACAACAAGGATATGATAACAAGCAAGTGGCATACGTTGAACGAAAATTGCCAAAAGTTTAACGCGGTTTTCAAACCGTCTAAACGTTTGGCAAAAAATGAGGAAAATGAAATGAGACGGGCTAGAATAATGTATCGTGACGAGCATAAAGGTCTTTCATTTGCTCAAGAGAAAGCGTGAGACATTTTGAAATCCCATGCAAAATGGGATACGCCATAACCAGTTGATTTAACCAGAGACGTCCCCGGGGAAAGCCACGGGAGCTATTCGGTGTTGATGCACCGGGGGAAGTTGGTCAAGCCAATTTGGGGACTTTATGTCATCTGAACTTCGTCTCAAATGGGAAGCGGCCCAAGAGGCGTACGAGACCGCTAAAGAAGAAAATCGTACGATAATGCGTTTTGAAGAGTTTAAATTTCCCGGTCTTAGCACAAAGGAGATGGGTGATGAAGTTGCGTATTGGATAGAAATGGAAAAGCAGAAAATCAAAGAAAATATGAATTGCACCGCCCCAAGCAGTTTTGTTTTATCTCCATATTGTATTTTTTTCGTAACATGTTTTTTATGTACTCGCAATAGTTTTTTCATTTTGTAGTATTTTTTCGTATTTATTTTTAAGTCGTAACTTTTTTTTTTTTTTTTTTTTTTTTTTTTTTTATTTGTAACGTTTTTATTTTGTATTGTAATGTTTAACTTTATTAATGAAGTATTAAGTTGTTTAATGAATAAAATTGTTGAAGGGGTAATTTGTAAATTGTAATATTTTAATTTGTAAGTTACAAAAACATGGTGCTATTTAGTGTTATGATAAGGGGTGATATTTTGATGTTAAATATATTGGTGTTGAAATGATGTAGCGCTATTTTGATACA
This sequence comes from Chrysanthemum lavandulifolium, assembly GCA_022545495.1. NCBI lineage: Eukaryota > Viridiplantae > Streptophyta > Magnoliopsida > Asterales > Asteraceae > Chrysanthemum > Chrysanthemum lavandulifolium. The sequence goes on along the minus strand of CM040238.1, from coordinate 292,124,097 downwards.
TACTTTGTTTTAACATTCTTTGAAGGACATGTACGCACTTTATAAGTTGACACATCAACCAAAATAACATTTCAAAGACCCTTGATTATCTTGCTTAAAAAGCACCCTTAATTATACATTTCAAGAAAATTCATGACAAATGCATTCACCTATATATGGTATGATAGTTGTAGGCCTATAAATAAACCACGTTAATGATAATAATTTATTTATTTATTTATTATTATTATTATTTTTCATATTCCTTCCTTTCGTTACGTCAATAAAATTATGTCTTTTACTCAAACTAATTTTTTGAAATTCCAGTTTAAAGTTTTCTAAACGTAAACAGATCTTCTATTTTTGGACTTAATTATATCTCTTTTATAACTATGGTTTTCAACTATTTCTACCGTCAAATACACACGATTTGAGCACGCCACCACATATGCTCATCTCAAACCAGGTAAATCTCTTTCTTTTCAGTAAGTTGACGTTCCCACTACATAATAAGTCTTGCTAACCATAGGTCAAATGAACTTTTCATAAACAATTTTACTGAATTTGTCATATGGCGTTGCTTTTGTTTCACGTAGCTTGTGCATATGCACAACTTTATACTTTATTGGTACGTAGATAAAGCATATTTTCATTAAGGGTTTATCTAATGAGTGCCCTTTGGGCAAGGTTTAAAGTGTTTAAAAAAGAAAAGTTTGAATTTATTAAACTACAAATTAGATTTATTTATAGTAATTTGTAATTAATTAATGTGTATTAAATATAATTTGCAATATAAAAGGAATGTCCATGCTTAATAAATGTACATTAACCAATGCCCTTTGATTAGACAATAAACATTTAAAAAAAAAAAAAAAAAAAACGTATTAAATGAAAATAAAAATGTTATCCACATATTCAATGCACGTAAGCCAATTGATCCAATTATTCACGCGAATTGGCTAATTGGGTCCCTCTACTTAATTTGGCCACGTTCAATTGGGGACCAAAGTTTAAATGTATCACGACAAGGAAAATTTTGCTCTAAACCAAAAAAAAGCAAACAAGATTCATGCGGGTTCACGATTTTAAAATAAATAGGAGGAAAAACTACTTTTTTTTTTTTTTTTTTTTTTTTTTTAGGAAAAAGAGAAATTTCATCCATATACTTATAAAACTTCAAACTACATCAATATCATTACAAATTTTATAATTACGTTAATTGTATTTACAATTTAAAAATTCAAATATATTTCTTCAATCGCTACGAGGTATCCATGGCACAACACAACACGTGTCTCCTATTTTTCCTTTTTCAAAGTCATCTCATCTTATCTCCAATTTTCTGACAAAGCTAGGATTTACTATGCGGGTGGGCCAAAATATAACTTAGACTAATTATAAAAAAACATTACACGACACTTTGTTTAAATGAGAATGAGGTGGAGCAGATTTAGAGACGATCGAAGCATACGACCAAAAGCTTACACGTATCACACCAGGTCGGCGGTTTCCATTCGTATTCAACCCGATCTTTTCAATATTAGAACTTGTCCCATCAAGTAAAGGTATCTCAGCGTTGATAGTCTCTGAAGAGCTGATCCGCTTTTAACATCAATCAAGCACCTAGCAAAACTACTTGACCCCGTGATTCCAAGCACATTTGACTAGTGTACGAATCTAACATTTTGGCGTACTACGTCGGTGTAGGGAGGCGAGACCATCATCGAGAAAACATAGCAGGCACATCGTGGAATTTAACTTCATACTTGGAATATTAGTCAAATCCTCTTTAAGTAGTTGGTGTTTAGGGTCCAATGTTTAAGAATAATAGGGACATTTCTAATCATCCACGGGCCATCTTGAAGTACATCATCAACACCTTTTCGGAATTAAACTTAAAGAAGAAGAAACCCTTTGCATTCATCATGACTTTTTGAATGCCATATAGCCCACTAATTACATACATAATAATCAACAACGGGAAAGCAATCGTTTACCAAGAAAGTACCCGTATAAAGTATTCTCAAATCTAGAGTTTACCTCTTCCACCTTTCATAGGAGCGGAAGGTCCGCTTTATTATTAATATTGCTACACTCCCGCCCTCGAAAATTAGACTTGTTCTTGAGTCTCGGCTAAAGTAGCACCAGTGATAAGCGACCTCCGTTAGATAAATTTGGAAGTAGGCGGTCATAACACTTTGAGTGTTAATAGGGGAATCATTCAGCGAGAATGATTTATAGAATCATATAGCATTCTCATTTCGACACCATGCATTGCTTCTCGAAACTCGACAAGCATCGAGACAACTGGCGGTACTAATGGTTGCATCATCAATGTTATCGGGAGAAGCCAAATTCGCCATCGTTTGAGCACACAGAGTCCAACACAGCCAGGTACCTCAAAACATTGGTCGACATCGGGATAGGAGCGTGAAGCCGCTTCATCGTATTGAAGCTGTCGTAGATTGAATCAATGTTGACCTCGACAACTAACATCGGTTGCCAGCAAGATTTAGACACTTTAGTAGCACTATGTTTGTTAAGAAACCCTTTATCCATCTCGGAACCCGCTTACGATGAAGGCGATAATGACAATCGAAAAGATAAAACCTGGCGAAAAAGTTAGGGTTTTAAGCGTAGCACCACAAAATCTAACCTCCGACCATGAATTGATAATCGACTTGCGATATTAATGGTTAATTAATAAGATTCTGTGACAAGATCAACCTAAAAAATGACGACGATTAAAAGATATATGTTCACGTGAATGGAACCGATTATCTGTGATAACAAACAAAACCAAATAAAGGAACAATTAAAGAACCCGCGATTCACGAGAATTGAAATCGATCAGACACCCGATGAAACCTTAAACTAATAAATTAGTTTGAAGGACTTTAGTGGAGAATGATTAAAAATTAAGAATGGGGAATTGTAGGGAATAATTTGCTTTTTTTTTTATCGCCCGGAGGTGTGCCGTAATACAATGGAAGCAAATGAGGTTGGAGTCGATTAAGGCGGGTAATGTATCATGTTCCAAATGTGAGTGATTTAATGAAAGTTATGAGAGGTTGATCGTACCCCGATTGTTGAAAAAATTGGGGAGTTTGAAAAAGCTCACTTATGGATGGAAAAATTCTCTTGTTTATGATAATGAAAATCCTATTAAAAGGTTGCTTATAAATTTATTCTAAGAGGTTCTTACAGTTCATTTCAGGTAGGAGATTGTGGATTCGATGATGATGAAGAGGTGGTTGAGAACAGCTTTGATGGGTCGAGTAATCTGTTTGGTGGTGGTCATGATCGTGAAGATGATTATGATGACTATGACTATGATAACTATCACGGATCGGGTTCTGATCTTCACAGTGTATCGGGATGCTTATTATGGTGATATGGTATCGAACAGCGCTGGTAGGAAGTAATTTTATCTCATTGGGAGTATAATGTTATTTTGTGTAGTGGTTTATTTTCTTATATAGAAAATAGGAAAGTATCTTATTATATGAAGCATATCGCATGTAGAAGAAATTTGAGATATAAGTCACTTATCATTTTTATCTTAAATGTTTTTGGAGTGATATATTCTATTTCTTCAGACGCTTTAAAAAAAATAAAAAACATTACGAACATTATTATATATAAATACTATAGCGCGAGGACATACAAAACATTGTATTTTATTCGGTCCTTTAAAAATTATTATATCTTGGCCCAATGTTTTTAATACACGGGTTTTGCTTTTGCAGGTGTAGCGTTTTTAAGGTTCAGACTATGAGAGTCAGTTAGTTTATCTTTAACTTAAAGGTTGAGAAGATAGGTAAAGTTGCTATTTTTGTTCATATTATGGTTATATGATTATTAGTTGTCATATTTATTTAAAAATCTTATGAAACCAAATGATTTTGTTGCAATTTTCAGTGCGGGCCGAGTGCATCTTATGTTGGTTTGGAAATTATTTCATTAACTGAGGTGACTGTCGAATGAAGAGAGTTTCATACAAAATTGAGGTATGCTTCTGGACATTTACCAAACTAATTATACATTATCCGATTCTTATTAATCCATATGAATCTCTACCAAACACCCCTATAAACATAGGCCACCATTGCGCTGCAGAAAATTTCATTATTTTTTTTTTACAATTTTATAAGATGAAAATTTTCAGGATATAAATAATGCTTCAAACCTTCGGCACTCGCGTCTATTCAAGAGCGTGTTACAACACCGAGCAGTGAGTTTAATTTGATTGACATATTTTACCGTTGTTTTACTTTTTAGATTAATTAGTTGTTGAATTTGCTTTTTGTTTAGTCGAACAACTAAGCGATCTCTGGACACCGTTATTAATCAACCAAGGATGGAAACCTTATGCTGTCCCACCTCCACCTTTTGTAAGTGATATGAATTTTGAGACAGTTTAGGTTCATGAATAGTAGTGTTTCTACATCCATAGTATGTGACTGATTGATTTCTAATTAAAGCATCGTTACCGGAGTCTTCTGGATACATCCAGGTGTCCCTTGACGGAGGATTGAACCAGCAGCGAATAGGGGTGTGATTTTACATTTTCAAATAGTAGCATCTCAACAATTAGAGGCAGCAAACTTTGTGGTAGGGGTAATTAGTCAAAACGGGTAATCTTTTAGCCTTGGTCAACAAAAACGGTAAACTCGATCTGAAAACACTTATTCATTCATTATTTGTATTTATTTCAAGCAGCTGAATACACTTGGTATGACTTTTGATCAGTGGTGTTCATTTGGCCCGTGTCGCTGACGATGATCGAAGTAAGGCAATGAAATATTTGAAACCAACTCAGCGAAAAGAATCCCATGCTGTCACCTTTTTCATAGGTGTGTTTCTTTACCTGATTTCTTTTAGTTAGTGAAACAAATAAAATGATGATGAAGCGCCGCAATTTAATTGGTGTATATTCCGTCCATAAAATCTCCTACGTAGATATATCATTAAATCAATTTGGTTATAAACTGAGGCATGTTTAAACTTAAATATTTTTGGAATCAGATGCCGCTATCTATCTATAAAATTGGTTGAAACTATCGAATTATACATACTTATTGTCATTCTCTTTATTGATATTATTATTATCTGTTTGGTATAGTCAATATAGATCTTCCACTTTTTAAAGTAATTTATGTCATCCTTTTGCAGGATCTAGATGCCATTAACTTGGGTGACAGTGGTTTCAAAATAAGCTACAGAATTTGGGCTTATGAGACATAGGCCGAAATGAAATAAGCTAAAACAAAGCCCCTGTATAAGCACATAAGTTCCAATATCAGCCAAAAAAAGGTTGGTCAGAAATCGTAAGTTACTATACTTTACTACAATCCTTTGTTTCATTTTTATTTTTATTTTATTTTTTTATCTTTTTTTTTTGGGTTTATTAATTGTGCAGGTTTTCATTAACTTATCTGTTTCTGCTTATTTCGACATTTGTGATTTGTGGTAAGCTTGTTATGATGGGTGTTTGTTAAAGTTTATTTGTGTATATGAGCTTATCTGATTTTGTCTTAGGGACTGTTTGTTTAAGCTTATATAACTTAAGTTGTGTTAACTTAGCCCCTTATATTCCATAAACCAGTTTTTTTGTTATTTTGCCAGTCAACATGATGTGGCTCCTGTAGCTCTGCAGGCTGCCTCCGGGGCAAAAGTCACAAAAGCCCCTGATGTGTCCGAAGCTACATATGAATCGAGAAGTATGATGGATCCAGCATCACCGGGAAGTGCTCGATTTGCTGATGATGCAGTGCAGCAGAAGCAAGCTCCTATTGAAGCAGGTAAATCTCCCAAAATCCATGACAATGTTATCAACTGCATCCATATGCAAACCAATTTGGCATATTTCAAAGAGCAAAATTAGTAGGTTGAATAACTGTTCATTTTCCCTCATCATATAGCGTACTATCAGCTACAACATTATTGTATATATATGTTACCTTGGGAGATGATTGTTTAAATATAAAAAGTAAAATATAAAGATGTAAAAGAGTTTTCAATAGTTAGGGTGTTTTGATCCAACCATGAATGAGACTATAACTATGAAAGTGAAAAGACGTGATTAAAGACTACTACGTTTGTTTATGATGAAAGGAAACACTTTACTACTATTTTAATGAAATCATGATATAATCAATTTACTTCCATATATATCAAGTGAATACAACGCCAAGTATGGATCTTTCATTTTCTTTTGACCCACCACTACTATCAAACTCATAATCATTATCATTCATCAGTGAAGATACCAAACGCACCTTTACACTATTTGTTTTCACATTTTGGATGGGCTTCGAGTATTTTGTAGACCAAGCTAATATTAATATCTACCAAGCTAATATTAATATCTACCTGTATGATGGTGGCCATGGCTCATTCCATGCCTAATGTGACTACGTCCCTGTCTCCATCTCTTTCAAAACTTACCTAAATCTTTATCTTAATTTTATTTTTGAAAATCATTCAAAATAACAAAATTACTTTTTCATTTACTTTCAATTTCATCATATATTCCTTCAATCGGTACAAAATACAACTCTTTTCAAGAATTTGAATTTCGTCAAAAGTAATGTTTCATTAAAATTGAGGTAAAACAAAATTATTATGACAAATCTTCATCATCAAACCTTAAATTAACATCAATTCTTCATCTCTGAAGTGTTTCTCATAATTTTTCAAAGAAATCATGTTCTTTTATGAAAACACATATGCTGTTCGATGAAACGTCACAACGAAACAATTTTGTAATTTTAAATTGAAAATGTTTAAATATTTAAGTAATTCATAAAAGCTTCAATATAAAAGAAGTTGTTCATCAAAGAAAGTAGATAAAACAAAATTGTTCATCAAGTAAATATTCATCAAAGAATATTTATTAAAAAGTTGTTCATAAAAAAATTTAATAAACAAATATGTTCCTTAAATAATTGTTAAAAACAAAAATGCTTACTATGTTCATCAAAGAATACCAAAATGTGTCATATATTCATAAATACAAAACGTTCTTCAAATTTATTCATGTTTGTCAATACAAAATGTTTTATGTGTAGTGATGTATGTTTGGCCAAGCTCAAGCAGGAGTTGAGCTATAGCCGGAACTGAAGCTTATATAATAAGTTGAAAGCCGAAGTTTATATATTTGTATAGTTGTTTGGCGAATTTGTTGTAGCTAAAGCTTATATTATTATACAATCATATAAATATACATCAACTTAGATTCACATATATTTCAAACTTTTGCGTGTTAATATATTATAGTTTGAATAATATTCAAATAGTTTGACTAATTATATTATTTTTAAGAGCCCTTTTCAATTGGTATGGCCTATTAAACCTTATAACTTATGAAAGCATTCATAATCTTGTGTGACAAACAAATCTTATTTTATAAATTAGCTTATTTTAAAAGTTCAAAGTCATTATAAGACCTCATAAGGCCCTACATAACCTATGTACTAATAGCTAGGGTGTTATCGGGTCAGGCTTAATCGAATTTTGATTTTCAAACATATAACAGGAAACCTGACCATATAATTAGGTTCGGGTTATATATTGGGTCTGTTTTTTGGGTTATTTCAGGTCATCTTAGTTGAAGCATCATATCTTTAGTTTCTTCTTTAAAGTTTGTGAAAGTGTTCATCATCATGATAATGTTTATACTTGGGATCCATATACATTTAGGAAAATGATTGGCATGCCTAAATGGCATGACTAATTTTATGCCTAATCTACTCAACGTATGACAAGTGTAGTATGGTGTTTCTCTCTCTTCATGATAGTCTTTGATCACTCCAAGTGTTAAGTGTTGTAATCTAATAGTTAGGCATGAAATTAGGCATGAAATAGTTCTTCATCTCTGAAGTGTTTCTCAAAATTAGGCATGTCAATCACTACTCATACATTTATTCAAGAGTTATGAAACAAATATGAAAGTGGAACAAAGCAAGCAACAATAATACATAAAGTTAGTTTGTACATTTTAGTTACAGATTTAAATTAAAATTCAAAATAGACAAAGCCATGACTCATTTGTTGGGCAACTTATGTCTATATTTGCACGTATCCTTAAACAATCGAATAAAGATTAATTTACCTACAAAAATTGGACATGTGTTGGCGTTGGTTGCGTTGTACAAGTTTCCTAATCGTCTGGTCTATTTTGGACTATTAAAAATTTTAGGTCTGGAAAGTGATAAGTAGTGACTTGTCTATTTTGAAAATTTTTCCTTTTTTTTAACTTGTGCCTTAGAGCACTCTGTATCTTAACGTGACACCCGAGTTTAACCTTAAATTTTTCGCGTAAAGGGTGCGTTAACCACACCGTGTTCCAACATTAAACCAGCGTTAGCCACCCACATTAACCACTTAACGCAACATTAAAGCAAAATTTAATAAAAAAAATCACTTACACCTCCTCAAACGGTTATATAGCCGTTGCATTTAAAAAAATCACTTACACCCCCTCAACGTTATAAAACGGCTAGTTTTTTTTTTGGGTAAAGGGGAGTAATCCTGCACCCTGGTAAATATATTAACCAAATAAATGTTTAAGTACAATGTATATGAGTGAAATCTCATATATCAGCCCGTTAGATAGGCATAGAGCTTACATAACAAGATACTTCCAATTTTCTAAACAAGAAAACAAACCACTACTCAAATGATAACATATGACACAACGAAAAAAGATTATTTCCTAGGACCTTGAAACTTTGTGCCATACATGGCATTAAAGGCATCCAAATTCCTGTGAAGATCACGAACCTGCTTCGCATAGTCATCGAAGTCATATTCATCATACTCATCTTCATACTCTTGGCCACCACCAAATATATTAGCGACTCATCAAATGGGTTAGCAAAACCTCATCATCGTAATCGAGACCTCAATCTCCCCACTTTAGAAAAGGGTTAGCTCTCTTAGTAGAAGAGGTAGACGGAATAGGTTGACCATCATCATCCACAAGAGTAGTTTTCCTATCAATAAGTAGTTTTTCAAGCTTACCAATTTTCTCAACTATGGAGTAGAACCAACATCCATTGTTCCTATTGAATCACTCATGGCGGTACATGTGATTTAGAACCGCCTTAATCAACTCATCCTCACAAGCGCCGGTAGTAGGATCAACCACAATACTTGGAATGCCCGTTTCATCTTCCACCTCAAGAGTCCCAAAAGAGTTAGACGTAGAAACAGGTGTACCTTTAGCATTAACACTAGCAGCTGCCGGTGTCTTCGTCTTAGCAACATAAACCTGCTTCTTAGGCGCGAATTTAGGACCCTTACCCATATTAATACCACTAGACAGCTTCATACCTTTGGGTTTGGCTTTCCGATTTTGCACCACCTTAAACCCATTATCCGGCTCATCAGCAACATCATAAACACCCAATTAATACACAATTTTTTTTCACACTTCCACAACTCAATCTATTCTATCATATACTACCATTTGCTAAAAAAATATCGGGAGGCAACAATAATGATGATTCTTTCTTGAATTTCATCGGTGGGTGGAATAACTCAAACGCGGGTTCATCTTCAAACCCGAACGCTGGTTCATCATCATCCAACATCTCTTTTCCTAACCCACTCGGCTTGTCGAGCCAAGAACTTTACCTACAATATCAACGATTTCTATATTGGGAACAAAGCCAACAAAACACACTAAACACCAATTTCCAAAATCTACAATTCTCACAACATTCACAAACAGAAACACATGAGGTTCCCAAAACACCTACGTCTCCTCCAAAGCCCAAAATTCGTGGTAAACGAAAGGCTAAAAAATCCAAAGACCTCGAACCAATCGATGAAGATGAAGAAATTACCGATTTCGTCAATACTCGTTGGCAAACAAGTGAGGAAAAATTACTTGACTTCTGTTATGTAGCCACTACGGAGGATCCACTTGTCGGGCGTGCACAAGCTTGCGATACGTTTTGGTAATGGGTAAAAAATGAGTTCAATGGACTCAATTTTCAAAAACGCAACAAGGATATGCTACAAGGCAAGTGGAAAACGTTGAACCGTGATTTAACAAAGTTCAACGCGTATTACAAACATTTGAAACGGGAAGAGACAAGTGGGGAAAGTGAGACGGATATCTTCAAACAGGCGAAACAAATATATCGTGATGAGCACAAAAATGCGTCGTTTAACAACGAAGAGGCTTGGGAGGTTTTGCGTGGTCATAAGAAATGGGACGCGCCAGATCTGCTTGATTTAACCGGCGGTGTCCCAAGCCAAGAAAACGAGGTTTTGTTTGGTCATGATGAACAACCACGTCCCATGGGCAAAAAGTGTGCTTCGACGAAAGCCAAATCCGAGAGCATGACAAGTACCGGGGGAGTGAGCACCGAAGGAATGAGCTTGTCAAGCCAATTCATGAGACTATGACAACCGAGTATCATATAAAACGGGAAACCGCCCAAGCGGCGTATTGGGCGGCCAAAATAAAAGATGAAATGATAACAAGGTTGGAAGAGATGAATTTTTTGATGATTGACACTGACGGAAATGATCCAAGCGTTGTGGCTTGGATCAATGAAGAAAAGGATCCAAACGCGGACGATGAGGATCCAAATGTTGTCAAAGATCTCCTTTATGTTTTAATGATGATAAATCTATATTAGGATAAACCTAAAATTGTTAGCGATAGCTTAAAACCAAAAATGCACAAACACCAGACTTGGTACGCTAGGGTGGCGCACTACATTCAACGCGCCGAAGTGTGTGTTGTGTCTGTTTGGGTTTTCAAAGTCGGATATCTTCTTACTCGACAAAGTTTAATCTTTCAATAGGGGTTCGTACATAATATTTAAGATGTTATATAAACTCGCAACAAGATCCGAACATGAAGAGATAACCAAAATACCTTATCCCATTTTATAAATCAGCAACTCAAACTCTAAATGTTTAATCAAACAAGGAGTTCATGTCTTCGCAAAACCGTCAAATGAAAACGTACAAAAGGCTAATCTTTACGCATGCCTTAGCTAATCATGCAACAGATTTAGTCACTTATTGGTCAAACAAATTAAGGTCACTTTGCATGAATACATTTTTCTCTTATGGGTTAATGTTTTATGAAACATGCAAGACACTTAACTTTTTACATCAAGGTGATTAGTTAACATGAATAGTTGTGGATTACCAAAGAATATAAACGTTTTTTTTTGCCTATGTATGCACAAATGATGCGTTTGTTTTTTACCTACATAATAGAATGAGATGTGAAATATCACCTACATTCTATGCATTTAAACACTTTTTGAACCCTTTAAGAAAACAGCCTCTAATTAATTTATTATTATGAAAATTCCGGTCAACAACAGCTAAAGATATATGGTTGTAGTATCCATACATGGTCCATTTATTTAATGATGTGTAGGGTCCTATGTCCTAATAGCCATCGCTTGAACAAGCTAATTAGGGAGCAAAAATCGGGAATAGACAAATTTATCTTTCTTTCAAAATGCAAGGCTTTATCTTAAATTTTATCTTTCTTTCAAAATCGCTTGAACAAGGCTTTATAGTGTTAATTTTTGAAATAAAATCAGTTATTCCTAAACGATCTTAAACGCATCCTTGCCCATCGAAACGCTGCTTCTATATTACGATTCCAAAAATTCACAGATCCGATCATATTTGGTCTCGTCTGCACTAACCACGACTATAAGGGGGGAAGGAAAGAACACGAAAATGCTTCCAAGATAGAAGCTAAACAGATACAAAAAGGTTTAATAATAGACAAAGATGTCACTAAACTTTTCAAAAAATGAGACTAAATTAACGGAATTTCAATTTGTTCACATGGGTTACTAAAGTTATTAAACATGACATTTGAGTCACTAAACTTACAAAAGTATATATACACATCACTGAACTTGAAAAACGCAACATTTATGTTACTTAACTTATCCAAAAATACAGAGGCGGATATAAGGCAGAAAGTGGTCTTGCGAACCACCTTAGAAACAAAAATAATTTATAAGTAATATAAAATAAAAATTAGGACCTAGCTTAGAAAAATGTTGGGAACCACCTTAGTGACGATGAAAAGGAATATGAAATGAAAAGTAATGTTAGATATTTATAAAAAGAAAGAAATAATAACATTTAGCCAAATAGCTGGAGATGTTGCCGGAAGTGAAGTGAAGTGAAGATGGAGATACTTTTGAGTTTTGATTGTGGCTGACTTGGTATTTGTTTTGGAGAGAGAAGAATAAAGCTTTATTTAATACTTATATCTTTAATGCTTCGTTTTTTAGTTTTATTTATAATTTTTAGTATGCTTTTGTGTAGAAAACAGAACGAACCTGACGAACACGAATCGGGCTTGCTCACGTTTCGCTCATTTAATTTTAATCGGACAAATAAACGAATACGAACGCTTAAACGGACAAAATTTCTTGCTCACGCTCGCTTATTAAAAAATAAGTTGCTCATGCTCGCTTATTAAGACACTAAACGAACGGAAACAAACGAACATAAACGAATATATACAAACAAACATAAACTTTACTAATTTATGCACGATATATTGTTTTATAAGCGTTGTTTGCTTAAACAAACCAATTTTAAAATTATACAATTAAAAATATGATATACGAATATAAATAAATAAATAAACATAAACGAACGTTAATCGAACGCATAATCGGACGTTCACGAACATAAACGAACGGACGCGACTTTTGCTCACGTTCGCTCATTTAACTAAACGAACGTAAAATATGGTTAATGTTCGTTAATTTAATAAATAAACGAACATAAACGAACATTTTACCGAATCTGCTCACGAAACGCTCACCGAACGCTCGATTGCTTACGCCTCTTTTTTGCTTTGATAGAAATTCTACCTCGTGTAAAGAGAGAAAACTACAAAAGCATTGAAAGCCAATTTAATTCAATTTCAGCAAGTCTTTACCTATTAAGTGACGTTTCATATTTATATACATAATTTGTAATTTTATTTATTATCATTCCCAAAATTATTGTTTCATTCGACTTTTCTAAGATTGTTTAACTTTGCTTTAAATATTTTTGTTTGTGTTACACAATAGTTGATGATAATTATACCAATGAAAATACATTTAAACACGAATCCATTCATATATTTTCTATCAAGTATTATATAACACAGACAAAAATACTTAAAGTCAAAATTATAAGAGAAAGACTGAAAAAGTCAAAAGGGGATAATAAATTTGGGACGGAGGGAGTACTTTGCAAGCGAGTCACAAGATGAAAACTTAGTATAGAAATAAGTCAACATAGATGAATTTAATTTAACATTTTATTTATGATTACTAAGGATTTGGAGTGACAAATTGGAAGTCCATTGCTATTTAAACATTTTGATATTGTGATAAATTAAAATAATAAAATAAACCGAAACTAACATTGCGATCTCTATTAGTCTTGAAGTTAGTATGAGTAGAATAGTTTTGACCGAGCACAATTTAACTAGTAACTTTGTCTTGATACATAATAGTTGAGTAATTTCCCTTGATTAACTGAACTAAAGGACATTTGGGTCGACCCCGACCAACCCGACTCGGTTTTTTTCTTCTCATTTATAGTCTAGGAACCATCTTAGATTTTGTCCTAACTCCGCCACTACAAAAAAATGCATTCAAGTCACTGATCACTAAAATTATAGGTTTGATTAGCTAGTAAGTTTTACAGCTTCGTTTTGTTATTTTGTGTGTTTGTCTAATTAATGTTGAAGAATTTTTGTGTTTGTGAATACGCTGAAAGTATTAAACTAATGGTATGCTTAAGAAGGAGCTAATGTCTGTTAATTTGTAAGTGTGATGGGCGTAAAATTCAATATTGTATAGCACCAACATCATTTTTATATGGTTCCGCTTTGTAAAGCAAACCATGGGGGCATGTTCATTAAGTAGGGGTTCATACTGAATCTATTGAACAACTAAGTGAATCGTTTAGGTTAGATTTGTGAGAAATAATTGCACACTCACTAATCTGTTAGTTTCACTGTAATTTTCAATCGATTATCGAATATATAGTTGCTAGAGTCTTTTTATGGAAGTAGTAGAGTGCGAATCCACTGATGATTTGTTCTGTTTTCTATATAGTTATTTCAGTTTATAACATCTTCATCTTTAACCTCATCATTCTGTTCATCCATCATAATTTTCCAACAGGGGGGTATCCATATGAAAAATACACACTAAGTGAGCTAAGAGACATTGCGAAAGAGCGGAAAATACGAGGTTACGCCAAGTATCCAAAGTTAGAGCTTGCATGAATGCTAGGAAATGATTTCGTTGCAGGTGCGTGAGTGACTAATTTCCTTACAGATAGATGTGCCATTTTCAACCCATTTACCTATGAATGGGTCGAATTAGGTTAAGTTGTATTGTAGCAGGTCAAATGGGTAAAAAATGTTAGAAGACGAAAATGTTAGAAAAGGGGTCATACGGATCTCAGAGGATCAAAGTCACCGAAAGTGTGTATTTTATGGCAAAATACCCTAAATCAAGTTATTAAGTAATTAGAACCTTATTGTTCGAATTATATAATCTTTTGTGATCTTATTTCATACACTAAGTATTTATAGACAAGAAGCGTTTCTTATCCTCCTCACTCGACCAGGTTCTGGCCCAGTTTTTTTTTTATTGTTTTGACACTTTACCCGAACCACCCTGTTTTTCTGACCCACTCCGGCAGGATTGGGTATGTTGTTGTTTTAGACTTAGTTCGGCTACTTGGCATTTGTCACAGGAAAGAAATCGGTATTTGGTTTATGAGCTAATCCCAAATGGAAGCGTTGAATCTCACCTTCATGGTGTGAAATGCTTGATTTTCCAAAGTCAAATGTTTGACTTGCAAAAGCCAACTGTTTTGGCTTTTTTGTGTTTTATTTTTTGTTTATGAAGATGGTTTTATTTCATTTGACATTCTGACAATTCGGTTGGTTAGGGATTGAAATGTTTGACTTTCAGAAGTCAAATATTTTGACTTTAATCCTTTTAATGAAGATGGTTTATGACTGGAGTGAAATTTTGATTGATTGGATTGATAAGGGAGTCGCACCCATAGTCACATAATTTGCTACAGTAGCCACGAATTGCGATCCAGTTCGTCCGATCCAAAACAGGGTACGAAATCGATCCGAATCGACCGGGATCGCGAATTGGATCGGTCACGATAGCGTTCCAAAAATTAGTTGATATTTGAATCGGGACAGAGCAATTCACATTCCACTTAGTTCTGATTGGTGTTCCAATTAAAACCGATTCGCGTTCCATTAATATTGGATTCGCGATTCAGTTAAATTAATCAAAATTTCAAATATTTACTTCCATTTATAAAGCACATTTATAAAGTTCATATCATTCTCAGTCAATACAAATTTCACTCCCTGTCATTAGCACAAAGTTGTAAGAATGGTGTTTGGTAAAACAAGGATTGATGATGCTTGATTAAAATCTAGTTTTTCATATTTTTATTGTCTTTTGGATCTTGATTATGCTTTTTTAAGTTATGTTACTGATAAAACTTTTTTATTATGCTTCTTTGAATGAATTTATGAGAATATGATAAGTATTATATTATGAATGTTGGATTTCAAATTTATAATAATATGATGATTATTGGCTACATTGGGTACATCGTACCACATTACTTGATACTTCGTACCAATGCGATCCCAAATAAACCTACCCCCCATCAAACTGTATTTTAGGTGCCTAGCAAACCACAATCCCAATCCGCGATCCCGTACCGGAGCGATCCCCGTTCCATGTGACTATGGTCGAACCACGGATTGGGGGCACACTTGGAGATAGCTTTGGGTGTGGCTCGGGGTTTGCGTACTTACATGAACATTCTAGCCCAAGAGTCATGCATAGAAACTTCAGGTCTAGCAACATTCTTTTCATTTGATTTCACGTATGTGGCTTCCGAGTATGCAATGACAGACCATCTTCTTGTAAAGAGTGATGTATATAGCTACGGGGTGGTACTCCTTGAGCTCCTAACAGGAAGAGAACCCATTGACATGTCAATACCATCGGGCCAAGATTTATTAGTCGCATGGGCCTGTCCCCTCCTCCCAACACCAGAAGATCGAAACTTACTTATTGATCCATCACTGTCCCCTGAAGTTCCCTTTGACAGTACAGCTAAAGTAGCAGCAATTGCGTCAATGTGTGTGCAATTCGGAGTATCACACCGACCCTTTATGGGAGTGGTGGTTCAGGCCATGAAATTGGTCTGCAATTGCATCAATGTGTGTGCAACCCAGGGCTGAAGGACTTGTAGCCAAGAGGATTTAACTTCCTTGGACTCTAATCCGCGGGCCAGTACAAACTCAGGCCACGGCCCAGACACAGGACCGTCACATTCCACCTATCTAAGCTATGAATCTCCACTTGAGGTGGAGAGCTGGTTTTCGGGTCTTGGGCTAGATGTACATTCGTATAGGATAACCTCAAGTTAGGCCCGTTGAGTCTAGGAGACGTTTGTGTTAGCCCATAATATTTGTCCAAGTAATTTGTATCAGGCTCAAAGCTCACATCTAGAATACTATATAGTCTTTTTTTTTTTTTTTTTTTTTTTTTTTTTATGTATTTTATTATGTGAATGAATGATAGACCGATTTCCATACTATTTCCCTACTTACATGGTATCAGAGTGTAAGGATCCTCTAAAACTCTAAAATAGCCAAAATAGCCGCCACTCTAATTTTCGGCCGTCGGCTTCGGCCAGCGGTCCGGAGCATGAATATCCTTATCTCCATCGTGTGTTACCAGTCGATGTTTGCATGCTTGTTTTGTTGATCGATATGCACCCACCACCGGTCCACTCAGCATCGAGAAGGATATAAAGACGTTGCTTAATGTCGCTTCAGTGTTGTTTCTTAATGGGTTATTTTTGCAATAAATTAGCAACCATTGATGCTGCTAAGTCTAAGGGTGCGTTTGGTATACTGCCATGAATCACAATGGGTATGAGTTTGATAGTAGTGGTGGGCCCCTCAGCTATAATAGATCCATACCTTACTCTTTTGTGGTATATGAAGTATAGAACATAATTATCATTCATTCCCATAATAGTGGGCCTTTCATCTTAAACAAACATAATGTATCACAATGATTTCCATTCCTCGTTACCAAATTTTACATACCAAACATGCCCTAAGTCATTAATTAATTTTTTTTTGAAGTTTTCATGTTGAACGTGTTTAGTGAAGTTGAATTATACTTGCTTGGTATAATGATATATATGATCTTTAGTCTAAAAAACATAAAAAATGGATCGGATATTGTGGTAATAAGGTAGATCTTTATGTTTTTCTAGAGAAAAACATGTCCCGTTTGTTTGGAAGGTTTTTTGGGGGTTGAAGTTTTAGAACCAACTTTCGTTTTCTCATATTTTCTTTTGATGTCAGTGAATGAGTTTTAGTTTTAATTTCCTTTGTTTTAGTTGTAGGGGATACTTTTGGTTATTCCGTTTGGTCACGATACTTTTGTTTATCTTGTTTCGTAAAGGATACTTTGGTTTATCCCATTTGGTCAAGATACATTGGTTTATCCTGTTTGGTATGGATACTTTGGTTTATCCGGTTTGTTGCGTGTTTATGTCTACTGCTGTTTTAAGATGTGCTTCCACTTGCTGTCGAATATCTTCTGCAACAATTATTTATTAGTTTTACTCTATTGTTTATTAGCTTTTAATCTCCAGTATGAGCTTTCGCGATTTCGCCACTCAGACTATGGGGGAGTGTTTGCCTATAATATTTGTCCATGTATTTGTATCGGGCTCAAAGCCCACATCTAGAATACTATGTAGTCTTGTATTTATGTACTGTATTATGTGAATGAATGAGACACCGATTTCCATACTATTTCCCTACTTACAGTTTGTAAATTTGGGAAAAGATGAAGATATTTTCGAGTGGTAGTATGAGCGTTTTGAAGTTATTGTCACAATCACGTTGACTTTGTTAGTTTTTTCTTTACTTTGACCTTAGTCACCCCCAACCATCGAGTTTGCCGGAAAATTGCAGAATGAGATGTACAGAAAAAGTGTTGCATTGTATTAGAGAGGTATTTCCTTGGTATATAGTTGTAAATACAAACTGCAACAGCAAATCCAAGAGTTCCGGGTTGTCTATAAAAGTATCAATCTTTGTGTAAATTTTCTTGAATTTCCGTGCACCGGTTTTTTTATCGACCTAGCCGAGTTGTCGGTTGAACCGTCATGTGGAACCGGTTTTAAGCAAAAAATGACAGCTTCTAAACATGGAAATTCAATTCCTACAGATACAAAAAGCTTTTAAATCTAACCAAACAACCCTTAATCAGCTCCAAAAACACCCCTAAACATACCCACACACTCCTAAAAAGCTCCAAACAGCTCTTAAACAATAGAAATTCAATACCAAAGCCATACTTTCAAATAAAACTACATAGGTCCAAAACATTAAAAAAAACGAAAGGGATGACCCAGCTGGATTTAGCAAAATGGGTCGACCCGGGTCAACAAAAGAACCGCCGGTTCATAAACAAGCAAACAAGAGTCATATCTGGCCAGGTTCGTGGTTCGGGTTATAAAACAATGACCTCTTAAACAAAGACAAAATGAATTCAACGGTTTAGATAGTGTTTCTTTAAGCACAATCATGTGCCCCTGCGATTTAGTATATGTATCAGATCAATCTTCTTGTATCATGGTGAATGTGTGTGCGTTTGAATGCTCGATCATGGTGAATGTATAACAAGCCTTTTTAGATCAATCCGTAGGTTGGATTTTTATTTTTCAGTTTTGAATTTGTGTGTGTACGTTTGTTGTGATGATGGTGAAAGTGGTAAGTGAAGATGGGTGAACATAAAAATGTAAATTGGTTAAATTTGGTGATGGGTTTGTAATAATTAGTTGGATGAAGTTGTGAATGACACAAACATGCTTGTGTTGAGTCTTTACTTAGAAGAAGAAGATAAGAAAACATAATAATAACAGAATAAAAATGAAGAAGATGAAGTGACCAGTAGGAAGAAGAAAATAAGGCATGTAGGGTAGGTGGTCCTTGTGTTTTGGCAAAAATTTCATCCACCGTCCCTGGGACTTTAATGTTGCATTTACTGTCCTTATCTTTGCAAAGAATAACATGGCTGGTCCTTTGGTTGGCCGACCGTCTATTTTGCCGTTAAACCTTATGCATGTGATAAATACGCGAGGGTAAAACTGTCCATTCTCTTATGTAGTTGACTTATACTTAGTATTTTTTTCTTTCCCAATAAAATCAAATCACTCTCTTTTCGCATTCAATTTTCCCTCTCTCCAATGCTCTTTTCCCACCTAAACATTTTCTTGTTCAATTGAAAACTCTAGTTTAATCAAGGTTGATCTTATGCACAATGGTGTATCTAGAATACAGGACCATTTTGAGGACTTTCTTTGTGATGGTTCATGTAGGCTTGGGTCTTTCATTCGGGCCCTATTGGATGGGGCACCCTGTGGGCCAATGCGTATAACTTGGGCTTTCTTAACGTGGCTCATTTGACGACTCAGTACATGGATGTCACGAGTCTATTGGCATAGAATATGGAATCTTTTCACGTAAGTCGTGTACAGTTCATAAAGTCTGCAACTATAAGCAACAATTTGTTATACGATCGCCGAGTTTGTTCAAACAAACAGCCTTTTTGAGTATAGTATGTTCATGATCACAGTGGCTAGATTCTTTTCTTAGGCTATAAATGGAGGCTCAAAAAGTGTCTTCACTTCATCAAATTCAAATCAATGAAAGAATATACGTGATGCCGATCAAAATGACACACTTGTGGACTATGCTCATATTTATGATAAGATACTATTGTGTTTTTTTAATGTCAATTTTGATCATCGAATATGGTTAACAATGTTTAATGATATTTTTCTATGAAAACCCTGTTGGGTGTAAAGCCCAGAACATGGTAAAGACAATCAGTAGCAACAGCATATACCACTAGGTGGTTACCGGATATCACTTGGAATCGTGTAATCACTTTCCAAAGTAAACTATTCGACCCTAATGCCTGGGTATCACGAATATCTACTTGGGATAAGACCAAATGTATGTTATTGATTTAGGCACAAATCAATAACCCTTTGCTTTCAAGTGTTTATTCTTTCAGTTTGTTTCTCCTTGTATTGTTGGTTTCAGTGTGTCTTCAAGCTGAAGATGACAATCTCTATTTATAGTAGAGAATACTCAACACTAATCAATGGACATTATGTGTGATTAACGGCCAATTAATCACCCATGATAAACCTCCATAATCATAGAAATAGTGGTTACATGACCAATTAAACGTGGTCATAAAGCAATCATAACAACTTATTGAATGAGTCAAAGTCATACAAAATAATTATCGCAACACTACCAAGAGGAACCATTATACTAGCAATAGGGAACCATACACTACCAAAGAAGAACCATCACAGGAACCATTATACTAGCGGCAGAAACCATAACACTACCAAGAGGAACCATAACACTACCAAGAGAACCATCGCCATTACATTATCGTGAGTAACCAATACACTACCAGTACTAACCACTATTGAGTCGAGTCATGGGTGTACACTCCGTACCTCCTAACCCAAAACTAGGTGTGAACTAATCCAACAAGTGCACTAAATTTTCCAACAATCCTCCCCAAATTTAGTTCACTTCCTTTCCAAGAAAAACAAACATCAAACAAAATATGTGCATAAACGAAAATATCCTGAGGATTGAATTTTCATCTTAGTAAATTACACGTTCAAATATTCGAGAATCAAGGTGTTATAAGAATTGAACCCTTCAACCCATTTGAATACCTGAAGATAAAATACACACAAGTTTTCAAACACTTAACAGCTCCTGACACTATACAAGCCATGTGTCCATATCCAAATTCATAAATGTTGCAAGAGCCAAAAGTCCAAAGCTCCCTGAAGCAGCAAAACTTCAACATTCACATAGGTGGTTCCTCTTTATTCATGCTCCTGCCAAACACTTTTTCAAAGAAAATTAAACATTAAGAAGTAAAGACTTCATCCTTCTTTAGCGAGTTTCGAGCACAACCTTGGGATGTAATATAAAACATGTGCTCCACCACCGAATGTTCGCCTTTCCACATTGAACTCAGCCCCAAGTTTCCTTAGGAGGAGTTGGGTGTCCTAGCATTCAGTGACTAAGTTACACTTAAACCCATCCCTTTAGCAGACTTTATAACCAAGTCTCTAGCCAGACCCTTCGTCAAGTGATTAACTAAATTTTGTTGAGATCTAATAAACTCTATAGATACCACCCCATTCATGATCGCCATTAGGAGTTGTTGAGAATGTGTTGGTGAAAATTAAGAAATTCCTTTTCCCAGTAGATTTTGTGATTCTTGACATTCCGGAAGACAACAGGGTACCAGTCATTTTAAGAAGACCAATGCTTGCCACTGCTCACACTAAGGTAGATGTCTTTGCCGTAAAATTGACTCTTGAAGCTAATGGAGAAATTGCCACTTTCGGACCTAATGAACATTTGTCTACCCCGGAGAAGGTATGTGCAATTGACCCAGTAGGCAATTTTGGTGAAGCTTTAGAAAAATTTCTTAGCGACCCCCCGGACCCTGGAGAGTTTGACTCGGGGAAAGATCTTAAGACTTTTTCGCAGCCACTTCAACCTAAATTTCATGACGTAGGAACCCGCATACATCACAGAAACCCGTATTATCTTAAAATCTCATGCAAAATCGGGTTCATCGACTTCCACCCATTTATTGACACGACTTCCCCAGTCAATATCATATCAAAGGAATGCTACAACCAAGTTATGAAGAAAGAATTAGAATACAAGGGAAATAATTTTCTTGGATTTGCAACTAACATCCATGTCTTTGTTGGGACCCATTCATTCTTGGTGGACTTTATGGTTCTAGATGACGTAAGTGAATTTGTGGAGGATGGACTTACGTGAGTAATTTTAGGAAGGCCTTTTTAGGAAATGTCTGGTTTAGATAAAAATGAAAAAGAAGGATTAGTATGGTTGAAGATTAACGATGATAAGACTATTTTCAAGATGCCAAGAACGATCAAGAACTTTAGAAACCGGACCAAGAGGCGCTAAGCCAAGCTCGACCTTTACTTGATATCGATGAGAAGACAAAGAAAAGGCATTGATCACCCCACCGTAAAATCAAAAGTTTCTACTTAGGTGTTTAGAATTGGGAAATGACTACAAAAGGGATGAGAATTTGGTAAGTTGGATCCAGCTGGAGACCGCCATGTCCACTAAATGACCAACAAGCACGGTAGCCCCGCTGCTCGAGTCTAACTTAAAGACTCATAATAAAGAAAGTGCTCTTCGGGAGACAACCCGAATTATCCCTTTCTTTTGTTTTTATTTCCTTCTGCTGGTTTTGTGTTTTCTAACCATTTTTGCGTGAAACGAGGAACCAATTCTATCGCGCAGCTGTCGATTCGAACAGAGTTACTACAGAACTCATCTTGGTGATTACGTCAGAACCAACATTTTAGCAAGCAGGATTCTTGACGATTACCAATTACGGCGTAATACCATCTCGGTGGTTACATCAGAACTACCGCTGACAAATCATACGTGTTTTGCCGCCACTGGCGAACTCTCTCATTGTAGTTACGACGTAACTTTCCTCTGCTTAACTATTTCATTTTAAAACACAATAACCTTTATTAGTTTTAAATGAACTTTGTGGGTGTGTTCCTCAGAACCCTCACGAGACTTCACTCGTCCACTGGGACACCAAGTTGTTTAAAGGCTTGTTGCATTCGCTAAATGCAACCGTGATTCCTACGAAAGTGGGTTAGTTTTTTTTTTTTTTTTTTTTTTTTTTTTTATTTCTTTTAGAATTATGCTTGTCGGTATTGTGATTTCATGGATTGAAGTTTGTTCATGACGCTTAAACGAAGGCACGGTTCTTTTTCGGGGCCTTCTTCTTTTGGAGCAAATTTCAAGGAAGTTCTCGCCTAATTATACCTTTTTCTTCACCTTTATTTTAATGCCTAGTACAAAAGGGACTTTGTACAATTCAAGTGGGGGACAGAGTAGAATTATCTCTTGAACTTTATTTCGCCTCATTTTCTAGTTTATTTTGAAAACTATGACATTTTAAAATTTTGACATGTTTTTCCGAACCTAACTAGATTAGACCTTGCCAATCACATACAACCCTTGACATTACATGGTGAGATTAGCCTTATCCGTTTCCAATATTTTACCCCAATCCACCAAATTATGAGTGTGCTTGTAGCTTGTAAACTTTAGAACTTGGCCTTTGCATCATTTTGAGACCATAGACGAGGTATGTTGAGTTAGCTCGATGTATTTGGACTTTTCGCTTTTAGAAGGCAATATTATAGGATTATCACCCAAACAAATTACCATTGTGAGTATATCGATTAGTCTCCTCGACTTTTCGACCCCATGTGAAACCCTTTTGTTGCACTCTCCTTTAGTGCAAGATACCCCTAGATACACCCTTCTGAGCCATTCCTTTCATTTTGTCAACCCAATATATTGTTTCGTTACACCTATACACCTTAGCCTACCCGGTAGTCTTAATTTGTGATTGGGAAGTCATCATTTGCCTAAGTTCAAGATTCGAGTGGAAAGGTTTGGAAATCACGCTTTCATCGACAACATTTATGAAGATCATTGAAGACCCCCCGAATTCTCATTGTTCATCTCAAGTGGGTGGATGTTATGTTACTATGTTATGTTGGAAAAAAAAAAAAGAAAAAAAAAAGTTGATTGAGTTATGATATTGTAAAGTGCGATGTTATAAGCACTATAGTATGAGCTTTATTGATTAGTATCGAGGAGGCCACCTCGGTCACATTTGAAGATTGGAGTTGGTAGGTTTGCCAATAGAAGAAGAAAAGGTAGTGTGCCCATCACGACGTCCTCTAATGACGCATCTACCTTGCATTTCATGATCCGGTCTCTAGACTTCTAAGCTTGAACTTTGGGCGGATGGTAAGTGGTGATGACTTGGTTATAGATTTAGACTACCTGCTTGTTTTTCATTTTACACCAATTATATATCCCATATCTTATCCTACCCTTTAGTCATGAAGCGTGTCTAGGTGATGCAGCGAGCAATCTTTGGTGTCTTGGCCATGGATATGGTCATGTATCATTGATTTTGTCCACTTCCCCGTGACATGTTAGTAATGACGCGTCACCCCTTAACCTTTGTCGTGTCTACCCGTATTGCCTTCGAGAATTGTTTAGCCCTTAACTCTAGTGGTGGAGATTTGTGTAACCGCCAAGCTTATGATAGAATACATGCTATGATTGTGCGATTGAGTGATCACCCGAAATTGACACTTAGAATAGTTGAAATATTTGAGTGTTTGTTCCCCTTCGTGAGGTGTTCGGCTTTGTTTTATTCTAGCATAAGGATTTGTAAACTCATATTTTCCGTGTTTTGGGAGATATCTTTAGAATCTATCTAACAAGGTCTACTTGGAGCAAGTAGAGTTTAAGTGGGGGATATTTGATAACATCAAATAGTCTTGAATATTAAGTGTCAATTTCCCAGATAATGCTCGTTATTTATATCATTTATAAGGATTTACGCTTGTTTTCCATTGTTTTCCACTTTCGTA
The DNA here is from genome assembly GCA_022545495.1 of Chrysanthemum lavandulifolium. Classification (NCBI taxonomy): domain Eukaryota; kingdom Viridiplantae; phylum Streptophyta; class Magnoliopsida; order Asterales; family Asteraceae; genus Chrysanthemum; species Chrysanthemum lavandulifolium. The sequence goes on along the minus strand of CM040238.1, from coordinate 292,099,446 downwards.
AATTACGAGCATCGAGCTAAAGAGACGCGGAAATGGAAACATTACTAAAGATTTATCACAGTATGCCTATTTTGAAGAAGTTACGGCGTAACTCCTCTCTCACATTATGCCGTAACTATTGCGTAACCCATAATACCAAATTATCAAGAGGTTATGGTGTAACTCTTCCCAAAGGTTACGACGTAACTCCATTAGGTCAAAAGAGGTTCCACGCCGCTGATACTTACGCCGTAACTACTGCATCACTTACGACGTAACCGTGTTTATTGAAGACTACGACATAACAACAATAAGGTTTCGCCATAACTAGCAGATCTAGTGCATTTACGATGAAATAGAAGGTTACGGCGTAACTCCTATATTGGTTACGCCGTAACCCAAACATGGCCTATAAATACCCCACAAATTCCAACATTTCTAATCATCCCATTCCACACACAACACTCTGAGTACGTGGGAAAAAGCTCAAGGCAGGTCTAGGGGAGCATACGGAGCTGTTTCCAAGGGAGAAGTCACTCCATTACGATAAGCTTTAGCGTTTATATTTCTTTTACTTTCAATTCATGTATTTCGTACCTTTGAATATTGAATTGATTTTCATGATTAATATGAGCGGCTAAGCACCCTTTGGTGCTAACCTAGTTATGATTCCTTAATTGTTTTGTTTGCGTTTACCTTTACTTCCGTACAATTATTTCTAAGTGTATGCATGCATAGTTCATTGGTAGTCACCCTTGGTTCGGTAGTTTTGAATGGCGGTAGAGGCCAATTGCCTAGGAGATATGACCAACTGACCCTAGGTGAGAGGACTGAGACGGGAAGGGTAAGCTATGATCAACTGACGACCCTTTCTACTTGTGTGATAACGCTACACGCGTCGTTCGGGGTCAAGGAAACTTCCTTTTCATCGAGCAAGTTTTAAAACACCCTAGGCAGTGAACCTAATCGTTGTAGTGTAGTAATTAGGGTAAGCCACGGGTATTGATATCGTTCTCTAGGGGAATAGGAATGCTAATAGGGAGTTACTACGCTAAGGTTAAGGTTGAGGAAGATTATTTTTATCTTTTATATTTTATGAAAATGGAAAGGTACGAATCTCGGTATTGGATTTGGGGGTTGGTATTTCTACCGATTACTCTACTATTATCTAATTATCTAAACTAAGGTTGTGGGAGTCTATGTCTAATTAATGTGTGCTCGTATGATAGTTTAAAGATGTGTTTACTTAGTTTGTATTACTCCTTAATTATCTCCTATTGATGGTTGAGTGTCACGCCTTATTCCTAGTTGCGTTGTGTTTCTAAAGTTGTAGGGTATGCTTTCTCCCAACTCTTTGAACTTACCAAAGGGTCTTGTCTACAAATCCACTTAGAGATTATAGACTCTACTCTAAGGCACTCTTCGGATGTTTTAGCCTACAATCACTCGTGTAATCATACTCTAAGGTTCACAAAGATGAATCAAGCATTAAGTACACAACGAATGACCTATCGCATTACTAGATCATTAATCAACTAAGATAAGAAACAACCAATCAATATTTAATAATTAAGTTTTATACTTCCTAAGCAAACACACAAATAAATTAGCTGGACATGGAGAACATGCAAGCATACACACAAATAATCAAAGACATAATTGAATTAATGAAGCAAAGACTTATCTTGGTGTAAGATAGGTTAAAACCCTAAAATACTGTACAAGACACCTTAGGTTCGGTTTTAGGTTTTACCCAAAGACTCTCCACACAAAGACCGAAAAATTCGGATTCTATATATAAGATTACAATTGCGACGGCGCCACCTTATGTTTAGTGACGCCGCCGTGTCGCCGCCATTAGGGTTTCGTCTTGGCCACGTTAACCTTGCGACGGCGCCACCTTATGTCCGTGACGCCGTCCTCTTCGCCTCGACGCCGTCTCGATCGCATCTAGGCCGTCCGAGTAGCGACGGCCTACTCTTTCACAACTAGACGCCGCCTCTTGAAAACACGAGTTTTGAGTTCGACCGTCACAATAATTCTCCGACGGCGTCGCACATAGCACCGACGCCGCCGCTTTATACTTTCAAAGAATCGTGAGTGTCTCGATTTCGACTTTGGCCATTTTCTTCATATATTCGCGCTTTCGTCCAAATAAGTGTCATTCTAGCATTTTGCCTTCACGAGACCTAAAAGTGAAAAGGAACGATATTAAGCAATAACGGATACAAAGTGATCAAATAAGGACTTAAACGACCCTCAAAATGGTACCTTTAAAACCTTATCAAATATCCCTACACTTGTTATTTGCTTGTCCTCAAGCAAATGTGCTTTTAGCCAATTAATTTATAAGTTAGGGGTCATTCAAGATTAATTCAAAACGGTCCACAACACATATAAGCCCCGAAAAGTCATAACAAGCACGGAATTACATACTAGCACCTCACATGGGGTGTTTGGATACTCACATCTCTCTCGTGTGTATAAATGAAATATAACAATATAGGAAATGGAAGATAAACACTCATTAACCGGTCCTAGTACATAGATTACCATAGGCTTGAGAATAGATCAAACCTCCATCGCTTACGTAAGCACCTAGGAAAGACTATCAAAGAGGTCTTTAAAGGGTTGTAATGTTAGGCTTACGGTAGGAAATAAGGGTTTGGTGGGATAGGCTATTTAGTGGTGGTAAGTCAAAAATCTTTATGTTAATCGCATATGAAGAATGGCGTTGCTAAGCCAAGACTCGATACTCTAAACTCTAGATAATCAAATAAACAAACATAAATTTAAAGGATAGATGTAGGATGGTAGCCCGTTTTTTTTTTTTTTTTTTTTTTTTTTTTTCATACACTTTTACTTTTACTACCATCCTCTACGATAACATCAAAATACTAGGGATTTACAGCACATCCCTACACTTGAGTTTTTATTATTCTAACACTAATTTGACCCGATTTGACAAGATCAAAACACTTGGGGTACATTATTACGTAAACAAAGGGAATTTGAATTTAACGCCCCTTCCGTCATTTCATAAACTTTAACTTTTCCCATGAATCCCAATCGTCCCAAAACTCAGATACAAAGGATATGACTCGACTTAGCAACTTATGCAAGCAACCGATAATTGAACTAAGGGTTTAGGGTGATAACAAATAATTGCACTAAAAGTGAGTGCATAAGGGGTAGGCTAAGGCGATTTGGGTGTATATTTGGGGTGGGGTGTAAACAATGTTTTCATTGATATTCGAAAACCGAAATATCACGAGAACCGCGAAAAGGATAGGCTCGAGGGTTAACTAGGGGTATCGTGTACTAAAGATGAGTACAACGCAGTGGTGTGGGGAATTACTCAACCGATGTGGAAGAAGTAATTATATTACGGTATCAAACAAGGGTTTATCCTAATGCCTCTTATCATTTAGTTATTCCTAACTACACAAGTGTAGCCTCACTTGCGATCTCGGAATGCATCACAAAACAAGTTCTAGAATCTAATATACTACCGGTTCACACTCTAAGCATTAAAGATGAATGCTTTAATTCCTACTAATCTAAGGGCGATCCTCACATTTTGGGTGGAATTTGGGTGGTAAAGGGTTTTGTGCTAGTCATGCAACTTCCTATCCATGAGACGCTTTTGTTAAGACTAATGGCCCGCTCCTATATGTCATGAAAATTTTAAATTTGGTGCCAAAATTACCCTAACCGACATTTTCTCATGGTTTATTACACAATCACAATTAGACAAAGCAAATAGTCAAGGATAAGCATAGTTTCAAAGTTCCGCTTTATTTTCCTCCCTACATTTAAACCGAACATTGTCCCCAATGTTCCCGAAAGTATCAAAGTTATGATAATGGAAGGTAATTAAAACGAAAGAAACTAATACTCCCCGATTAGCTCGGTAGGATCCGTAAAGTGGTGGTTAAATTCTTTTCAAGAAGAATTTATGAAAAGCTCCTTCCAATCTTATGTAACTTCTTCTTGACAAACTAAACCTCGCACACTTGAAGAAAACAAACGAAACCTTCGCAGAAATCGGCGGTAATAATATATATAAGACTCGATTTAAACTAGGATATAATGCTTGTGGAATGGATGTTTACGAATTTCTAAGAAAATTAAGACCGAAAATTCCAAAATTTATAAGTAGCTCGAAAACGAGAAAAGTAATTTGATGTTTTACTCCTTCCCGACGCCGTCAGTTGCAATCTCGACGCCGTCAGTTATCCCGACAAAACCGGTCTCGATTTTCGGAAAAATTTCGGAAAATTTACATCTTTAGAATCTCGGAAAAATTTCGCAAAACATTCATTATGACTCGATACAATCATTTGACTCGAACAAACAAACATATATATCTTTTAGTTAATTGTTATTCTCATGTTTACGCTTCTTTTGAAAACGTGTGTAATCCTCCCTACACTTATCCCTTATGTAAAATACCTTTATATGTAATTAAGACGGTTAAAAACAAAATAAAGCATTTTTACAAATTTAAACATGAGGATAAACAATTAATAAAAGATATATGACACTAACAAGCAAACAATTAAGCATGGGTTGCCTCCCACGAAGCGCTTTTCTTTATTAAAGAGTCTTGTAGCTAGACTCGTAGTCGTGTTCCCACGCTTTCCTCACGCATCCTCAATGAGAATTCTATCATGTTGACAAAATCTTCATCGACTCTATACCTAGGCCCTAAAGTCAAACAATCCTTATAGTAATGCCTCCTTCTTTCCCACATGAATTTATAACCTTTTTCAACATCTTCCTTACTTTTGTCCTCAAAAGCTTTGATGTTGTCTCGATCATAAATGGACAAGTGGCCATACTCAGTTGTTTTCCAAGGCATCCTATATGTGATCTCATCGGTCCCTTCCTTGATCCTAACCGTTCCATCATACTTGTTATGGCCCATTCTAGATGTTTCAACAAACGGTTTCCCTAGCACTACTTGGGATAAACTATAGTCAATGACGATCCTACATCTTCTAGGACCATAAAATCAACTAGGTAGGTGAAATTTCCTATAAAGACATGCACGCCCTGACTCTTCCCACAAAGTTGCAAACTCCTCCCGGATATTTAGGGTCTCTCCTAATATTGAGTCGCTCATTCATAATGTCATTGTAGACAGCAGATGACATTACGTTGATGGGGGATTCCATATCTATGTAAGCGTGGTCGACACTCCTATATCCGATCATACAAGGGATTTTTAGGTTCCAGGGATTTCCTCTCCTAATCTTTGGGCATATCCTAATGATGGGTGATTGTGGATTATCGATTATGTATTGATGGTACGCAACCTCTTCCTTAGTGGGGTAAAGATTGAAGTAAGCACTATTTTCCACATCCTCGTTGTTGTTTACTATGCCATTTTTCGAATTACTGCTAATCTTTGAACCAACTATAGCAGCGCTGACTACTTTCTCAACAGCTTCCCTAATTGTACTATCGAATATTTTCTACAAATCCTGAAGGTCGGTGTTTCTACTCACATATCGGCTTCGACGGTTGTGTTGGTTATTGGGTTGGGTTTTGAGTGACATTGAAATTTTTTTCGTTGGGTTATTAAGTGGAGGTTGGTTATCATTCTCCATGATGAAGAGTGATGAGGTTACTAACAAAGGTTACGAAGAAGGGGATAGACTAAGAGAAATCTAAAAATGAGAAAAGTTTACTTGATAGGAATCAAGCAAAGAAACCCGAACGAGGTGGACTACTAACTAGCTATTCTATTCCCGCAATGCGCCTAAAACTTGATAACGCTTCACACGTCGTTCGGGGTCAAGGAAACTTCCTTTTCTTCGAGCAAGTTTTATAACACCCTAGGAAGTGAACCTAATCGTTGTAGTGTAGTAATTAGGGTAAGCCACGGGTATTGATATCGTTCTCTGGGGAATAGGAATGCTAGTAGGAGTTACTACGCTAAGGTTAAGGTTGAGGAAGATTATTTTTATCTTTTATATTTTATGAAAATGGAAAGGTACGAATCTCGGTATTGGATTTGGGGGTTGGTATTTCACCGATTACTCTACTATTATCTAATTATCTAAACTAAGGTTGTGGGAGTCTATGTCTAATTAATGTGTGCTCGTATGATAGTTTAAAGATGTGTTTACTTAGTTTGTATTACTCCTTAATTATCTCCTATTGATGGTTGAGTGTCACGCCTTATTCCTAGTTGCGTTGTGTTTCTAAAGTTGTAGGTATGCTTCTCCCTAACTCTTTGAACTTACCAAAGGGTCTTGTCTACAAATCCACTTAGAGATTATAGACTCTACTCTAAGGCACTCTTCGGATGTTTTAGCCTACAATCACTCGTAATCATACTCTAAGGTTCACAAAGATGAATCAAGCATTATACACAACGAATGACCTATCGCATTACTAGATCATTAATCAACTAAGATAAGAAACAACCAATCAATATTTAATAATTAAGTTTCATACTTCCTAAGCAAACACACAAATAAATTAGCCGGACATGGAGAACATGCAAGCATACACACAAATAATCAAAGACATAATTGAATTAATGAAGCAAAGACTTATCTTGGTGTAAGATAGGGTTAAAACCCTAAAATATCGTGACAAGACACCTTAGGTTCGGTTTTAGGTTTTACCCAAAGACTCTCCACACAAAGACCGAAAAATTCGGATTCTATATATAAGATTACAATTGCGACGGCGCCACCTTATGTTTAGTGACGCCGTGTGTCGCCGCCATTAGGATTTTGTCTTGGCCACGTTAACCTTGCGACGGCGCCACCTTATGTCCGTGACGCCGCCCTCTTCGCTTCGACGCCGTCTGATCGCATCTAGGCCGCCCGAGTAGCGACGGCCTACTCTTTCACAACTAGACGCCGCCTCTTGAAAACACGAGTTTTGAGTTCGACCGTCACATAATTCTCCGACGACGCCGCACATAGCACCGACGCCGCCGCTTTATACTTTCAAAGAATCGTGAGTGTCGATTTCGACTTTGGCCATTTTCTTCATATATTCGCGCTTTCGTCCAAATAAGTGTCATTCTAGCATTTTGCCTTCACGAGACCTAAAAGTGAAAAGGAACGATATTAAGCAATAACGGATACAAAAGTGATCAAATAAGGACTTAAACGACCCTCAAAATGGTACCTTTTAAAACCTTATCAAATATCCCTACACTTGTTATTTGCTTGTCCTCAAGCAAACAATTCTCATTTTTCCGGTCATTCCTCATACTCCACATTCATCATCTCATAACGGTTCATTCATGATTTTTGCATTTCACATTAAACGCGTGATTTTTATGTTTATTAAATTTTATCGCGTGAGTTTTTAATTTGATTATTTAACCCGTTACATTCAAAAATGATCCCGAGGTATTTTTAAACTCACATTTAGTTTATAAAAACTATATTTTTAGTTTTCCTAGTGTTTCAAATTTATTTGGTATCTTAATCGTTAAAATTTAATTATTACGTCGTTTTTCTTAAAATTTTACGATAATTATTTTATCACCCGATTTTCACGAGGAAAGTATTTTTCCAATTTTTATCACCTCAATACATTCTATTTTGACTTAATAAAAAAGTTACTTGCACCTAAAATTCCCATTTGCTTATACTTGTACATTTTTACAACTTACTTACTTTTTCTACAAATTAAGTACAAATATCTACAAGTAACTAGATTTAAAAAAAAAAAATATAAAGGGTAGACAACCCTCCCCCAAAACCGGCCAAGGGGGGAGGGAAGTCTTAATTGTGGTATGGTTTTTCTTATTTCTTGTCTCAAATAATTCATACAACTTACAAAAGTCTTACACTCCAAAAATTATTACACATACTTCTCATTTTCCTCAAGGTGTAAAAATATTTTCTTCTCTCCTTCTTGAGTCCAAGAACCGGCCATCATCAAGCAATCCAAGGGATCAAAGATTTTTTTTTCAACTTCAAGTGTTTAAACAACCTAGATCATATCCTTTTTCATGGTTTTGAAATAAAAACCAAGGATATCTAAGTAAAACCTTTGTTACCTACACCTCTTCATATCGCTTGTAAGCATGTTTTTATCATCCTTATGTTTCCTTATCATTTTTATATGTTCCTTATCATTTTTGAAGCTCATATGCATGCTATGTAGTTTATACCATTTATTTCTTGATTTTTAAGGTTTTATATACATATTAGTCATCCTATAATTATTCCCAAGTTAATCTTTGGTCTTGATGGTGATTAGGAACCCATGACACCCTAAGAAGGTGTATGGTAGGATTAGATTAGCTTTGGAGTTGATTTGAAGGGATTAGAATAGGTTTTGTCCGAGAAAAACTATTTTCGTAAACTATATTTTACGTTCTGTCCTTAAAACGTATTTCTGGAAAAACTCACTGATGGTACGACCCTTTGGCCTTGATTTTTAGAAAATATACTTTAAAACGAATCCGTGGCCGCTTGAACGGATAAAAACGGAGTTATAACGAAGCCGTGGTGAATTTTTAAAGTTTGACACCGACAAATATTATTTTCTGAAATTGACAGCTTGCTGTTTTGAGTGTTTTCGGGTCAAAAACGAGCCTTAAGCTTCACAAATTATTTCGACTAGTCAAAAATATATTAGTTTACTTCGATACGAAGCTAAGGACATATTTTACGTAGAAAACGGATTTAAAACGACAAATATATGGCCATTTTCATAAAGTTGCCGTAAAGTATTATTTTCTGAAAATTATATTATTTTTGACGTAACAAGTTTTTCATTAGCTCTATCGTCCATGTTTGCGGCAGTTTTTAACCGTGATGCAAAACTTTTATAACAAAGTGTCTTCTAGTAAAATCAAGTTCACCGCCATATTTTTCAAAACAAAAGCCGTTTGTCAAGCGGAGTTATGGTTATTTATTTACGGATGTTCAAAGATTGGCGAAACTCATTTTCGCACACAATTCACAAAACCACCATCTTTAGCCTTTGATATCTTTATGATCGAGACCTTTTGAACGAAAACTCCTGAACTGAAACTTTTAGATATCGATACAAACTTTCCAAAACCGTCGAGTTCGTTCTCTAACGATCGACGTACACCGTTTTACGACCACTTTTCCGGAGTCATTTTTGTTGATTTCATGATTTTTCCGACGACATTGTTTTGCGACGAAAAGTGGTAATTTCACCAAAAATCATTATAAAACCATAGTAGGATGACATTTTGACGTAAAAACATGTAAAGTCATTTTTGATTGGTCGAGACGTCAAAAGAGTATTTTTCGACGACGAGTAATATTTTCAAAAACCCGTAAATGGTATAAATAACATACGAAATGCATGCATATCATAACACCATAACTCATTACATATCATAACTTAAGTCATAACATTCATTTTAGGTTGCGGATAGTTTCCGAGCCTCATTTTCGTGCACATCATTTTGTTAGCATATTAATCACACCAGGTGAGTTCATACCCCGCTTTTACTCATTTAAATTCTTATAAACTATTTGGGGCGAGATACATGCTTATTTATCAAAACATTTAAACTCTATTGCTAAACAATATTACTTATACCTTAGACTTGGTGCGTGTTGCGATTAGACTTAAACAAACATCCCAATATTTATATGTTGGAAGGCCATTAATTTGGATACAGCCCAACGTGAGTCGTTGGAGGAACATCCCAGCATTCATATGTTGGAAGGCCATTTTTATGGATACATCCCAACGTGAGCGTTGGAGGAACATCCCAACACGAGTTGTTGGAAGACCCTTGTGGTGGCATTTATACTTTTAAATACTTTAATGCGTATATTCATGATTGTCATTCTATTTTAGGCAGTGGGTTGTGAACACACAGGTTGCAAGTTTTGTATGGGCGGAACTTGGAACTGAGTGGATTTACAATGCCTTTGCTGTGTGAACATTTCTCAAAGTATTGCAAATCATTTTATTACAAACTTATGAACTCACCAACCATTGTGTTGACACTTTTATAGCATGTTTATCTCAGGTCTTAAGATGATAGCACTTCATGGAGCTTTTGGGTCGCATGGCATACATTGAAGTCTTGTGCTTTTAGCAATTACCATTCGACATGTTTTGTAAACTTTTTATGTATTATCAAACCTTGTGATTTCTTGTGGTGTAAACTTTAACTTATTTATCGAATGGTAAACTTTTCAAAACGTCTCATTATAGAGGTCGTTTACAGATCCATACTTTGTGCTATGACGTTATACCCCAATGACACTATCGTTCATTGCGATATATTTGGGGTGTGACACAAGATTAATTCAAAGCGGTCCACAACACATATAAGCCCGCAAAAGTCATAACAAGCACGGAATTACATACTAGCACCTCACATGGGGTGTTTGGATACTCACATCTCTCGGTGTATAAATGAAATATAACAATATAGGAAATGGAAGATAAACACTCATTAACCGGTCCTAGTACATAGATTACCATAGGCTTGAGAATAGATCAAACCTCCATCGCTTTGGCGTAAGCACCTAGGAAAGACTATCAAAGAGGTCTTTTAAAGGGTTGTAATGTTAGGCTTACGGTAGGAAATAAGGGTTTGGTGGGATAGGCTATTTAGTGGTGGTAAGTCAAAATCTTTATGTTAATCGCATATGAAGAATGGCGTTGCTAAGCCAAGACTCGATACTCTAAACTCTAGATAACCTCAAATAAACAAACATAAATTTAAAGGATAGATGTAGGATGGTAGCCCGTATTTTTTTTTTTTTTTTTTTTTTTTCATACACTTTTACTCTACCATCCTCTACGATAACATCAAAATACTAGGGATTTACAGCACATCCCTACACTTGAGTTTTATTATTCTAACACTAATTTGACCCGATTTGACAAGATCAAAACACTTGGGGTACATTATTACGTAAACAAAGGGAATTTGAATTTAACGTTCCTTCCCGTCATTTCATAAACTTTAACTTTTCCCATGAATCCCAATCGTCCCAAAATCGTATACAAAGGATATGACTCGACTTAGCAACTTATGCAAGCAACGGATAATTGAACTAAGGGTTTAGGGTGATAACAAATAATTGCACTAAAAGTGAGTGCATAAGGGGTAGGCTAAGGCGATTTGGGTGTATATTTGGGGTGGGGTAAACAATGTTTTCATTGATATTCGGAAAACCGAAATATCACGAGAACCGAAAAGGATAGGCTCGAGGGGTTAACTAGGGTATCGTGTACTAAAGATGAGTACAACGCAAAGGTGTGGGGAATTACTCAACCGATGTGGAAGAAGTAATTATATTACAGTATCAAACAAGGGTTTATCCTAATGCCTCTTATCATTTAGTTATTCCTAACTACACAAGTGTAGCCTCACTTGCGATCTCGAATGCATCACAAAACAAGTTCTAGAATCTAATATACTACCGGTTCACACTCTAAGCATTAAAGATGAATGTTTTAATTCCTACTAATCTAAGGCGATCCTCACATTTTGGGTGGAATTTGGGTGGTAAAGGGTTTTGTGCTAGTCATGCAACTTCCTATCCATGAGACGCTTTTGTTAAGACTAATGGCCCGCTCCTATATGTCATGAAAATTTTAAATTTGGTGCCAAAATTACCCTAACCGACATTTTCTCATGGTTTATTACACAATCACAATTAGACAAAGCAAATAGTCAAGGATAAGCATAGTTTCAAAGTTCCGTTTTATTTTCCTCCCTACACTTAAACCGAACATTGTCCCCAATGTTCCCCGAAAGTATCAAAGTTATGATAATGGAAGGTAATTAAAACGAAAGAAACTAATACTCCCCGATTAGCTCGGTAGGATCCGTGTAAAGTGGTGGTTAAATTCTTTTCAAGAAGAATTTATGCGAAAAGCTCCTTCCAATCTTATGTAACTTCTTCTTGACAAACTAAACACGCACACTTGAAGAAAACAAACGAAACCTTCACGTAAAATCGGCGGTAATAATATATATAAGACTCGATTTAAACTAGGATATAATGCTTGTGGAATGGATGTTTACTGAATTTCTAAGAAAATTAAGACACGAAAATTCCAAAAATTTATAAGTAGCTCGAAAACGAGAAAAGTAATCGATGTTTTACTCCTTCCCGACGCGTCGGTTGCAATCTCGACGCCAAAGTTATCCCGACAAAAAGCGGTCGCGATTTTACGGAAAAATTTCGGAAAATTTACATCTTTAGAATCTGGAAAAATTTCGCAAAACATTCATTATGACTCGATACAATCATTTGACTCGAACAAACAAACATATATATCTTTTAGTTAATTGTTATTCTCATGTTTACGCTTTCTTTTGAAAACGTGTAATCCTCCCTACACTTATCCCTTATGTAAAATACCTTTATATGTAATTAAGACGGTTAAAACAAAATAAAGCATTTTTACAAATTTAAACATGAGGATAAACAATTAATAAAAGATATATGACACTAACAAGCAAACAATTAAGCATGGGTTGCCTCCCACGAAGCGCTTTTCTTTATTAAAGAGTCTTGTAGCTAGACTCGTAGTCGTGCTCTCGTTTCCTCACGCATCCTCAATGAGAATTCTATCATGTTGACAAAATCTTCATCGACTCTATACCTAGGCCTAAAGTCAAACAATCCTTATAGTAATGCCTCCTTCTTTCCCACATGAATTTATAACCTTTTTCAACATCTTCCTTACTTTTGTCCTCAAAAGCTTTGATGTTGTCTCGATCATAAATGGACAAGTGGCCATACTCAGTTGTTTTCCAAGGCATCCTATAGGTGATCTCATCGGTCCCTTCCTTGATCCTAACCGTTCCATCATACTTGTTATGGCCCATTCTAGATGTTTCAACAAACGGTTTCCCTAGCACTACTTGGGATAAACTATAGTCAATGACGCATCCTACATCTTCTAGGACCATAAAATCAACTAGGTAGGTGAAATTTCCTATAAAGACATGCACGTCCTTGACTCTTCCCACAAAGTTGCAAACTCCTCCCGGATATTTAGGGTCTCTCCTAATATTGAGTCGCTCATTCATAATGTCATTGTAGGCAGATGACATTACGTTGATGGGGATTCCATATCTATGTAAGCGTGGTCGACACTCCTATATCCGATCATACAAGGGATTTTAGGTTCCGAGTTTCTCTCCTAATCTTTGGGCATATCCTAATGATGGGTGATTGTGGATTATCGATTATGTATTGATGGTACGCAACCTCTTCCTTAGTGGGGTAAAGATTGAAGTAAGCACTATTTTCCACATCCTCGTTGTTGTTTATTATGCCATTTTCCGAATTACTGCTAATCATTGAACCAACTATAGCAGCGCTGACTACTTTCTCAACAGCTTCCCTAATTGTACTATCGAATATTTTCTGCAAATCCTGAAGGTCGGTGTTTCTACTCACATATCGGCTTCGACGGTTGTGTTGGTTATTGGGTTGGGTTTTGAGTGACATTGAAATTTTTTTCGTTGGGTTATTAAGTGGAGGTTGGTTATCATTCTCCATGATGAAGAGTGATAGGGTTACGAACAAAGGTTACGAAGAAGGGGGATAGACTAAGAGAAATCTAAAAAAATGAGAAAAAAGTTTACTTGATAGGAATCAAGCAAAGAAACCTGAACGAGGTGGACTACTAACTAGCTATTCTATTCCCCGGCAGCGGCGCCAAAAACTTGATAACGCTACACGCGTCGTTCGGGGTCAAGGAAACTTCCTTTTCTTGAGCAAGTTTTATAACACCCAGGCGGTGAACCTAATCGTTGTAGTGTAGTAATTAGGGTAAGCCACGTGTATTGATATCGTTCTCTGGGGAATAGGAATGCTAGTAGGGAGTTACTACGCTAAGGTTAAGGTTGAGGAAGATTATTTTTTTATCTTTTTATATTTTATGAAAATGGAAAGGTACGAATATCGGGTATTGGATTTGGGGGGGGGGGTTGGTATTTCTACCGATTACTCTACTATTATCTAATTATCTAAACTAAGGTTGTGGGAGTCTATGTCTAATTAATGTGTGCTCGTATGATAGTTTAAAGATGTGTTTACTTAGTTTGTATTACTCCTTAATTATCTCCTATTGATGGTTGAGTGTCACGTCTTATTCCTAGTTGCGTTGTGTTTCTAAAGTTGTAGGGTATGCGTTTCTCCTAACTCTTTGAACTTACCAAAGGGTCTTGTCTACAAATCCACTTAGAGATTATAGACTCCTACTCTAAGGCACTCTTCGGATGTTTTAGCCTACAATCACTCAGGTAATCATACTCTAAGGTTCACAAAGATGAATTAAGCATTAAGTACACAACGAATGACCTATCGCATTACTAGATCATTAATCAACTAAGATAAGAAACAACCAATCAATATTTAATAATTAAGTTTCATACTTCCTAAGCAAACACACAAATAAATTAGCGGACATGGAGAACATGCAAGCATACACACAAATAATCAAAGACATAATTGAATTAATGAAGCAAAGACTTATCTTGGTGTAAGATAGGGTTAAAACCCTAAAATCTTGTACAAGACACCTTAGGTTCAGTTTAGGTTTTTACTCCAAAGACTCTCCACACAAAGACGAAAAATTAGGATTCTATATATAAATTACAATTGCGACGGCGCCACCTTATGTTTAGTGACGCCGGTCGTGTCGCCGCCATTGGGTTTCGTCTTGGCCACGTTAACCTTGCGACGGCGCCACCTTATGTCCGTGACGCCGTCCTCTTCGACTCGACGTCGTCTCGGATCGCATCTAGGCCGCCCGAGTAGCGACGGCCTACTCTTTCACAACTAGACGCCTCTTGAAAACACGAGTTTTGAGTTCGACCACAATAATTCTCCGACGGCGTGACATAGCACCGACGTCGCTTTATACTTTCAACAATCGTGAGTGTCGATTTCGACTTTGGCCATTTTCTTCATATATTCGCGCTTTACGTCCAAATAAGTGTCATTCCAGATTTTGCCTTCACGAGACCTAAAAGTGAAAAGGAGCGATATTAAGCAATAACGGATACAAAGTGATCAAATAAGGACTTAAACGACCCTCAAAATGGTACCTTTTAAAACCTTATCATTGTGCGATTTGACCAACTGGTCACCTATCGTTTAGATGAACTTAAGAATTGGGGGTCTAGTGTCTAAGTTCCTACGCGTGCACTCACTATTTTGAATCTAGCATGTAGCGAGACTTAATGACTTGGCTTAGAGACCAGAACAACAGGACTTATGACGATTGTGCCCGATTTCTCCTGTGTGCCATCTTTGCCGATAGGTTAGGGCGAATTGACCAAATGTTGTCCTCCCGAATTTGACCCCACCTGAAGTAATTGGAATTAGGTAGACGTAGATATAACTAGCTAGGAGGATTGACTAGGTTAGCACCAGTACCCTTTATCCTTTTATCTACTTTTATTTTATTCTGCATTAGTAGTTTAATTAATTAAATCCCTATCGAAACCATTTTTATTCTGTGACAATTAGACTTAGTAATAATCCAACACACATAGCTCTTGGGACGACCTCCGCTTTACCATTTACTACACTACACGCGACCGGGTACACTGCTCGGTAGTGCACTAGGGTAGACCATAGGTATAGCGAGACACTATAAATATTAAGACCTGGTCAGTAAAACCTGCATCATATATCATTATTGGAAATGTTACTATATGGTTTAAAGGGTTAATATACAAAAATGTTACTAAACTTTCAAAAAAAATTGTCCTAAGTCACTAATGTTTGTATTATGTCATCTAGGTCACTATACTTCACGGGTTTTTCACATATGTTACTAAACCTTTTTATAAGTGTCACCCTAGTCACTCGAAGGATTGGTAACCGGTTGTGGCACATACGTTACTAAACCTATACAAACAAGTCACTAAACTTTGCGAAAAATTGTCTTAAGTCACTAATGTTTCATTCCTGTCATATAAGGTACTAAACTTTGCTAAAAATTTGTCCTAAGTCACTAATGAAAAATTTGTCCTAAGTCACGTTGTTGTGCACATGTTCTTGAACCTTTAAAATTTTACGCTTTATACGATTTTATACACCTTTATATGTTTTAATTCATTTTATTCGCTTTTATACGTTTTGTTTTTTACACTTTTATCCGTTTTATACGTTTTAGTGCTTTTTGTCCCATTTTTACGTCCATTTTATACGTTTTATGTTTTCATCCGTTTTATACGCTTTTGTCCGCTTTATATGGTTTTGTACATTTTTATACGTTTTTTACGTTTCACGCTTTTATACGTTTTCATGCTTTATACGTTTTAGTCCATTTTCTTATGTTTTCCCGTTTTCTATGTTTCATTCGTTTTGCCTTTTATGTTTGAAACATAAGAAAATAGGCGGCGTAAGAAAACGGACGAAAACGATAAAACGGATGAAAACGAATAAAACGAATGAAACGAAAAAATACGATAAATAATGTATAAAACCATATAAAACGGACAAAATGTATAAAACGGATGATAACATAAAACGATAAAACGGATGTAAAATGGGACAAAACTGACGAAACGTATAAAACGGACAAAACGTAAAAACAAACAAAACGATAAAACGAATGAAATGAATAAAACGATAAAAGGTGTATAAAATTGTATAAAACGATAATTTTAAAGGTTCATAATATGTGCCACAACTCGTGACTTAGGACAAAATTTTCATTAGTGACTTAGGACAAATTTTTCGCAAAGTTTAGTACCTTAGATGACGAATGAAACATTAGTGACTTAGGACAAATTTTTCGCAAAGTTTAGTACCTTAGATAACATGTGACACAACTCGGTGTGTATACCTTAACCGGTAACAACCGGTTGTCTCACTATTGGTATCCAAGATAACCGGTTACGTAAAGTATAGTAACCTAGATGACAGAAGATAAACATTAGTGACTTAGGACAAAATTTTTTGAAAGTTTAGTAACTTTTTTGTATATTAACCCATGGTTTAAATGAGACTTGAGTTTTCAAATTTTACATTAATTTTTTAATTTTCTTTTATAGTAATGTTTTTTGTCTTAAAATTTTAAGACTTCCTATTATAGGAAGTCCCAAATGCTTTATAATTTAGTTTAGATATTTTAAGTTAAGTTTGAATAACTACGATTTTATCAAGTCATCCAGGGGGTCTCGCTAGAATCCCTATGTCTAAGGCCGAGCAGCTATGCTCTCGTTGATCGAGGTTAGATCCTCGTATGGTTTACACTACCAAAAATTATGGAACTGGTGACGAAGTTTTTCCTGAGGACACAATATTGTAGGCAAAAGTCGCTAAACGACAAAAAACATATTTGATCGAGGCTTGAGTCGCTTGAACTTTATACCGAATGTTTCCCCGAGGACATGTCCTCAAGGAAAATTTTGACTTTTTTCCACCAAATGTTATTCACTGGATTTTTTTCTGGTGAAGTTTCCAGCTAAAGTTTTGCTGATGATATGTCCTCGGGATATATATTTATAGTTTTGACCAAAACCTTGACCTTGATTTGATAGCTACTAATTACCATGGTTAGCAGTAACTAAATGGGGTATGTGAGTGCCATTAATTTTCCCGACGACGTGTCCTCGGGGAAAGATGGTCAAACTTTGAGAATTGTTGACTAGAAATTGTGTGGGTCCCACAATGTACACTTTTCTTTTCTTTAGAGTACGAGGCTTGAGCTGTTGTGTTAAAACGTCATAAGAAGATTTCTCTTCTTCAGAAGATAAAGCGCACTGAAACGTACACTTTTCTTTTCTTTGAGGAACGAGGCTTGAACTGTTGTGTTCAAACGTCATAATCTCTCTCTTTTCAACTACTCTTGGCAAACTTGTAATCAACCCCATTATCATTCGATGGGCTCTTTGTCGTGACGGTGATGGAGAAAACCCAATATGATGAATTTGACCTCAAGTAAACTAACCCGAACTCGTGACTTAAACTTGCACATATGTAACAAAGAGCGGTGCCGAGAATTCATGCCCATTTGAATCTCTAAGTACTCTATACTCTTCAACCAACCAACCATCAAGTATTAGACGTACATCACCTCTTGAAAATCCACAATTCAATGTGACACTGAGCACTACAACGTAACTCCTTAAAGTGATAGTTATTTTGTGGTGGTAAGATCCCAATTCCCCCAAGTGGTAAAAGAAAAAGAAAAATCACCCAAAAATAACTAGATTTCCAAGTCTTCGTTTTTTAGAATATTAAAAGCTCGAAAAAGGATCTCGAAGAATCTTCATCTAACCATCCCCGATACCTTCAGATACTAAGTACACTCGCCCGTGAAATTTCAGTTCAACCTCAAATAGATAATAATGAATTAACGTCGTTGTCACATCTTCTGGTTAAAGCTCAAATCTAGCCTCCTTTAATGTTTTAAGTGAACTATGATAATGGTTTCATCCCGACCATGTTAAAAAGTACATATCCCCGTAAAACTTTGAAATAACCAAACTGCCATGAAGAATATCCAATCAATCACCCAATTCATGAAGTACACCCTTTTATCCCTTCTTCGAAGTAGAAATCATAGCACCAGCATCAGATAAGATCCCGAAATACACTTTCCTTTCTCCAGGATGATTCCATCATTACAGGATTTTACAATTCTATGGTTTAAACCGAAAAATAGTTTCTTTCGCGGGATTTTACAAAATCAAGAATAAACCGTAAGATAGATCCAGAAATGCACTTTACTATTATTAGGATGTTTTCCATTTTTCATGGGATTTTACAAATCTACGATTTTAACTGAGAAATAGTTTCTTTCGTGGGATTTTACAAAATCAAGACTAAACCGTAAACAATGTCAGTTTGGATGTTTTATGGCAAGTTTGGTTTTGGTGAATATCTATTTTAGGGGAACATACAGCGGTTCATCAACGGTTCATTCTCCATCTTCAACAATATCATCAACAATTATTTACCCATATGTAGACAACTTTACAAACCATACTAAGTCGAGTAGTATACACTACTTCCCCCTGAGGTTGACCGTAAAATCAAAGTACACGATTCTCCCCCATGATGGTTTCGAACTTTCGGAAGCATCATAACGAGTACGACCATTTGCACGTGGAGTTCTTGTCATAAGCAAACATCTTGAAAAATTATGACTGACGTTGAAGATTCTTGAAAGATTTTGCTTAGAGTGTGAAGTATCATTGACATTCTGTGGCGAAGAATATTCCTTGAGAATTGTTGATCACATCTCAACCATTAAACCCTTTGGTAACCACATCATCCATGTATTCTGACGGCTATTGCTGTGACTACTTGGTGAAGTAAACCCGATATACCAAACTTGATTATTAAGTAAAATTTCCCAGATCTGTTACTTAAGCTTGTACTAATCCTTGTGAAAAAGAAACGGTGTACCCAATGTACAAAACCTCTTGACTTATCCTCAACTGCGTGAGACACCAAAGTGATAGTTACGTGTGGGTTAAGCGAGAAAGAATTACAAACGTAACTAAATAGCCAAGCCTTTATCACACTCTGTAAATGCCCAAACAAGTCATCTTCGCGGAAGGGTAGAAAGAAGACGAAATAAGTAAATACGCCCGGAAAATCTCACTTCAGATCCCAATGAGAAATATCGTACAAATAACCCCATAGTCAACTTTGTTCAACTTTCAGTTCGAGCCGTGACCAAATATTTTCTGTAATAATGTAAATACCAAGATTCCGAAACCCCATAACAACAACACTACAACTCATATCAACAACATAAATCTCAATACTCAACCAGTCTCATCATCAAATCCAATATTATCAAATCTTATTTCAACAAAGCTCATATATTCGATTCAATTTAGAGAAACCCATCTATCGATCATCCAAATCCAAGTCATCACCTAACATGCTCCAACCTGGTCCAAGTGCATTATCAATACAAAACATATGATCCAATTCATAAAACTCACTCGGTCTAACTCTCAATACATACAATAGATCCACACAGCTTACAAACTTCATGTTACATAAACACCATGGCTCAATTTTCAAACGAAAATGAATATCAATCAAATAAATTCCCGTTATGATTTTTCATTTAAAACATCAAATCCCGATGACTATCACGCATGGACAAACTTCAATGTACATCCAAGTCTAAGTGATTTGAAACTGGCCCAATGAATCTCCTCCTCACCCACACACAATTATATCTCGGCCCAAGTACTTCAAGTTAACCTAAAGACACGTTAATATATACCTCACAACTTAATACATACTTGCCCTAATATCTCAAACAATCCCTAAACACTCTAAAGTCAAAATGATCCGCCTCCCTTTCTCTTTCAGTAACCAGAGGGCTCGAAAACAAATTACCAGATAATACACACCAACGTCACTCGTCCCCATCAGTAGCATAGCTTATCATCGTTAATCACAACTATCCTAGACACAGATAGCCTCTCCACAGGGACGGTCTTAGGTTTCATATGAGACGGCATCAATAACCATGAAGGACTTGGGTAGGTTTTTCTTTAATTCGATTATATTCATTTCTGTTTAGTAAAACCGAAGTAATGAAATATGAATTAACATTCATTGTTAAATTCTTTTCATTTGTCGAACATTAAATTTGAAGTAGAACTTCACAGAAGCTAAGATCAATGATGTATAACTTTGTGAGCATGTCCTTAAATGGTCTGATTTTTATTGAAAGGCACACAAGGAACTAAGATCTAATTATTTTCCATTCGTATTTCATTTTGACCGAACATGAAGGAGAATGAACCCATTAATGGATTAGTTCTAACTTTAATTTATTCTGATATTGTACCAACATAGATCTGTGATGATGAGTTTTCGTGTATAAGGCTCTAGTTAGTCTCGATATGTAAATAAATGACACGAAAGTGATTATGAGATCTTGCACTTTATTGTTGCGTTGAGTCATGAACTTGAGATGGGATTACTTAGATTCGTGTAGAATGATGTGTGACGAATGATGTTTGAATGTTGTTATGCTTCGTGATTTATTGAATCTGTTGATGTGATTATGTTGTATGATTCTTATGGTTGATGATGTAGTATATGTTGGATTTATAGATGAAGATGTTTTATGTTTGTTTGATTGATATTATTCTCGATATTGTGTTGTTAATATTCTCTTTGATTCTGTTGTGACTAAAGATAATTGGTATATAAGGTTAACATTTCAAACCGCATAACTGTAACCTTTTATCTTATTTGACCAAACTGCAGTCACCTTTAGACCACAAAACGCATTCCACTTCATTATAACAAACCGTAGCCATTTTCATCAAAACGCTTTCAAAAACATTAATCAAACCGCATCTTGTGATAGTCAAACCGCTTCTCGTCTTTGTACTATCAAACCGCATTTGACTTTTTGACCATAAATAGACAAACCGCAGTTGACTTGACCATTAATTGACAAAAGTTGACTCAAAAGTCAAACTGTCACACCCCCAAATTACCTGTTTTGCAGCGGAATGAAATACCTGGGGGATGACTGCGATAGCATCACAGTTACAGTTATATTGAACGACCTAAAGTGTCATTTGGAAAATACATCGTTTAATTTTGTAAAATAATCAGAGTTTACAAAGTATAGGTCCCAAACGATTTCCAAAGTATCAAAATGAGTTTGTTACAATCAAACGATAGTTAAGTGCATAAAATATATGTGAGACGCGTCAACTCAGCGACTCCATGCAAGCCATGATGATATGTCGATACGAGATAAAACATGCTTAAAACAACAACACAAAGGTTGAGTGAAATCCATAGGTTTAATTAAATCGTTTGAACACAATATTCGTAGTGTGAGTTACGTTGTTTCACACTCATCGTTGAAAACAAAACAGAATTTATTTCACTAAGTTCATGACAACCAAAGCGTAAACCTCGTACCAATAGTAATTGGTAAAATCGTTTCATCACAGCCCTAGAAAGTAAACTTGCCAATTTACCTTATTGATTCAGATATAGTGCGTTCGATTTCCCCTAACTGGGTCAATAAGAACGGCAGTGTTAATTCCTATAGGCCTATTCACAATATTCGCGCTCACTCCCAAGTTACTAATGGTGCATGATGTAGGGACTTCAAACATGCCAATAGAATACTTAGTGACAATAAAGCATTTGGATATAACGTACAGTTCAAAATATTTGTGTTCGATTAAAAATAATATAGCATGTATCTCTCCCAAGAGTTTGTAAAACAATTAAGTAATAGAAAGTGGGGCTATGAACTCACCTGATGCAATGAATATGATGACAAAAGTGGATACACTGAAATGAGGTGAAATCTCTAACTACAACCTATGATGAATGATATGATCTATTATGAGCCATGAATTTATATCGTACATGCAAATTCACATGTTATCTATACCACTTGAAGATTTTTGAAAATGAAGTTTATCGTCGAAATATACGCTTATAACATCTCGTCAAGTTATAAAATACTTTACGCGTATTCATGTTGAAACAATATACTACGATAATCGTTTAGTGATAAATTAAGAAATTATAGTTTTTCATCGTAAAATAATACACTTCAACAATTCATGAAAATGACCAATTTTGAGTGATCGTATATTATTCGTTATATCTTCACTTGACAAACGGTTAAACATTTTGGAAAATAGAATAGGCGAACTCATTTATACTAGCAGACATCGTTATCTCAAAAATATTCTATCGATATGAAAAATGGCTCCAAACACGGTCACTTGCGATAACCAATTTGGCCTAGTAAAAATATATAAGTGTTATACTTGTATAGAATAGTTACGATATCCTTATTTAAAACGCGTGTAATTTTGTCGTTATAAGTCCGTTTTCTACGTTTTATATATCCTTAGTTTCGTATTAAAGTATACAAA
The DNA here is from genome assembly GCA_022545495.1 of Chrysanthemum lavandulifolium. Classification (NCBI taxonomy): domain Eukaryota; kingdom Viridiplantae; phylum Streptophyta; class Magnoliopsida; order Asterales; family Asteraceae; genus Chrysanthemum; species Chrysanthemum lavandulifolium. Next base: position 292,076,600 of record CM040238.1, on the reverse strand, counting down.
TTTATTTTTGACAAATCGGCTCATTTAGGTAATGCTTGAAACTCATTTTTGCCTCTTAAATAACTCTTGACAGCTTGCAAATTTTCAGAAAATTAGTTTTCGTCGTTAAACTTGAAAATAACGTAACTTCTTCGTTATAAATCTGTTTTAACCCGTTCAAGCGACCACGGTTTCGTCTTAAAGTATATTTTCTGAATATCTAGCCAAAAATAATCCACGACCTGTCGAAATTTCCAGATTTTGTAAAAATGATCAGACCCAAATCTAGTGTTGTCGAAAATGGTTTTTCTTGCGTAATACTTGTTTCAATCACTTCAAATCAACACCAAATCTATTCTAAACCTACCATACACCTTCTTAGGGTGTCATGGGTTCCTAAACATCATCAACAATGATATGTTTCAAGGGATTGATTATAGGATGTTTAAAACTCAAAATAGGTACTAAAAACAATTAAAATAAACGTTTCTTCCTTGTTTCTTGATCTTGGCCGAATTTTAGAGATGGAATGGGAGAGTTTTGATTTACTTTCACGTTTTCTAAGCGTGAAACTATGTGTTTTTTGGATAATATCTAGTATATTATGAGTATTAAGTAAATATCTAGACATAAGTGTGTAGGTGTACATTTTTATTTGCAAGATATTTTATAAAACTTGGTGAGTCAAGGGGGGGGGGTGGCCGGCCAAGGGGTTATATGGGGAGGGTTGGATGAGTTTTGATATTTAAGTGTATTTTTAGTTAAGTATCATCTGTAATTGGTAAATATAATTAGGTATTAAGTGTAACGTTAACTAGGAATCGATTTTAACAGAACAAAATAAAATATATCGAAGTCATAAAAATTATAAAAATATATTTCTCGCAAGAATTGAGTGAATAAATAATTATCGAGTTGAATTTACTGGCGTCGTAAATATATATATATATATATATATATATATATATATATATATATATATATATATATATATATATATATATATATATATATATATATATATATATATATATATATATATATATATATATATATATAACACTTTATATACAAAATAAATTCAAAACATCGGGTAAACTAATAATATAATTTTTATAGTCTTAAAATGAGTATAAAAATATATTAGGATAATTTTTGGAAGTGTCGGATCAATTATTCAAAATAAATAATTATGCGATAGCGTTTATTTAATAGGAAAAATATACGTTTATGAAATATGCAAACCCATGCATGAAATAATATGAGAATGATATTACTGATGATATGCAGACTAACTCTAGTATATATGAAGTGTTCTCAATGATGTTCCATGAATACGCAGCTTAACCCTCCAGGTTACGCGTATTTGATACTCGTAAACCTAGTTTACGAAAATGATGAATAGTGAATCATGAATAGTGATTTTTCTCCGAGAATGAATAGTATTTCGTGAATAGTAAAATTTTGAAATAACCCTCCAAAATATCAAATCGACTTCAAAAATGATGAATAGTAAATTCCCGAGATGAATAGTAAAATTTTCAGAGTTTGTAAAATGACCTGAAATTACGATTTGTCACACAAACCGCATAAGAGACAAACCGCATCATCAACAAAATGCATAAGACATGGTCAAACGCTTGTCCTGTAAAGCAAACCGCATAACCTGTTATTAAAAATGGCAAACCGCATCTTAAACATTGAATCTGGACATAATATAGGACAAATCGCATTATATTTTAAACCAGACAAACCGTACTGAGAAACATCTTAACAACAGCAGCAGATTCAACCAGCAGCTTAAATACACTGAAACCAGATTCAACCAGTTTCAAACCTGATTCAAACCGGTTTCAAACATAATGAAAACAGCAGCAGCACCAAATCAGTAAGCATCATATAAACCGCAGCTAAAACATCAAACATGATATAACACATGAATCGACCAACAACCAACCAACACTATGTTATCACAACCCACATGAATCAAACCTCATCCAAGAATCACACAAACCGCATCCAAAAATCACACAAACCGCATACAAAAGTGACATAAAACCCATATGAATCATCAAAAACAACAAAACCTAGGCTCTGATACCATTTATAGGATCATGCATATTTTGTTGTTTGATGATTCGGGTGGTCTAGGATGGTGATAATACAAGAAAGCCATGGTTAGAGAGATGAAGAGAGTAGAGAGGGAGTTCAAACAAAAAGGAAAAGGTTAGATTGAAAGAAGCTCCACCCCTTCCAAGGATGGAAGGGGTATTTATAGTTACAACCTACTCGCCCTCCTGTCGGGCTGTGGATCAGGCATATAGTGGGTAAAGACCCGTCCTTCCTCCACGGTGTTACTCTAAGATAATCTATGCTAATAACTAACTAATCAACTACTTAATAATGTAAATAACGATATGTCTACGAGCTAACTTATGCTAGATTATATTTGGAGTGACCGACACTTCACTATGGAATTTCCAATTCCTAACAATAACCTCTTGGGTTGCAAGGCCCATTTGGGTCCAAAAGGGTCCATTCACTTGGTGTTAACACAAAGCCAAGTTCATATAAATAACATTGGGCCAAGGCCCAGTTAACCTAGGTCGTTTGGTTTGGTCAACAGCCCACTCGGGCATTAAATTTCCGTGTTGTCTCGAGTTTACATCTGACTCCAATTTCGTCTTGTTTGACTTTATTTCCATCTTGTATCTATTCATCATACCAGAAAAACAATAAATAACACAAATTAACAAAATAAATAATGAGCAAGTGAACGATGAGCAAAAATGAGAAAGACATATTATTAAAATGAGATGAATTTATAACTCGAAAACATATTTGATTAAATCAAGTGAACTATACGTGTGAGATATAAACCTATGGAGAAAGTTATATACTTATGATTATTGACAACATAAACTTGTAAATATTTAATACAAATATTGGAATGGACATTTAAACTTAATAAAAATTTATTATAAAACTTTTGTCATTAAACGCCACGAACAAATAGAAGTTGTACGCCGGAGTCATTCCCAATTTTCGGCAAATATATCTATATCATGCTTTTATGATAACAAATAGAATGCTTGTATTGTAACTTACATTAAACTTCAAATGTATTTGAATTAAGTCAACCCTTAAAATTTACTTTTACATTACGTTAGACAAATAAATGAGACATGAAAAGTATATATATGTACTTCTAATTTAAAATATATATATATATACAACCTCCGTTCATGGTAATCACATAGACCATTAACGTCCTATTATAAACATACAATTCCTCCGTAGATCATCTTTTGGTCATCATTGAACCAAAGTTGTAATTCCTTCTTTGAGATTCCTTCCATGTCATACCCGCATAAGCCGAAATCCACCCAAATCTTTGTAAATTGTTTTAAGATAAATGATGCCACATAGCAACAACAACAACACAAACATTTAAAAACTTATAAAGTTAGTTAAACTTTATCGAGTCTTAAACATAAAGACTAAATTGCCGTATTAATTAGGTTGCGTGTCGGAGCCGTGCACTATCACCCCTTGATTTAATTCCCTTTGCTCATTTTACTTAAATGATTTTAATTGTTGAAATTGTGCATTTCCATGCATACTATGCTTCATGATTGATAGGTTTAAAGATACATCACACATAGATGTTTTATGGACCATACCAAAATGCTTGACTTACAATATTATGCAGCTTAGCATAAGTCCTTAGATCCCAAATTGCCCTCTTCATGAACCGTCAATTCCTGCTGGGAAGCGCGAATGTTATAAATAGATCTATTGGGGGTGACTCCCCTGTTCGGTTGACCCCGCATGGGTCAAGGCAAAACATATAGCATGTCAAAACCGAGTGTATTGGGATAAAAACTCGCCATGGGCTCCTTATTTGTATGACTACATTTTGCATAGAGAAACTGTCGTAGCTTCGGTTGCATGAACTTAGTGCTAGCGTAATAGATTTAATATATGACATTATATTCGTTGTAATTTACATATACCCTACTTATGGTCCACTAATGAGATTCTTTTATATAAGGTAAACATAAATTTTTATGACATTATGCAAGACATAATCATCATCAAAACCAAATGTTAAATGGTACATTTAAATAAACATATGAACTCACCAACCTCGTGTTGAAACTTTTTAGCAAGTATCTTCAGGTTTTGAGGTGATAGCTTATCTTTGAAGGCGCAAGGAAAAGGCATGGCATGGTCATAGACGACTCTGATTTATGTATTGGGACCACATTTTGATAATGGGCCATTTTTCCGCACTAATCAATAATGTAAACATTGTTTACAAGAATGAATAAAAGTTTATTTATGAAAACAGTTATTCTATGCTTATGTTGTGATATCAATTTAGTAGCACCCCAATACTTGTGTGCTTCCGCTGAGCCATTTTGGGGGTGTTATATCAACCGACCAATAAAAGATAACTAGGGAGTAATAGTATCTAAGCGAACACATCTTTAATCATCATACGAGCACACTTCAATTAAGCGTAAAACTATCCGTAGTAATTAGATAATTAGTTAAATTAGATAATTAGTTAAGTAGAGAAAATCGGTAGAAGTACCACCCCCAATCATATACCACGAGATTTTACCTTCGCTTTCTAAAAAGAACATAAAAAAGAATAAAAAGAATCATCCTCAACCCCACCTTCTCGTCATATATTTCTTTCTGGCATTCTTATTCCCCTAGAGAATGATGTCAATCCCCGAGGCTTACCCCATACTACACTACAAAGATTAGGTTCACTGCTTAGAGGGTTGAAAAGCTTGCTCGTAGAAAAGGAGTTTTTCTCAACCCCGAACCCTGCTATAAGTTTTTGGCACCGTTGTCGGGGAATAGAATAGCTAGTTAGACTTCTATCTCATTTAGGTTCCCTTTCTTGATTCCTATCAAGTAAGATTTTTTTTCTCATTTTCATTAGCTTCCTTGTAATGCTAGCACCAAGATCGGCCTAGGCTAAGCATTCAACTATTCCTTGAAAGTCACACTGAATGAGAAACTTGTCGGGGTCTCCAAGTTTTTTGGGTAACTTTTTGAGGAGAATCGCTGAACAATGCTCATTTAATAGGGTTTTAGCGAATTCAAATAAATTTTCCTTATTAGTCAGAAAATTCTTAATCGTCGAAGCAAATTTAGGCATAAGAAAAATAGCATCCGCGAAGCTAATATCGAAGTGTAAATCTTGAAAGATTTGGAAAAATTTCTCCATTTGATTGTTAGCTTTTTCGCGGAGCTTTTGATCATTATGTCTTGAAAGGTATTAACAGTTTAGGATTAGTCTTCGGAGTACTAACGGGAGAAACTTTGGGCTCTGAAACTTGGACACCCGGAGGTTGGACGTTTTCGGTACCTCCCTTATTAGTAGGAGGCACCGTGTCCTTTGTCACCTCGGTTTCACGTTCTACGACTTTAGGGAGAGAAGAAGAAGTAGTAGGAATCGTAGGTCCATCATAAGCAACACCACTTTGGGTAGTGATAACTTTCATGTCACCTCTCGGGTTAGCAACGGTATTGCTTGGAAGAGATCCCAAACTCGAGGTTTGATTCATTTGCAAAAAACTACTCATCATATTCTTAAGCTCATTTGTCCCTCTCGAAACCATGAAATGAGTTTGATGTAACAAGTTGAACTAAGCCTGTTTTTAATTCAAATTCTCGGAAAGAATCGGTGGTAAAACAATAGCATCTCCGTAACCCTCGGTGATGCTTGGAGCAATTCTGACATAATACGCATATCCGCCATAATTGGAACGGGATCTTCAACAATAGTACGTAACTCGGGTACGTCTCTTTGTTTATGATTACGTCTACTATAACTTTGATTCGGTATTGTGGGAGATTTATTGATTAAATTTGATTGAGAACGAGTGCGCATGCACAAAAAACAAAAGAAAAATAAATTTTTAAAGAGAAAATATTTTTGGGTTTTTATTTTTAGAAAAATGGAATAAACAGATGTTTTTGTAATCGATTAGCCAACCGGTGCTCGGTAGCTCTTTAGAATCACTCACAAGGAAGCGGAGTAGAGGGAAAGCATGGAACTTTTAAAAACCTTCTCCTTTCGGGACGAAGTTCGTTGGATCGTCCCTTCTTATACCTCTATTATAGTAAGCAATCTAAAGGTGATCCGACGTAACAGTTGACTTTACGATTTCTTTTGTTGGTTTTTTTTTAATTTTTTTGGTATTTTATTTACTTTAGGAAAAGTATTTGTGATTTTTTAATTTTTTTTGGGTTTTTATAAGAAAACTAGCTTCATAGCCCGCCCGGATGGGCGGGCTAGCTTCATGAGTTTACTTGATGTAGTTTAACAGGACGTAAACAAATATCGAATGAAAATCTCTTAGGCACATAAATTGGAAGACAAAAAATGAAATTGTTAATGTATCTTATGTAAAAATAATAATGAAAGGTATGAGAAACAACTGAATTAGATGGTACATATTAATAAACTAAATAAAACTTGTTCATACACAACTTTTGTTATATACATTGTATTTTCACCGTCTTTATAGAAACAAAGACCGTTGTAAACGTTGTTTGTTGTCTATTCTAAAAAAGACATTGTTTGTTATCAAGTTTGTGTAATTGTAGTATGTGTAGTAACATATATGATGTAGTCAAGCCAATTGTTTGGATCTTTGTTAATAAGAGATCACCCAACCATCATCGTCATTATCTCCTGAACGTCATGCTAGTTATTCTCTCTACAACCAACATCACCACAAAACATAACCCAATTAAATAAAAATATGCTTTCGAAAAACCAAAATCACATACATACAACCACAAGTTCTATAATTCGGTCGGCTGAACGATCAAGTTCTCCCCTCAACGCAACAAAGACGCGTCATACATGACGAGGGTAATAAGGTGGATGCGTGGTTGTCCATGGCCTTATTAGTCTTACAAATTACAATGTTGGTTTCAATGCAAGTTTTTTTTTTTTTTTTTTTTTTTTTTTTTTCGTTTGGAAATTGAAGTAAGACAAAAAAATTAGAAACTTAAAAAAAAAGTAATGCTATTTAGACCTTCAACACAAGCCTAAATATATACCTAATGCTCAAAAGGTATTATTAGTTCTATTAAATACAATGTAGGAGGTACTGTTTGGATTTGCTCTGATGAGTTAGTAAAAATACAATAAATTGATAAGCTTACCCATAAAATTAGGATTATATGATAGTTAGGGGGTGTTTGGGACTGCGTAATAGGATTTTCATTGGCTTTCCTCTAATTCGTAGCACGTTCCACAACATGAGGAACACTAATCGGTATGTTAGAGTGGTTCGTGTTTGTTATATCAGTTAGTCGAGGTCTTCCCCTACGTCGTAGCGCATATGATTCACGGTCACCTATAAATTTCAAGAATGATACTAGATCATATAAGAAATGGTTGATAATCAAAATATTTATATAATAGTATAATAAAAGTATAGAAATCATATTGTTTGGTGTTGACGAACTATCGTTTGGTATTGCATTGTTCTCTTTGTCTGGCAGCCTTTTTTCCATGGACATGAGATACTTGACTATTTTGGTGAAGTCTTTGGTTTGGGATCAGTCTTATTTTGATGAAAACTTTAATACTGATTATTTATAATTTTTAAAATGATATTCCTTAAACTTTGTAGTTTCCTAAAAACATGGAAGTCAATCATCTTCCAATTTTATATCCTATTAATTTGCATTTTCATTGATGACAGTTACATGTAAAATCTTTAGCACTATCTTCTATTGAAAAAGTACAATGGTCTCATTGGTAATTAAATTTGCAGTCCAATATCATTAGCATTCTGTTACAAAAGTGATAATAGCTATTTGACTGTCGGAGTGGAATTATCAGAAGAACGATGCACTAAACATTTTTCTGCGAAAACCATTTTGTCATACTGATTATGCTTAAACATTTTGTCATAACATTTTCTAAATCAATTTTAGTTTTGAATTTTCATTTGTTCAATTTTAATACAATCTTTCTGAGATTTGGGGATTATAAAATTTGGTAGCTTGTCTTTTTAGTCCATATTTTTGTGAATTTTTCTAAGTAGCTTTTGAGGAGCTTATTTTAGGCTGCACATCTGTGCATTGCAATCCACAAAACAGATAGTTTTAAGGTTGCATAGAGATCCCATAGTTTTGAAGGCTTTGTCCATCTAAGCAATGAACCAAAGATAGCACCTCTCTAAAACACAAGCCAGTCTATCAATATCAGCATGGGAAATAATACTTTGCAGCTAATGCATAATGAACATTTTGGGAGGATCTGATATATCACTAAGTTTTTAATTTTAATACACATGGGTTTTCCTATTGTTAGAATTATAATATAGTTTGAGTACCAACATCGTAGTGAGGTTATGCTGCTATTTGTTAGTGGGTTGTCCTATTTCTGTGTTCCCCTTTAGGGTACATTTTTAAACTTATAAATATGTTTCTACTTATATTATAGCTTTCACAATGAGAAGCCACTCCAAAATGATATCAGGGATTCCACAAAATGTATATGACAATCGGCTAGAGGTAGTGAGTATTCCACATAATGTAAGACTTTGTCATTTGGCCACATGGTTATTACAGATAATGCCTTGACCAGATAATGCATTGGGCAGGGTATTCTTTTACAGGACTGTCAAAGTATGTATTTTTGTGTTACATTTTCAGGTACATTTTTAAACTTATAAAAGATGTTTCTACTTATATTATAGCTTTCACAACCTGTTGCCACTCCAGAATGATATAAGACCTTGTCATTTGGCCACATGGTTATTACAGATTCTGCCTTGATCACCGTTGTTGATGCTTCTGTTTGGAATCCAAAGAAATCTCCATTAAATGTCCATTAGAAGGGGTTCATCCACAACCAAAAGACTCTTGATAGGATTGAAGCTGATGCCCATCCGCTCACATTCGATGACTTATTCAGCTCATCAACCCCTGATACTTTAGCCTTACCATTACTAATACCATGACCATTTCCAATTAGTGATTCAGATTCTGTTGTCACTATGATTCCAGTTAGTAAACATTTTTCAAATCATCATTTTAGTGTTTGTCAAAAATAATATTGTCAATTTACATGTATTCGTTAACGGTATCTTTCTCAAGTCTACTAAAAAGTCCAAGTAAGATATTTGAAAACCTGGCTTCTCCACACCTCCAAACATTTGGAGATAAATGCGGCCTGAAAGATAACGGCCTTTAAACATCTCCAAGCTCTTGTCGAAAATGCTGAAACGTGACAAGTTTCTGAAAAGGTATCAAAGAAGAAACTGGATTTCTCACCTCACAAAGACAGTTGACCAGTTTCATGAAAGAGAACACGATTTGTTGCAGCTTATAGACTCGCTTTGACCTTGACTTTGACTCATTTCCTATGATAGTAACATATCCATGCATACATATCTAGTAATAACAATGGATACTGTAAAAATCAAGAGTAAGCACTATAGTTTTTATCAGTATTTTTACCAAAAGTGGCATGTTTAGCTTGTTCCCTCTGGTAGAATTTGACAACTATTGCCTATTAAAGTTCCAAAATGGCAGCCGGTTCAAGTTATTACAGACTCCCTATTTATTATCAGGTCTTCAAGATAGCAAGCTAAAGTTCAAACTAATATGCTAATGTATAAGCGAAGGACAATTTATTATTTTAACACAATACAAATAAATCTACAACTGAATGTTATAGAAACAAAACCTCTATTCAAAAAAAGATTCAAGCTATGAATGCATAACAACATATTACAAAAATCTCCATCCAAGAATGTAGGAATTCTTCATAAATTCTATAAACTGTATTTGCATATTTCATAATTCCTTTATTTAAACCACTATGACCAAGACAATATAATGATGATCAAAAACTAACATGTGCGTCAGTACATAGGCTAAATTGACATTTTCCGTCGAGCAGCAGCCTTGGTTCGAGAGCAAGTTTAAATCTCAGATCCAATAGCTCTATTCTAACCACTTCATACACCATCTGGACATTCTCTTGGGGCGCCAAAACATCTCTAGCTTCATTGGCATCTGTCGCAAAGTGACTTACAATTTCTTATCAAAAGTAGAGGCGCATGAGTATATACTTACTCTATCAAAATACTATAAAAGTAAAAAGGTCGGGATAACTCAGTTTAAGCGTAATATTCTACAGAAAAAAAAAGAGACGCGCATCAAGTATGCAATAACATTCGTGGGCAGCAGGGGTGGCTATTTTGGCTTGCATACAAATCAATGGGTATATTTGGATCATATGTTATCTGTAATGGGTCAAATGGATAATATGAATGATTTAACTAAAAAATAGTCAAACGGGTTAGAAATTGTTTGAAATTTATTCCATATTGCATAAAACCACAACTATATTGCTTTCTTAAAAAAGGTCAGCCTTTCTTTCAGTGTAAAAACTTTATTCTTTTGTAATCATATATAGCTTATGGTTTACCAAACTCAGCGTAGCTCAAATCACTAAAGAATTCGTTTTCGGCTTGAATCCATTTTTTAACGCGTCTATAACTCATGTTACACCAGTTTTTGTTGTAGTTCTGCAACTCATTTTGTATAAAAGTTAGTACGTGTTTTTTGGCCGCATCCACAATGAAAAAATACGTACATAATAATAATTTTGGTAGCAGTAGTAATAATCCATAATAACAAAAGATTGTAACAGATAAAATTTATAGGTATCTCTATATAACTAAAGTTATTACTTATACGGATAAAAAAAATAAAAAATAAAAAATAATAAAATAAAAATTACGGAATATAAATACTATCATACCTATAGACTACTGTTGTGCTGATCTGAAGTAAAGCACAACCTTGATGCAAAAATTTTAACCCACTTGTAAGAAGCTTAAACCCACTCACCAACGCCATGTGTTATCAAGCATCGGATCAATTTCGCTGATCAAAGTAATTTTCTGGTCCTTTTGTAAGGCTGTAACAATGAGAATATTTATAGGTAAGCCATATTATAAAGATTGAATTTGGATCAAAATTAAAATAACTATCAATAAGGTATCGTAGCACCATATTTGTATAGTTCAAAACACATGAATCTATACATCAGCCATATCACTTAGAAACATATAGTAATTGATTGCAATTCACATAACTTATCCAATTCACTTAACTTGTTCAATTATTGAAATGGTAAGTGCACGGATTAATTGAGATTCAAACAATTAGCAACAAACTTATTCTTCAAAACACCTTTTTTACACTTAGCTCTACAAGTATGCCCAAAATGCTCTTTTCCAATTTCTTCCCCCAACTAATATTTCACCCGAAAATTCGTCACAAACCCAAAATTCTTATCCAAAGGCATCACTTCGTGTGTTCTATCAATCATGAACAAACAAAAACCCCCAAAATCGAAACCTTAACTCCTGTGTTGCATCAATCATGAACAGACAAACATTAACCCAAAATAATACCCAACCGTAGGTCAATATTCACCCATAGAAACACTGACTCCATCCAACCCTACACTTATGATGGAAAAAAAACACAAAAAATGTAATTCGAATCTAAACACTAAAAAACCACATTGCAAAAATACATATTTAAACTTAATAGAAATCATAATAAAGGCTTCTAATAATGCAAATTTATTAACCATAAAAAAATAAAATTGAATACAAAATACGAAGAAAAAAAATAAGAATCGAACCTGGCGAATTGGGTGATTTCTGGTAACCCATTTTCGAACCAAATCTGGAACTGCTAACTAGGTTAATGGCTGATTTCTGGTAACCCATTTTGGAACCCTTAGGAAACCTTTGCATTTTTTTCCGATTAACTTTATGTTACAAAATACAAATTGTAGGTGTGATTTAGGGTTTACTTTGTAGTTGGTATTTATAGATATATAGTAGGGTTTTGAAAGGCAGATTGATGATTTGATGATTATGATTGTGAAATTGAAATACTCCGTGATTTTCTGTCATGATTTTGAAAATCATATAATCAAAACCCCGGATTATCCTCAGTTAAATTGATTTGATGATTCTTCTGTTTTGAAATTTTTTTTGAATGTGCGAATGAAATGGGGAGGTTATGAAGAAGTGTTGACTGGCATTGAATTTTTAATGAAAAAGTTGCATATATGAGTATAAGGTGAAGTATATTACTTTGGAAGTAGAAGATGATAAACAAATATGTGTATTGCCTCAGTGGATGAGGCTTGAGCTGTGAAAGTTGAGACCCATGTTCGAATCTTGGCTGTGGCAATAATTTTTTTTTATAATGTATCCGGGACAAGTGCCATGGTGGCATTTCCACCTCATCATAGAGGCGCCATGTCATCATTAAAATGCCTAGTAAGCATTATACATGTGTCATGCTTAGTCCCATATATATGTATAGATATTCACTAAAATAAGCAAGTAGCTTTACGGGGAAGGATCTTCAAATCACTAATTTTCAAACGTAACTCGATATTCGTTAACACACCTCCCCGGTAGCGGCGCCAAAAATTTGGTGTTCGTTTTATAATATATATGTGTATATAATAGCAACACTCAAGCGACCAATTTAGTCAATCCGCTCTCTAACCGAGAGTAAAAATCCCAAATGGTCAAAGAAAGTCAAACTATACATATCTCCAAAAGTATTTGATATTCCCAGGTCGTTAATGTCCCAACGCAGTGTGAAATAGAAAATCGGATTCAGTTCGTGATCGGGTCATTGAATAGTCGAGATATTTTGGATATTGGTACTTAAAATAAAATTTATAAACTAGAAAGCACATATAAGCGCATAAATCAAGAAAACAAAGCAAGAATAAGTCCTAACGCAATTTAAACTAAAAACGAGCTCTTACGGGGGGACTTAACGAGCGTTAAAAACCAAATTATCAAATTTTAACCCTAAAAGTGCAAATTTATTTTTTTAAAGTCCTAAATGATTAAAATAATTTTAGAAAAAAGATTTATAATTTTATGATTTTTATTTTATTTATTATGAATTAAAAACACTTTTAGTCTAAAAATATTATTGAAAATACTAAACGAATGTAAAAATATCTGAAAAAAATGCTGAAAAGTACTTAAGGAGATAAGGAATCTAGGAAAAATAACACTAGTGAAACAGCTTATAGAAATAAGCTGATATTAAGCTAAAAGGGTTGATTGGCAAAACTGCAAAAAAACAAGTTGGTTAAGAAATAAGTAATGCAACCTTAGGAACGTAAGTCCCTAGGGCGCAGATGGTTGAAGTGTGTGTGTTGAGTGGTTGAGACTGGGTAGATGTCTCAGGTTCAAGCCTAGCTCACCTCTAGCCTCCCCTGTTCTAACTTTTTATTTTTGCAAATCTTATTTATAAAACTTGAAAATAAGCTGAAAATAGACAACTTTTGTGAAGGCAAAATTTTTATAAACTTTAAAATAAGCTGGAAAAAGCTTATTAAGAACAACAGATTGCTAAACAAAGATAGAAACTAAAAAGCTAAACTAATTTTAAGCACAAGCTTCTATAAGCTTGTGCTTGACTCAAATAAGCTTTTAAAACCTTAAAATAAACCTAATAAGCATTTCTGCATTCTAATTAGCAATTCTAAATAAGCAAAAAAGTCAAATCCTTAAATAAGCAATTTAGTCTTAGCTGTCACTAAAACACCCTGAGTAGACACATTCAAGCTATCAAATAGGCTACCAAGACAATAAGCTAATCTATCTAAATCTGAACACAACATAGCTGATGCACCCAAGATCTCACAGAAGCAATTGCAGACAATTTGAGCTTAATTTTGGGCTTAAAAATAAGCTGATAAAATAGGACAGTTGAGGCTTTTAATGATTTTATAAGAACTTGCAGACATGAACCATTACTTTCTAAGCTAAAAATAAGCTACCAAAAGCTAATTAAACAAGCTAAATCTTTAAAACATATTAAGGTTACCCACTAGTGAACACATAAAAACAATTTTTAAAGATTCTTTACTAATATTGAACTTAAAAATAAGCTATGAACAAAGGACAATTACAATACTTGTTTTTGGCTTTTCTCAAAAAACTTGCAGACTAAAAATTATGACTCAAAACCTTTTTCAATTCTAACCAAAAGAAATAACATGAATTGTGGACTGATTTTGAGCACAAAACTTAACATTAAAATCCTTTTAAGCAGTTTAATCCAAATAAGCTGATAAATCAGTTTTAAGACTATGAAATTTTGAAAACTAAACTAAAAGATTTAGAACTTTGCAATGATTTAAACTATTTAAAAACTACCAAATAAACTAATTATAAGCTAGACAAAGTTGGCTTAATAGCCAAAACAAGTTTGGCAGACTTAGCTTTTGGCTAAGTCTGCTAAACCAAACACCCCTTTAAAAACTGAAATAGCTTTTTTAAACTGATATAACCTATAAAACTTGTAAAGACAAAAACTTATTAAGATGGCTACAAAGATTATAAAACACATATTAAGACACATATAAGCAGTTGATAAGCTATAAAACTAATTAGACATATTCTTGGATTTTTTATATGAAATTCAATGAAAACTTAAACCAATGAGCTTTAAACTTCAAATTAACAACTAAAAGTAATAATAAACAATAATAAGTAGATTTAAGCAAAAAAATAGCAAATAAGCAAATCTAATAAGCAATAAGCAGTTTTAAACTAAATATGAGGATTTAAGACTTATACCTTGATCCTTGCTTAACAAGGATCAAATAAGCTCGAGGAGCTACTATACAAGCTCTAACTTATCAAATGATAAGCTGGTAAGACCCTATAAGCCCTTCCATTTCTGGCTTATCTTCCAAACAACTTATTTTGATTCTTAAATCAGACTATGAAACCAAAATACTTTAAAATCAAACCACACTCAAGCAAGCTATTGAAAAGCTTGTTTGAGTGTTTGTAAACGTAGTAAGAGCAAGTTTGAGCTTACTAACAACTTATTTAACCAAATGATGACATTATTAAAGCATAAAGGTAATTTGAAATTTTTTTAAGATAAATCAAACTTTTATTAAAACTTTGAAGGTTTACAATACTGGAAAATGAAATATAGCTTAATAATAAAACTAAATAAGAACTAAATAAGCTAAAAAAAGACTAAAAAACTGGATATCTTGAGTGTTGGTGAGGAGGTCCTTTTATACGGGCCTGAGGATCCTTCTAGGTCTTCAGGAGTGTCCGAGATCTCTAATCTTGACCCTTTGATCAATTCCAATCATTAACAACCCTTGGATTGAGTGCCACCTCTCTTTAACCAATCAGATGCTTAGGGAATGCCAGCGTGTTCACTGAGGCGTCATATCCGTGACATGTCAGCTGTGCTTCTAGAAGGGATAAAAGTACTTAAGTTGGGGTTAATTTAGGTGACGGGATGCAGGGGTAAAAAGGATGAAGAAGGGTGAATAGTAACTTCTGGGTTTGGCGCGGTTGACTTATTTGACTGGGATGGGTATGGGTTGGACGGGTATATTAGTTTTGGGCCATGGGATGGATTAAAAGGGTTTATTAATTGGGTAGGATTATTAGTAATAGGTTTAGTTATAAAAGGGATTTAACAAAAGTTAGATAGGGACTAACTTTGCAAATTTCTTAGGACTAAAGGTGAAAAGATTTTTAAGGACTTATGGTGAAATGTATTCACATCAGGGTTAGGTTTTAAAGCTTAGGTTTAAAGGTTGATAAAAAATGTAGCATTTCTCCCCCGGCTCCAGCTTTTCACGCTCTTTCCAATCTTGTGCTCGTTTTTGTCCGTTTTGTCTTTCTTTTTGTCAATTTCTTATATCTCATAGCTACACATACACAAACACAAAAACAAACATATATTTGGGGTCTTTTGAGTCCGTTTTTTATAAAGAAAAGGTATGTGAAAACACACATACCACAAACACTTTAAAACTTTTAGGCTTATCTAAACTTCATCGAGTCTTAAACCTTAAAGTGTAAACTAAACTTGCCATTACTAATGTAGGTCAAGTGTCGGTCCGCACACTTACACTATTTGACTATACTCTTTTTAGACTGCTTTACTGAGGTGAATTCATAGCTCTCATTTTATTTGAAATATTTTGGGGAGAATACATGCTCTGTTACTTATAAGCTTTAGCTGTTTTACTTAAATACGTTGCTCGTTTACTTAAATACATTACTCGTTTTGTGTCAAATTCATGTTTCATTACTTGAATGCAATAGTCGCTTTTCTTATGGACACAAGCACTTAAACAATTACGGATTGCCTAAGTTACCACTATTGCCATAAAGTCCCCACACATAATGAACAGTAAATTAGGTTGTAAGCGTGAATATTGTGAATAGATGTATTGGGATTGAACTCCCCGTCCATAGTAGGATAAGCTCTACTGATAGGATTCGGACGGACGCATAATTATTTGAGGTATTACTGGGTGTTTTGGCAAGGCACCTATTGGGGAAAATTTACACACATAATACCCAAGGCTTCGGTTCCATGAGCTTAGGGCAATTTTATTTACTTTTCATATGACAAAACTATCATACTATCCGAAAACTTGTGTTCCGTGACTTGACTTCAAATTTAATTAAACCTATGAACTCACAAACAATATGTTGACCGTTTTAGCATGTATTTCTCGGTACCTAATTTTGGCATGGTTCAAGATTCATGAAGTCTCATTTAGACGTCATTCTCTATAACTTGATCTCTGTATTATGAAGTAGCACCCCAGTGACGATGCCTTCCGTTGCGGTATTTTTGGGGGTGTTACAAGTTTGAGCGAGTATTCTACCCAAGCAAAAAACCTGCTCCAAGAAGAGGGTCGCTCATGAGCAAAACACCTTAAGTAAAGCTTCTAGGCAACAGTTAACCATTTCCATCTTACCATCAGATTGTGGGTGATAAGGGAGGCCCATACGTAGTCGGGTTTGACTAAGACAGAACAACGCTTGCTAGAAGTTGCTTAGAAAAATGATATCTCTATAAGATATGATGCAACGAGGCATACATTGTAATTGTAAGCGAACGATTTCCTTACAAAAAAGTGCAGCCACTGACTTTGCTATAAATGGGTGAGCCAGTGGTAAAACGTAAAAGTGACTGTATTTAGTCAATCTGTCAATCACAACTAGCGGTATCAACACCTCCTGATTTCGGAAGCCCAACAATGAAGTCTAGAGAGATATCTTCCCAATCACGACACGGAATCGGTAGAGGGTGTTGTAGACCAGTCGGAGCAGGTGTTTGGTATTTGTTGTGTTGACATACCAAGAAATTTTGCACAAGAACTTTTAAATCACTCTTCATTTTTGGCCAAAAGAAATTTTCAGAGAGGTGCTTAAGCATTTTAAGATAACTACCATGCCCTCTTGTTAATGAATCATGGCACTAAGACAAAAGTTTCTTTCGCAAGGACGACCCATCTGGGATAACAAGACGATTCTGAAAGAACTGTTAGTTCCCAGTGACTCATATCCAGTGGAAACCTGCACTCACTTTCCATGACCAGTTAATCGAACAATTATCTATAGAGTTTTAGATTCTTTTAGCGACCACTTTTATGTATTAGTCACGAAAAACTATCTATCACTTTAAAGGGAAAATTCTTTTTGTTATATTTCTTCTTCTCCACTAGATCTACTATGCCATCTTTTTCAACAAATTAACTGACTTCTAGTTAATTTCTTGTTATTAGCAAGAATGAATTCTAATTGGCATATTCATATAAGTGTCCTTTTTGTAACAGCAGGAGTATAAAGCCATATGCCTGAGAGAATACGGCTGTATGCTATACTAGTGTATTATGTACAGGACCATAAAGCCATATGCCTGGGAGCATAGGGCTGTACGCTTTATATATACATTAAAAAAAATCCAGTCCAGAGTCGGGCGTTACAAGTTTCTAACACCTAACTGTATATATTATAGAAAGGTAGCAATCTTCATTGATATACCTTATTTCCTTATCAAATAATAATCTACAAAATAATTTAAGACAACAAAACGAAACATAAAAAGTTCCTTAAACTTTATGACTTATGACTTGACATCATACAAAATTGATCAAGCATTAAGTTACCGATACACGCATCTTCATCCAAAGTCGATCATCCACTGACAATAAATCTTTGACATGGCGCATTGTTGGCCTTTCCTGTGGGTTGTAGTTCAAACATGCCCTTGAGACATTCAAAATTAAATGAGCTAGTTTCTCAACTAGAGGTGATGGTCATGCGAATCAAATCTATCTCCTACATTGGCCAGCAATAAATCATCAGTCGACATTGTTGGTAGACATGATATAAGTTCTCCAGGATGCTTTCCCATAATGACTTCGACTGCAACAACTCCAAAACTATACACATCACATTTCTCTGTCGCTACCATCGTATAAGCAAGCTCTACAATGAAGGGAGCAGGACAATCCAAAAAAAGTTGTTATATAATTTGAGAATAAGTATGTATCGTATATATAACTTTAAAATATATGCCAGTTACCTGGCGCAATATAGCCATAGGTGCCTACAACCGCAGTCCAATTGGATGAATCCAGCTTTAGAAGCTTCGCTGTTCCAAAATCCGAGATATGTGCCTCATAATCAGAATCGAGAAGAATGTTAGCTCCGAAATGTCTCTATGAATGATAGGAGGTGTACAATCATGGTGCATATAAGCCAAACCATTCGCTATAGCCCTAACAATTTTACCCTTTTCAGCCAATCCATTTCCGTTGCTGTGATATCGCTACTTAAGAGTGATTTTAGACTTCCCTTCTCAAGATATTCAGTAATCAAAAATGAGTGACGAGCATGGAAGCAGTATCCATAGAGTTTAACTATGTTTCTGTGCTTTATGTTTGTTAATGCTCGTACCTCATTTAGGAAGCCTATGTGATCGTCATTCTCAGATGATGAATGGAGTTTCTTGACAGCTACTAAATTGTTGGGTTGTAATTCAGCTTTATACACAGTACCATATCCTCCGATCCCAATACAATATGCATCATCAAAATCATTTGTTGCCTTGATGATTTCATCATACATAGCCTGTCCATCAAAACTTGTTATTGAGAAAAATTTGCCACCTTCTTCGCCTGATGGTTCCTGTGGAGAATTTCTCTTTCTACGTCGATAAACGATGAGGCCACACATGCATAAACCAAGTAAAAGAGCCGCAAAAAGTGGGACCGTAATTACAAGGATGAGCTTATGATGAAAATGATTATTTTTTTTCATTATCTTTTGATTTTCACAAAGTTTCAAACCTGTAACATTTCCACACAGACCATCATTCCCTTGTAATGCTTCTCCAGACACATTTAGAAATACAGCATAAGGGGGAAACGGACCTGTGAGCTCATTGTAAGACAGGTCGATATCAATCCCTCTAGGAAAGTTACTGAAACTATTAGGAATAGCACCAGATAGCTTATTGTGAGAAAGATTCATCACTACGAGACTTTTTAAACTTCCAATTTCTGATGGTATCTCTTCTGTGAGTGAATTCCATGATAAATCAAGACCATTGAGTTGACTTAATTTACCGATCTCCGATGGGATCTTTCCGCTGAGTTTGTTATTACTAAGATATATGCTGTTGATTTGTACCCAATCAACAATATATCTTTGTAATGACCCATTTAACCTATTTTTGGAAAGGTCAAGAGTAAGGAGGCCATGCAACGATCCAAGCTCTTGAGGTATAACACCTGAAAGGTTGTTGTCGCTCAAATTTAAATTTAACAAACTTCTCATCTCCCCAAACTCCTTTGGAATTTGACCAACCAAGTGATTAGAAGAAATATCAAGCACTTGAATTGAATTTCCAAACTCTGGTGGTATGCTACCACTGATGTTGTTAAATCCCATCATTAATGTAGTCAAATTCTTGGATTTACCCCAGTTATGAGATAGTTGCCCATAAAATTTATTATGACTGACATCAAGGAAATTTAAGCTTGGGTAGACACCAAAACTATTCGATATATCTCCACTAAATTGATTAAATTCAAACCTTGCTCTTATTAAGGTGGAGCAATTCCATAGCCCTCTTGGAATAGGACCAGAGAGTTGATTAAAACTTAGAGATAATCTTTGAAGCTTTCCCCCTTGGCACAAATCATCAGGCAATTGGCCAGACAACTGATTTTTGTCCAGCTGTAGAGTAACCAATTGTAGACCTCCGATTCCTTGTGGTATAGGACCGGATAACTTGTTATCACGAAGATACAGAATCTGAAGGCTTGTCAGGTTTTTTAACCATGAAGGAATTGAACAATTGAGTTGATTTTCACCCAATTGTAAATTAGTCAGAGACTTCAAATTCCCTAATTCAATTGGAATGGGTCCAGAGAGTTGATTTGCCAACAACAAAAGGAGTTTCAAAGACGTCAAATTACCCAACGATGAAGGAATTGAACCATTGAGTTGATTTTCGTTCAAGGCTAATGTAGTGAGAGACTTCATATTCCCTAATTCAATTGGAATGGGTCCAGAGAGTTGATTTCTGAACAGAGAAAGGATATTCAAAGACTTCAAATCACCCAACGATGAAGGAATTGAACCATTGAGTTGATTTTCACTCAAATCTAACCCAGTTAGAGACTTCATATTCCCTAATTCAATTGGAATGGGTCCAGAGAGTTTGTTTTTGTACAAATAAAGGATTTTCAAAGACATCAAGTCACCCAACGATGAAGGAATTGAACCATTGAGTTGATTTTCGTTCAAGGCTAATGTAGTGAGAGACTTCATATTCCCTAATTCAATTGGAATGGGTCCGGAGAGTTGATTTGTGTACAGATAAAGGATATTCAAAGACGTCAAATCACCCAATGATGAAGGAATTGAGCCAAAAATATTGTTGTTGTGGAGGCTTAGCTTCTCAAGTGAGACAATATTCTTTATTTCTTGTGGGATTGAACCAGTTAAATTGTTTGTGTAAAGATGCAAAATGGTTAACCGGCTTAGTTTACCAATGGTATGTGGAATTACACCAGAGAACTGATTGGTTGAAAAATTAAGATAGACAAGTTTGGACAGGAGTCCGATTTCTGGTGGGATGGGACCAAAGAAGCTGTTTACACTAAGCTCAAAATGTGTAAGATTGCCTAGAATAATGAACGGGAGCTGGTGAAGCGTACCTTTTAACTCAGACTTCGAGAGGTTCAACATATTAATGTTCCCATCAGCGTTGCATGCAATTCCAAACCAAGAAGGGCACGAACTGGGTGCACTAGTATTCGCTGTAAGGGGTGTCCAAGAAGATAAAACTTGGGAGTTGTTTGTGATTTTAAGGCTTGCTTTCCATTTTAGAAGAGCATTTGCTTCCTTAAAAGAAGCAGAAGTAAAGTTTGCTACAAATGAGAGAGCAACGAGTAGTAGAGCTAGAAATAATTGTAAGAACTTTGAAGAAGTGATTGCTTGCTTTTGCATGTTTTTTTTCTATGAAGTGAAGGTTTCCGTGCCTTTATTTATACTTGGGCTTTCATAAATTAAATTTTAGGTGGTGTCATATTATTCCAGATAAAAAATACGCCAATAAAAAAAATATATAAGAAAGCATGCACAAGCAACTCCAAGACAATGATCAGCCAAAAGAAGAAAAATTGTACAAAATTAACATAAGATCAACCATTTTGTAATCTTTTATCGACGACCACCTCACCAACCTTACCTGTAAAGAATACGGGCATGTTCTTTTTTTATTGCTAATCGAAATTGTATTGACAATATGATATATGAGTACTTTTTCTAATTCGAGCATAACACTTTAAATCGTCAATAATACGGGCATTTTTTTTCTATTTTTTTTTAATTGCTAATCAGCGATGACCTCCCCATACCTACCCACATAATCCAAACTGTATTGACAATATGGTATATGAGTACTTTCTTCTAATTGGAGCATAAAATTTTAAATGTTATCAAAATTAAATTTCAAAAACTATGAATGATACCTTGTGCCAAAATAACTCTAAAAGAACTGAAAAATATAGAACATGCCAACCCTTTATATGTATGCTCAATCTACATAGGAAATTCCAGTAGCAAAGAAAAGAAGCAAATATACTACAAAAGCCGAGACATGTAACTGTGTTCTTTAAACCCTAAACCATTTATGTCAACAACCTACAAGTACCTTATACAAAGAAAACGCAACATGCATGGAGAACAAATAAACTTCGTATATGATATATCATGGGTTGGTACTGGACAACCAAATATCATTATCTGCAAAAGAAATTTTAAAAAAAAAGGACATACAAATTTCAAGTTTGATTGAACATATTCAGTAAAAGAAAATTTGGTTTGTAACCTTTGGTAGATAAGTGATGATGGCAAAATCGAAATCTCATATTACCATATCAAGGGCAGGAGAGAATATTCAATACATCACCAATTGACATTTCATATTCAAGTGAGAGCTTAATTAGATGACAATTTTAAAACAGATTTGGATGATTTACTTGTTGTTTTGGTACTTTTGGGATCCGAGAATCACAAGCTTCCCTTTTCTATTGAGCATTCTTTACAAACTCTTTCTCAGGTTTAACATTGACATCTTTTATTACACACTAAAATTTCATTCCAACTAACTTACCACACACTTTTATAAAACAAAATTGCGACCAGCTATTTTCACCTAATATACTTGTCATATAACATCAAAATTAATTATTTAGCTATTTTTAAATATGTTAATTTGTTAAAAAAGATGGCATAGACCCGAGACGAAATAATCTAACAAAAGAAAATCCCTAGAGAGTGACATCAATTTTTTAATTACTAATAAAAAACAAGTGGTCACAATTTACACTAGTACAAAACAAAGGGTCTTCTTTGCCGTCTATAATTTATTTTAAAATACCATTCCCAAATAGTATTATAGCCATGAAAATTCAGACCCATTTATATAAGAATGAGTCAATGTTGGATATGTTTAATGTCTGACAGGTCAAATGTGTAAAATAAAAAAAGTTATCTAAAGAAAACTGGTCCAAAGATGTTGAAGGTTTCACATAATGTACAGTTTCATCAATAACATTAGTTGATAAGAATATGTATTTTATTATCGTACGTGTCACCCCGATTATTTACAATAAGATTTAATGAAATTTTACACCAAAGGCGTTTCTGGCAAACCAATTTGACCCGTACCATGTTGCTAAACCCAATCGACCTGCCCATGTTGCCACCTATGTTGTTTTCATTAACCAACTTTTAGCAAATCCATAGAATTTGACTTTTACATAATGTGTGGAGGCGTTAATGAACAGCCCACCTGGTACACCATGCAAGTGTGTTTTGCCTATGCAAGTTGGCCTTTGAAATGATTGCCGGACTTTTCACGAAATCAAGTCAAGTTCGAATGATGGGAGCAAATGAAGACAACCACGATTAGGAAAAGACGGTTGTTATGATTAACTTGCTACCCCTTGAAGAAAAATTTGAAAACTTCACCATGTATGTAACTACTCAAAGATTATCTATTAAGAACTCTCTTTTTTGCGATTATAAATTTTTGCTCGTGAAGTATCCCGGTGCCTCTATACTACGAGATCGAGTTAATGGCAGAGTCGGGAGAGTAACGGTTTAAAACGGGCCTTTTTTCAGTGCTTGTGGAACAGCCCGGGTTGACTCTAACACACATCATGAACCATCTGACCCATTTCTGTTATCCGATTTTTGATAAAATGTATAAAATACAATGCAAGTCGAGTAGTCGACTCATTAATAAGTAAATGGGTAGAACTAGAAACTAACATGGTAACGGGTTAAGGTTGAAAAGGGCCGGTTGTTCACTGTTGGGTTTCAGTTGAAATGGGCTTTTAAGTCACCTCAACCAGCTCGACTCATAAATAACTAAATGGGTCAAAACCGTCACATCTACCATACTTCTAGGATCAATTCGTTTGCCCTCAAAAGTCAAACAATTTTTATATTGCTTATAATCATAAGAGTTAGGGGCAATTGTTAGCCTTGATTATTTTTATTAGAAGTGATGGTCATTCACGATTAGGAACTTTGTAATGTGTGTTAGATATCGTGATAGAATAGTCAACGGGCTCGTGGATTGGGCTAAGCTAATTGGGCATTAGTTATGTTAAGCTAGCCTTGTCTAGTTCGTGTAACCCAAGCCCAATCCAAGTCCATCTCAAGGCCCATGGCCAAGCCTTAGGCATCATCCTCTTACTATAAATACCCTCAAGTATGTCATTTGAGGGGTGTGCTTGAGTGTGTGTGTGTGTGTTTTTCCTTTGAAGCAATATACAATATTATTGTGTTCATCTTTCTTCTCTACCTCTCTAAACATACATACAATTTATCATTCAAGTCACCAAGTTCTTTTCTTCTTCTATTCACGCCCAGCATAAGCATTACGTGTTTGTGTTGGGTTTGCTTGGTAAAGTGATAAGGTTGATATATCTAAGGTCCTACAATTGGTATCAATCGCCTAACAATGGTTTAGGAGTGTTTGTGTTTGTTTTGAAGGGTTACGCATATAAGCTCACGTTTTACACTTTTGATACGCTTAAAGCTTTCATTTTTTCACCAAAAAATTCAAGATTCTTGTGGTTTAAGGTTTATTTGGTGTTAAAGTTTTAGTTTTTCGCAAAAAGTTTCAAGCTTTACGGGTTTAGATGCGTTTTTAAGCTCGTTTTTGGTTCTTTGGTCATTTCTACTCGTAACTTTTCTAGCCACTTTGGGTGAAAAAGGTCACCATTTTGGGTTATTCGAGTGTTTTTAAGGCTTTCGTGCAAAAGAAATCATTTGAATCGTTGGAAATTTCTTACAGTAGAAGTCAAAAGTCAAAACCCTAGTTTTCTACTGTAACTTTTCTAAGCACTTTGGGTGGAAAAGGTTAACATTTTGTGTTATTTGAGTGTTTTAAGGCTATCGTGCAAGAGATATTGGTTGAATCATTGGAAATTTTTACGAGTAAGTCAAAACCCTAGTTCTACTCGTAAGAAAGTCAACTACTCATAAGTTTTCTACTCGTAACTTTTGGTGAAGAATCTTCGTGCTATAACGGTGACTCGGTGCTTCCTCACTGGATAAGTGTGTGGAACACTTCGACTTTGGATATCTCTTACCTTTGTGATAGTGTAAAGGATTTTGGGCAAAACCCTAATCTTACGCATAAGTTTCGACTTACGCGTAGAATACTTCACGCATAAGCATTTTTCTTACGCCTAAGTTTTTCTTACACATAAGCTAAATCTTACGCTTTCAACTTTTCTACTCGTAACTTTAAACCTACGCATAAGATCCTCGCCTAAGGAATCCTCGCCTAAGATCCTACGCATAAGATCCTACGCCTAAGTTTCTACTCAGAACTTGTGTTTCTCGCCTAAGCTCTTTCTACGCATAAAGGTTTAAAAAAAAAAAAAAAAAATTCAATTTTTCGAGTGAATCCTACGCCTAAGATCCCACGCATAAAGAGTTTTTGGCGGGAAAACTTGAGTAAAATTTAATTTTTCGAGGAGACTAAACGTTCAATTTTTACGAGATTCAAATTTTGGTTTAACTGTGAAAATTTTGGTCAAAATTCAAATTTTGGGCCTAAATTCAAAATTTTCGGTCAAATTTACGTCAAAATTGTCATAGCTCAAATTGTTCTTACGACCTTAGAATTGATTTTTATAGTGAATTTCAAATTTTGGGCGAAATTTTTTTAAGAACCGAGTTTACGAGTACGACTTTCAGAAACACCTCAACCGAGCTTAATCTTCATCAACCACAACTCCTTTATCGTTGAATCGATCCTACATCAACTTTATCATATCATACCTTCATCAATGGCTACTCAACAAGACATTCATGCAGCCGGTGCCGAAAACCGACCTCCCATGTTGGCAAAAGGTGGTTATCTTCAATGGACAAGTCGTATGCTCCGTTACATCAAGACCAAACCGAATGGAAAACTCATGATTAAATCCATTCAGAATGGACCCTTCAAGCCTCGACAAGTCCATGTCCCTGGAAATCCTGATGCAACACCTCCCATCCCACCATCCTCTCATCTTCAAACCGAATCGAATACATCAAGAGGATCGAAACAAGTCGATGCGATGACATGGCAATTCATATTATCCAACCGGGTTTACCAATAGACATCTTTCTCATGCGGTGACGGCCAGAAACTGCTTTCGATATGTGGGAACGTGTTAGACGGCTTTGTTTTGGAACGAAATTGGTAAATAAGACATGGAGAACAAGTCGCTAACCGAATGGGAGAAGTTTACATCTACACCGAGAATCCATTGAATCCTACTATGGAAGGTTTTGCACTTTGATGAATGAGCTTATCGAAAACAAGTTGGCACCCGTAACAATCGTTCAAAACATCAAGTTCTGAATAATCTTCCGTAAGAATGGGGACGATATGTCACTATTCTCAACCAAACAAAAGACTTACATCGTGTAAACTTTGATCAACTCAACGATTTTCGAAACAAAACCAAGTCAAGCGAATGAAGTCAAGCAAGAAAGATTGGCAAAGAATCATGATCGATTGGCCCTTATTGCTAAGACTCAAACTTCGCTAATACACAACAACAAGCTTCATCATCTTCCACCAACAACAACTTGCAAGAATACATTCCACAACCTAAACAACAATTCTATCCACAAGAACAACAAGTCATTCAACAACCGTATCCACAATACCAGAACAACGAATCACCGATCCTGTCGAAGTAGAAGCGACCTTGCAATGTATTTTCTTTATTGGATAAAGCATTTAGCAATGCATGGGTAATCAGCGGTTCCGTATCGTGGTAATCACTGGGTCGAATGTTGGAAATCGATGGGATGAAATGTTGGGAATAGAGCGATGGTAATCGAATGGCAATGTTGCGCCCAATGTTGGGAATTATGGAGATGGACATCAAGGGGTCGATTATGAATAAGAATATGGGATATCAAAATGGGAATAACTGTTTTATGACTTCATTCGTAATGCTACCTCCGAACCTCAAAGACAAGATTCAGGATCTAGTGTCATACCAATGACAAAGCTTGAAAAGATCCAAGACATGTTGATGTTAGCGTAAAAAGAAGAGTTGGGAATTGAGTTGATCACGAGGAAATAAAATTCGTGTACCCAAAATGGGAAGATAAAGCAAACGATAATGCAACCTCCAACACACAATCAATCAACAGCCACAACATCAAACGGTACTTATGACACAACCCCGCTCACGACACAGATTCACTCAATGAGGTACCACATTCGTTTACTCATGAGAAGCCACATTCGTGTCTCCGAACCTTATTATGACACATATGTGGGAGAGCAAGTTAATAGCAATGTTAACTCGAAACTCCATATATGGATCCTAATGGAGGTCAAGTGATACGAATGGTGCTAATGATGAGGAAACTCGTGCTTATTTTGAATCATTAATTAATCAATGTGGCATTGAAGTTGAGAAAGTAAGAACGGTCAATCGCGAGGTTAAGGCCGCGAATAAAAATTGACCACCGAGCTTGAGAGTTACAAGGAGCACGCCAAAGCCTTTGAATTTCATACAAACAAACTTTTAGAATTAGAAATTGGTTATCGAGATTCTGCTTTTAAGAGAACAACAATTGCAACTCAAGTATGACACACTTGATGTGAATCAATTTGAAAATAAAATCTTTAAACAAGGAAATTTCGATCTAAACAACCAACTTTCTAAACAAAAGCACTGTTCTCGATCTTGAAAAGAGAAGAAACAGTTGATTGTCGATTTTCAAAACGAGAAGATTCTCTTCTTGATGAAATTCGGATAAAATGAAACTATAAAAAATTGGATAATTTGCTTTTACAACGGGTCATTCCGCTAAAACAAACAAGATGCTTTCGAATCAAGCAAACCGATTTTTCACACTTCACATAAAATGGCTCTTGGTAACTCACCTCCTTCGCTCCTCAAGAAAGCTCGAAAAGAACGGAATGTGTTGAACAATGGACAACCTTTGCATGAACCCATAATTGTTCGTGATTCTCTTGAAACGTTGGAACTAGTGAGGAGAGTAGATCAAAATGAAACAAAAGAATCCAGATCTTAAACCGATTGATTATAACAAATGGAACAAAATTAATGGGATTACTTTTGTTAATCAAAAGAAACGCCAAAGTTTTCCATCACACCAAGTGTTTCAAACAAAGTGTCAACACCGCTTTCAAAACCGCTTTCAAAACCGGTTTCAAAACCGTTGTAGTTTCCAAATCTCTTTCAAAATCGAACAAATGTCTTCAAACAATCCTTTTAACACAAGTGATACTAGAAGCATTTTAGACGATGTTAAATCTAGAATTGGGAGTCTTCAAGAGACCGTTAAAACTAAAACCACTATGACACCTAACAACCGGTTCTCTACTTTTGATATCGAATGAGAAAGTTTTTGAAACTCAAATTGCCCCTCGGTGAATAACATCAACTCAAGGGTAATTCATGTTGAACAAGCACTTTTGAAAGAAACAATGACTTTGTCAAGGACCATAAATCCACGTAAAGCAAGCTAATGAATGTTTTGAACACATCAAAGTTTTGGAAAATTTGAATGATTCTCTCTTCAAGATGTTATGACTACCGATATCATGTCCATTATCTTACAAACATATTCTGTTGAAGATCATGAAAGACTCGTGATGAGACCTCCAAATTGTTTCAAAATACGAAAAGCTCTTATGAAACTTGAAAAGAAAACGTGTCCTATTTTAAACAAATTGATCGAAAACAGAGGAATGCAAGTATGACAAACTGTCGATGAGCGTGCCTACAAGGACATGCAAGAGCAAAATGATCTTTGAGAGCTCACCGGGATGTCTAAAAGGAAAGGTCAGGATACTAAGTTTGCAAAACCATTGACCGAGGAGAAAACAAATGTTCCCAAACCGGTTTTCAAACCAAAATGTCTATTTCTCGCCTTCCTCCAAAAGTCAATGAGAAAATGATTTGTCAAAACAAATACCCACGACTTTGCCTATTAAAAAGAGAATTATCAAAGGTTTTGAAAACCTGCTTTTGATAAAGAAAATGTGATCAAACATGGCACTTCTAGGAATAGTACACGGAATGTGACCAAAAATCCAGCTTAAAGAATTTGTTGGTTCTAACGACATGGTCAACAATCACTATCTAGAAGAAGCTAGGAAAAGGCATGACTGAAAAGATGGAATTCTAGGTGCAACATCTAGGGTGATGAATTCTACAAGATCTCAAGGCACCGCTAGTAGTAGTAAACCATTACCTAGGAACACTCTACAAAAGACTAGGGATTGGCTTGCATCTAAGAGTAGTTGCAAAAGAAAATGCTATGCCCTTAGAAAACAACACTAGGAATTCTAAGTCTTTTTCGAACAAGAATCAATTTCCAAAAGACCAGTAGTGACAAAGTTAAAGTCGCTTGTTTTAAACAAGAATATTGAATTTGTCTCATACTACATGTAAAAATGTGTCTTTTCACTAATCATGAGGCATGTGCCTTACAATATCTCAAGAAAGATAATTCTCGTGCAAGACACAATCCACTAAGACTCCAAACCGAAACAAACCCGTTGACAAGATGAACATCAAAAGAAACCTAATAGGTGGATCTCTTCAGACGTAGTTTTTCAAAAATGAGTCTTCCACGATCCGATAAGAAAACAACTCCTAGATCTTACCTTAGGTGGATACCCACGGAAAAGTTTTCAACCAAATAGGTCTTAGATGGATTCCCACAGAAAGATTTTGATACTTGCTCCAACACGTATAATAGTGAAACTCATCGGGATAAGGAAGTAGAAACCACTACAATCGTTGATAGTAATCACCTCACCGTGAGGAATCTTGTACTTCTAACACCGTTATTTGTGAAAACTCTTCTTCTTTGGATGCAATTGAATCAAATATCTCGAACCCACTCATCGAGGGTTCCAATTACGTAAAATCGTCTTCTTCATTTTCTATCTTCTATTTTTGATTTTCCATTTCTTTTATAAAACCAACAAAAGCAAAATACAAAAATAGAAAATTTTCAAAAATACAAAAACAATAGAAAATCAAAAATCCAAAATATTCTTCTCACGACATGTCTCTCGATAATCGATATTCAGACGCTTCTAGAAATGTCATTCAACAATGATACGGGCATGTATGATGCTTGAGCGAGAGTTCTTTAATTGTTTTCTAAAACATGTCGCTTCTCAAAATTTCTTCAAAATAATGGCTTTCGATACTTCAAGACGAAACCCGGACTTCAAAATAATGGCTTCGAACACATCGCTTCAGACCCGCTTCAAAGAAAGGAAAGTGCTTATCAATATAAAAGGTTTTAAATATTTTTTCAAGCGCTATTCCTAAAAACAATGGCTTGTAAGTATTTCAGCTTGCAACCCGATCTCTAAAGAAAGGAAAGTGCTACACAAAAACGATTTTCATAAATATCGAGCACTTATCCTAAAACAAATGAAGATTATTCTTCTCGAATATCTTCAAAAGATTTTCAAAATCTTCTTCATCTTGTGTACCATTAATTCGAAAGTTTTTAAAAAAAGAGATTTTTCAAAATCTCTCACATTTGGTACCAAGATAACTCCCTCTACACCCTTAATTGATTCCAAATTTTCTATATGAAAAATATGCTTTCTTTAAGGGGGAGTATAAAATGAAAATTGTTCCAAAATTCATGCTAAATCAGTTTCTCTCCAAATGCTTTTCGAAAAACATATCTTTTAATCATTTTGTTTCAAAAAAATCATGGATATGCTATTTTTGAGGGGGAGAAACGTGATTAAAATGTGATCAAAAATCTTAATGATCATTGTTTGAATCTCAAAAGAGCTCGACTCAGTTGAAACCAATGAATTGACGAGCAATCATGTACCATCTCGAGAAACTTTCTATGACTTGACCAGGACGGGTAATAATTTCAAGCTAGTTCTCTAGTGATGTAAACGTGTCTCGAATCGGTCTAGTTCGTTTAAAGTCGATCAATTCAAAATGTGCGAACTCTACCCTCTATGTGCAGATTTCAGTTAAAACAAGATAAACACATGTGAAGGGGGAGTGTTTCTGAAAAACAAAACTTTCAAGGTGTTAACAAAATGTTTTGATAATCATAAACACTTTGAGAGATTTTCAAGAAAATGGTTTTATGGCAACAATAGGACAGTCATGGAGTTATAAGGTGACTAAGGATAGGAAATCAGTCCTATGATCCGCCAGAGCCGGAGGGATCTACCTAAGGACATTACCCATAGTTAGTATTAGAAGTCCTCAGGTATGATTGAAAAAAGGAGTAAAGTGAGAAAGGAGAAAGAAGGGGTTGAAGAATTAAAAAGAAAAGTAAAGAAAGGGTGAAAAGAAATAGCCCTCCATACTCAACCTTAGGGCAGAAACCGGGTTCAATTCATATGCTACTAGTTGTCACTAGATGACACTGGTATTGAAGACAAAGACGCTATGGACCCAAAGGACGCACCGCACTAACCTTCTAGCCACTCAATTCCTCTCAAAAGGATTTGTTTCATTCTCACTGGGAACCCTACATAATCTATTGACTTTCTCTTAGAGATCGTTGGTATTGAAAAAGGAGACCTCTCCCTAGTCTCCGCCGGAATAACCAAAATGCACTATTGAGTCTAGAGCCAAGAGATTCATCAAAAGATCTCATAGGAACACTTGACATGACATCGCTTGTTGTTCATCGATAAGGACACAAGTGATATATTCTAGAGTCCCACGCAGATCTTAGCAATCCGCCGTAACATTTATGAGAGGTTTTACAACTGTAATCCTCAATGATTGAATGGAAATTCCGCCGTGGTCAACATCAGCAGCCTCGACAAGCAGTCACTTCGTAATTCCCGT
Source organism: Chrysanthemum lavandulifolium (assembly GCA_022545495.1). Lineage (NCBI taxonomy): Eukaryota > Viridiplantae > Streptophyta > Magnoliopsida > Asterales > Asteraceae > Chrysanthemum > Chrysanthemum lavandulifolium. The sequence continues at coordinate 292,044,787 of CM040238.1, read as the reverse complement.
GGATTACGCTTAGTGTGTCTCAAACGGTCTACGTCAGGAGTGATGCTTGGTGTACTTCAATGACTCATCCGAATCAGATGTACTTTGGTATATCGCGTTATCTCACTTGTGGGACTCCAGCTCAAGAACGGCCTCTGTGAGAATTAGAGACGTGTTTTCACACTATGTCATAACACCCTCGAAATTCAAACTTGTAAGTGCTTAAATCCGCTTATTACTAACTTGTTTTATGTTTTCTTCTTATGGAAGCTCCGGAGCGGATGGATCGTGCGCACTGCCACATGCTCATACCAACAACACATGAAAGTTCTCATCAAAATCAAAGGTGACTCAAAGTAAAGATGATTCTTCGTCAATGTCAAAGAATCTACAAAGTATAAAGACTCGAGAACTTCGTCAATGGTAAATCAAAGTCAAATAGAAGTGTGAGCATGGTGGAGAAAGACGTGGAGACACCTAACCAACGAAGTTGACAATGGCAGACAACCACATTATCTGATCACAAAGCATGAAGGAACAAAGAATCAAGACTATTCTATATCTACTCACAAAGTTCAAGCTCAAAAAGATTAAAGACCTATTCAAGTGGAGCATCTTTTGAATGACCACCCTTAGGGGAGATTGTTAGCCTTGATTATTTTTATTAGAAGTGATGGTCATTCACGATTAGGAACTTTGTAATGTGTGTTAGATATCGTGATAGAATAGTCAACGGGCTCGTGGATTGGGCTAAGCTAATTGGGCATTAGTTATGTTAAGCTAGCCTTGTCTAGTTCGTGTAACCCAAGCCCAATCCAAGTCCATCTCAAGGCCCATGGCCAAGCCTTAGGGCATCATCCTCTCTTACTATAAATACCCCTCAAGTATGTCATTTGAGGGGTGTGCTTGAGTGTGTGTGTGTGTGTTTTTCCTTTGAAGCAATATACAATATTATTGTGTTCATCTTTCTTCTCTCTACCTCTCTAAACATACATACGAATTTATCATTCAAGTCACCAAGTTCTTTTCTTCTTCTTCTATTCGTATAGCATAACTGTTACGTGTTTGTGTTGGGTTTGCTTGGTAAAGTGATAAGGTTGATATATCTAAGGTCCTACAGCAATTGTATATATATTCCTCTAAAGCTTAAAATTACATATGTATCCTATGGTAACTCATAATCTATACTACATATGATAGAAAAACAGTCAATGATGAAAAGTTTAAAAGTTGAAAAGTTGAATTGTTAAAATTGGTCAAATGAGAGAGAAATACATAGTGCAATTAATAATCTTATTAAAACACCATTTTTTTTTCACACTTCCACTACTCAATCCTCTCAATACTCTCAATCTTCAATCTTTTATTCACTGAAGAAAAAAAATGTCGGGCGGCAACGATGATACTTTCTTCAATCTTCTCGGTGGTGGGTGGAATACCTCAAACCCGGGTTCATCATCTAACCCGAACGCGGGTTCATCTTCAAACCCCAACATGTCTCTTCCCAGCCCACTAGGCTTATCGAGCCAAGAAATGTGGCAACAACATCAACAATATCTCTTTTGGCAACAACAAAACCAACAAAGCACCTTAAACTCCAACTTTCAAAACCTACAATTCACACAACACTCACAACAATCACAAACTGAAACACATGATGTTGCTGAGAAACCAACGTCTCCTCCAAAAAAAGGAAAAGGTCGTATTAAGCGAAAATCAAAAAAATCCAAAGACCCCGAGCCCGAACCAATTGATTATGATGAAGAGGAAGTTGTCGTTGCTGGCCGTTGGACTCCAGCAGAGAAAGCATTACTTGCAAGGTGTTACATAGCTGTTTCGGAGGATCCGAAAGTTGGAAAGTGCCAACCCGGAGATACGTTTTGGTATCGGGTCAGAAATGAGTTCAATAGAAACAACTTTCAACGGCGCAACAAGATATGATGTCAAGCAAGTGGAAAACATTGAACGACATATGCACAAAGTTCAACTCTTGTTACAAACGTGCGCAACGGGATCAACGAAGCGGGGAAAGTGAGCTGGATGTGATGAAACGGGCAAAGCAATGGTATCGTGAGGAAACCAAAGTAGCACAGTTTGGTCTCGATGACGCTTGGGAGGTTTTGCGTCATTATAAGAAATGGGACACGTTGATTTAATCGGCGATGTGCCAAGCCAAACAAACGAGGCTTTGTTTGGTAATGATGAACAACTACGCCCATGGGAAAGAAACGTGCTACCATGAAAGCAAGGTCTGAGAGCACGACAAGTACTGGGGAAGCAAGCACTGGAAGAACGAGTTCGTCAACTTATTTCACCAAAAGTATGGCAAACGAGTATCGTATCAAACGTGAAATCGCCGCAGCGGCGTATCGGGCCAACAGAAAAAAGATGAAACAATAACAAGGTTGAAAGAGATAAAGTTTTTGATGACGGATACTGAAGGGAAAGATCCAAATGTCGTGGCTTGGATCAATGACAAAAAAGACCGAATCATCAAAAAATATAACTTGAAACCTCGTCAATAGATTGTATTCTCGTCATTTCCTTTAATTTATTGAAACGTTTAATTTGCAATGTGTTTTTTTTATTTCGTTGTAACTTTTTTTTTTTTTTTTAAATTTCGTATTGTAATATGTTTTTAATTTTAATGATATGTTTAGTTTAATAAATGAAGTGTTTGTTTTAGTTTAGGGGTTGAAATTGAAAATATGAAATGTTATTGATATTATTGGGATTATATTGATCTGGGTGTTTTTTGGGGATGTTAAGGTGAAATGTTAAAGCTGATGTGGCGCTGACGTGGACGGTGTTATTTTATAACTCAAGTTACCATTGTACATGCTCTTATAATCATAAGAGTTAGGGGCAATTGTATATATATTCTTCTAAACCTTAAAATTACATATGTATCCTATGGTAACTCATAATCTATACTAGAAAAACAGTCAATGATGAAAAGTTGAAAAGTTGAATTGTTAAAATTGGTCAAATGAGAGAGAAATACATAATGCAATTAATAATCTTATTAAAACACTCTATTATTTAAAAGTACAATAATTTGTTCACATTGTACAACCAATTAAAAGCAAATCTACCAAATTAAAAACAATCAATTAAAACTCCCCTTACTAAAAAGTACAATAAAATTTTCATCACGTACAATTTAGAGAAGCTACAACATATTCCAAAATATAAAATAATTAAACACACTAATTAATACTATTTCTAAAACACCCTAAAATGAAAAGTATATGGTATTATATACATTATACAAATTAATAAAACACACAAAACTTCATATAAAGTAACAAGTTGATGTTACATATAGTTTTGAAAACCGGACCTGAACGGAACAACGTGTTCATCCGGGAACCGGTCTCGCCACCGATTCGGCCAACCAATTAAAGCAATCCGAAAACAACCCGGAAAGGACCCCTTGAAACCGATACAAATTGGTGAATTAGGTCTCATTGAGATCTATTTCTCGGTTAATCGTCGCAGGGTACCAGCCTCTGAAACGCGCGGATACCTTGCTATATACTAAAAGTGGAAATGTTGAAGATATGTATTTCAAAAGGAAAAGTGAAAGTTAAAACTAAAATTGGAAATGTTGAAGATATGTATTTCAAAAGGAAACTGTTAATACACATCGAAAACCGAGTTGACCTGAGACGCTTCAAACCCGGCGGGTTGACCCGGTTTAATTTGACTTGTTTTCGACCCAACCTGTCTGGTTAACTCGATTTAAATCGACATGTTTTTTGACCGAAACGGTTCAACTGGTTAAACCACTCGGGTCAAACAGGTTACAAATTTGACAAAATTATATGAGAAATGATGAAGTAGCGGTGGAACCTGTGATAAATTTGAAAAATGAGAGACCAAGTAATTGTAGTTTTTTGTTGTTTATTTTGGTTTGACACATGTACTTTGTCATTTGTATAATGTTATTTTAAAAAATGTTGGTCTTGCACCACTTAAAGGACTAGCGTATATGAATCGTCTTTTAAAAGTTAATATATATTGTTTAGCCCTTTGTCCGGTATATCAATAATGTTATGTAAGTTAATATATATTCTACTGCTATGCAACCACGCATCAGAATTATAGTTATTCGAAAATGATTCTCTAACCCTACAAATACAGTTTGTTGAAAGAAACTTATGGATCGTCAGAATTTTGCAGAAAACTAGACACCACTGCCGCTAGGCGCGGGTACTCCTCTAGTTACATGTATATATATATATGTATATATATATATATATATATATATATATATATATATATATATATATATATATATATATATATATATATATATATATATATATATATATATAGTGTAACTTTATTTAGAGAACCCATTAAGCGAGAATCGAGAACCCATCTATGACCGTTAGATCATTTAATCAATGGATAAGATGACTTGTGCCATTAGTGTAATTAATGTATTTTTAAGGATTATTATGCAAACTTGTTAAACTGATTCAAGGGCAATAATGGAATTCTAAAATTAATTTTCAAAAACTGTTCCGTATTTTTGGGACTTAATCAGTTTCTTACTTAATTGTATTTATCCATTCTCTCTCACAAAATTGTTCCAGGTCCATTTAATCTTTCTTAAACCCTTTCTCATATTTTCTTAGCCACCACAAGAACAACATCATCTAGCCTCTTCGCCACCCATCTCCAACAATCAAACCCCTTCACCGCCAAAATAAATTAGTTACATGGGCATATACAGATCTCATGAATCGACCTATCGAAAAGCAAAACGAATATAATCACACTTCTTAAACCAAACGCAACTTCTGCTATTGAATCTGATGAGGCCCGAATCACAAACACAAGATTATTTCTTTTTTATCGAGCGAAATCACAAAGGCCGCTACTTGAAGATCATATACACGGGTCTCGGGTAAGGTTTTGATATGATTTTTTTGTGTGTCCAGATCTATAATAGGTTTTTTAAAAAACTAGTAAACCTTTAAATATTTGAGAACAAGTTTTGGATCTGAGATATTTTCTTTTAAATTTCAGTTAATTATTTCAAATATCCGGTTTGTAAATCCATAACCACAGATCTGATAGTTCTTCATTTTGATATATATCATTTTCGGATCTGGTTTGGATCTTCGGGTAATTCATGGTGTTCGTGCTGTTTTAGCATCCCATGTTGTCATTGGTTGGTTATAAATCACAGGTTAGCACCCTTAATAAACTCCTACGTGAATATTCTTATGATGTTTATAAAAAATGCAATTGTTGCGTGAATATCTTATGATGGTTATAAATCACGGGTTTTTATATCTTGGTCATGGATTCATCTTGGTTTCGGGTAAGTGTTGCGTGTTGTTGTTTTTCGTTTCTTTTAATGATGAATGATGGGTTGTGATTAAACTCTTAAGATCTATAAAGATCTATGCTCGAGTTTAACGGATCTGAGATCGTATGAGTTTATCATTTTTTTTATTTCGATTCTTGTTAATTTAAGGAGATGGGTTTAGGACTGACGTGTATTGATGGTTGTGGTTAAGCGGTGTTTTATGACTGTGAAGTTTGGAGATGGGATCATGTGATCTATGTAACCAACAACCCAAAAAACTGTTTTGTCCCGTTATGGTTGTTGTGTTTTGTCGATGAGGGGTTCGACATATATGTTTTACAACATGTATGTTTTAAAACATGTATGTTATAAAAAACTTGTGTTATCAAACATATTTGCTTTTAAAATTTATGTTTTGATTTTTTATGTTTGATAGTTTATTAGTTAGTTAACTGTTGGTATGACTTTATTCTATCTTCATTTATATCTAATAGTTTCAATACAATTATAAAACATGTATGCTTCATAACAATTATGGTTCAAAACATGCATGTTTTCAAAACATTTATGTTTGACAACAAGTCTGTTCTCAAAACATACACGTTCTCATGAACATGTATGTTTTGATAGTTGTTTATGATTAAATATGTTTGATATACACAAGATTGTGTATATGCTTTATGATCGTTATGATTAATTTTTGTTTTTTATTTGTTGGAGGTTTAATTGTTTTCGTGCATGCTTGTTTCAGATTGATGAAGATGATGATATCATTAAAGACTATGGAGTGGATTAATACAAATATACATAAGATAATTTGCGACTTTTGAAGATATACGATTATTGCATATGTGTTTTTTGTACTTGTAATTAAATGAAATGTAACATTTATGTATATGAATCTTGTTTTTTCTTTTATAATGGTTTATGTTTTTTAATTTATGCTTCAAACTTCAAAATAATAATAATAATGCTAGCAAAAAACATACATGTACTTCACTAAAAAACATACATGCACCTCATTTAAAAAACATACATGCACGTGCTTTAAAACAAACATGTAACTCATTTAAAAAAAAAAAAAAAAAAAAAAAAAAAATGCATGCACTGTAATATTATGAAACCATGCTTAAAAAAAAAAAAAAAAATCCAAAATTAAGGAATGCTTAAAATCCGGATTTAATAAAAAAAATTAAAATAATATAAAAATTGTATTTTACTATAATACCCTTTTGGATTAATAATAATTTTAATGTTTAAAAGAATCTCATTGGTTTAGGGGTTCTCTCAGTCTCATATAACTTAATATATATATATCAAAATAAAGGTCCCTATATATATATATATATATATATATATATATATATATATATATATATATATATATATATATATATATATATATATATATATATATATATATATATATATATATATATATATATATATATATATATATATATATATATATATATATATATATATATATATATATATATATATATATATATATATATATATATATATATATATATCCTTCACAAACTTTAAAAATAACAAATATATCCAAATAAATAATTTATATATAAATAAAACTCCAAAATTACTTAGGGGTTGTTTCTTAGTTCCTTATTGGACTGGCTGCTAACATATCTAGGCCCACACACAAATATTTGATGTTTCTTTTTTCTTTGTTTCTGTGTGAGAGTGAGACTCTGGTTGGGGAGTCCCTAAAAAACCATCCCTACAAAATTTGTGGCATTTGCTCACTAAAACAATTGTTAGCAAAAGATAAGAAAAGAGTCACTAAAAGCTATTTTGTCAACTCCCACTAAAAAGAAAATAGTCACTACTGAAGCCATCACCCAAAAGTCTATCCTTACACTATATTTAGTAAGCAAAAGGGTCAATTTTTTAGTGACTATTCTCATTTAGTAGGCAAAGGGTGTCAATTTCTTTTACACCAAAGCCTATTTAAAATGTTTTAGCCACTTTCTTTTACAACTAACAGTGAGCAAAGGTTCACTTTTAGTGACTGAATGATCACCCAAAAGTCTATCCTTACACTATATTTAGTAAGCAAAAGGGTCAAATTTTTAGTAACTATTCTCATTTAGTAGGCAAAGGGTGTCAATTTCTTTTACACCAAATCCCATTTAAAATGTTTTAGCCACTTTCTTTTACAACTAACAGTGAGCAAAGGTTCACTTTTAGTAACTGAATGATCAGTGAGTAAAGCTTTTCATAAATGATACAGTTTTTTGCATCCCCAAATGATACTACTTTATGGTTTTCCAAATACCATATTATATCAAAACCATATTCAAAACAAAATATTTTCCAGAATTAGGTTTTCCAGGTTCTAAACACAGTAATCCAATTCCTCGACAATAGATCGTTTACATTAGATAAAAACATACGATAACACTTCTAAACTTCTTAAATAGTAATCGGATTTAAAAGAGAAATACTACAATATCAACACATAGAAAAATCTCATATGTTTGAACAAACAAATCTGTTGCTGGTTATGATCTACAAGAAATGAATATCTTCATATTTACACGTGACATGACTCATCTGGCGACTGTCCTCGTCTTACTCCTGAAAATACACAAGAATAAAGGGAAAATAACATGAGCTTCCCTGTTACATCGAAAAGTAAAAACGAAAAGTATTAAGCAACTTCATATCGATTAAAACAAACAAATAGGACACAAAGAACAATTACAGGTTTATGTATGCAAATTGTGACTTTAAAGATAAAGTTCCAGAATTTGATGTTAATCTTGGACCTGATTACTGTGACGTTTGATTAAAACTGACCCATTAAAACTAATAGCATGATGTGGGTCACTATTAGTATGAACCTATAACTGTTTGTTTATAAACTGACCCGTACTAATTGTTAATGCTAAACTAACCCATTAAAACTGACCCATTCAAACTAATTTATACTAAACTCACCCATTATAAAATAAAGCAACCCAATTTGTCTCTGGACTGAAATAGTCACCTCTAGTCATCGTCTTTGATAGGAGTTTGTATTCCCATCCGCATTTTCAAACCCCCCTTAAACTGAATTTCAAATTTCCTAAGTAGTTGAACATCCTCTTTCTTGAGTCCCTTCAATGTCTGCACCAATCACACAATCACAAAAACAGTAAAACTCAGAGTGTGCTTAAAAAGTCACCAAAGACATAATTATGACCAAAATCAAGGCTCGAGAGCCAAGTACAAGACACGGATGAAAATGCGGACACTGAAACTGACCCGCACTAAACTGACCCATAAAAACTAATAGCATGATATTAGTATAAACCTGTAACTGTTTATAAATTGACCCAAAAGTGGACGAGCCAAACTGGTTGCTCCCGAAAGCAGGTTATGATTGTGAAAATGAGCTTCCAAAAGGACTTGATGTTGGAGTTGATCCGAAACCACCAAATGCAGGCTTCTGCCCAAACGCGGATGAACCTGTAATTTGGATAAAAGGACATGAGACATTATATATGAGATCAGAAGGGGATAAAGAGAAGATATAAAAGATAATAAAAGATGCTACTATGAAACTCATACTAAACAATATGAAGACTACCAACTTCTGTAACTTAAAGAAATATCATTTCTTCCTTTAGCTACTCTTGTTGATGATAATGGTAATCCTATTAAAAAGGTTGCTTATACGTCTTTTACTAAGAGGGTCAACCCATTCACTAAGGTGGGAGAGATTGTGGATTCCGATAGTGAAGAAGAGGTGGTTGAGAACACCTTTGATGAGTCGAGTAATCTATTTGGTGGTGGTCATGATCGTGAAGATGATTATGATGACTATGACTATGATAACTATGCGGATCAAGTTTATGATCTCCCTGGTAACCGGGATGCTTATTATGACACGTATGGTATCAAGCTTCAAAGCCTTGGTAGGAAGTAATTTTATCTCCATAGGAGTATAATGTTATTTTCTGTGTAGTGGTTTATTTTCTTATATAGAGAATAGGAAGTATCTTGTAATGTAAGCTTTTCGCCTATGTAACGGGCTGAGATATGGGATTCACCCATATCCTTTGTACTTAAACGCTTTTTGAGTAATATTTTACCGGGTCTTGACCTTTACCCAAAAACTTCGTAACTTAAAACAATTGGATAAATGTTGGATGTTATTGCTATTTATGTAACAGCATCATAACAATCACATATTCAAATCTATAGCATACTTCCACAGATTCTTCACATAACCAACTGGATAAAAAAGATGTAGTCAAAGTAATCGGGAGTACAGTATTTGAATATCTAACTTGAAATACGTGCGTGGATACGCTTACCGCCAAAAGGAGATGAAGAGGCATCACCAAAGGCTGGACTTGAAGTTGCTCTAAAAGCAGGCGCTGAGCTCCCAAAAGCAGGTGATGACGAAGCACCAAAAACCGATGTGATCCTATTGGTGAGGAAGCTGGAGTACCAAACACACTCGTAGACGTGCCACCAAAAATAGAACTTCCAGTTTGCCCACCAAAGGGTGATCAAGTATGATCCAAGACCAAGCAGCAAAATCATGTCAAATGTCACATCGGCAACCTGCAAACGTGATTGTATGGTTAGCTTTAAAATACTAAAAAATAGAACAAAGAATGAGGGACCAACTTCACCTGATAGATCTACAAGGTGCTAACTGTTGAATCATAGAAGATGAATATCCCATCAAGTACGTCATGTTGCAAATTTACCTCTACAACATGATCTGCTAATTCCTGCATATGAAGAATAAAGATAAATGAGCTTAATCCGTAGTCCACGAAAGTTAAGGTCCAACCAGACTAAAAAGAACAAAAAGTAATGGAGCTCCATAGTTGATACCTTCTTTAATGCCATGATGAATGCACTGTCCTTTGAAAGAAAGGTGCTACTCGAGGTGTTCTGGACATAAGGTCAAGCCATGATCGTTGTAAGGAGGATTGACTGCCGAACTACATTTATCAACAAAAATGCTGATATTTTTTCCTTGTTGACCATAAATATGCCTTCTGTGCAACAAAAATTGATACTTTTAACAGCTAAACTACATAACATAAACATAAGTAACTCGTGTAATTTCAAAACTGGTCATTAAAATAGGTCGACAATCAAAACTCGGTTTATACATATTTATTTTACACAAATACGCAATCATGAAACAATGTTACCTTCATTCTCGAATAATTTTCCACACTATGACATCCATTTGCACCCCCTTCAATCTTATCTGAAACGATCAAAGTTCACATATCAAACTACTTGACTAAAACACTACGATAAATTGTGGAATTAAGCGGAAGGAAGACAAACCAGGGTGTCGCAAACAAAAACAATCCCAAATTCCGAAATACTAAAACACGTGAAAGTACCCTGAACTCCTGAAATTATTCCAACCTAATCTCTGTCGTTCGAGTAACTACTCCCTTTTTGATATTGATCTATCTATCTTAGATGTGCTCAATTCCCTTAAACTAGACCACCAACAAATAATATTTTGAAACGATCACATAAAATGGTACTTACGATAGCAAAATGACAGTCACAACAAGCTCAAAATGATATAACATGGCTGCAAGTTATGGTAAAGCGAACGACCTAGTAAACTAACATCCTTGAATGCATCTCTCTACATAGTTTGACCTAAGGCACTTATACTTTCGCCAATACATATGGAGTCCTACAATGAGGCCTTTTATCAAACACTTCACATGCGTAAAAGGCCTAGAATTATCTAATATGGATGAAATAGGCAAATGCTTTAGGTTTCACAGTCAGATCACACTAATCATTTGAATGAACAAACTAACTAAACATAAATCACATTTATCACATTATTTAGCAACTAATTCTCTTTCTCCATACTAAACACATATTCAACATCTAATATCAATTTAAATTTCAACTAAATATTGCAAAAATATACCAGTCACGGACCTAGAAAATCTGAAATTTGAAACAATCCGGTGTCAGTTCCGTTGAACTCGACGCAATTCCGGAAAAATCAAATAAACTCCGGCAAACTCTACAAAATTCCGGTGTCTGTTCCGATGATCAGATGGATGTTGATGACCAGCGATCGTGTTTTGAAGTGTGTAATTGATCGATGATAGTGTATTATTAGACCTAGGGTTTTGAAGTGCGTAATTGATTAGTTTGTTGGGAAGAAATGGAGTGGGTGGGGAAAAGAGAGAAAATAATTGATTTGTGTTTTTATATTTGGTAAGATAATGTTAGAATTATTTTATTCTCATTAGCTATAACCACGTAAGATTCGAAATGTTGTTGGGCATGCCATGGACATCTCAAATAAAATTTTTCTAGAATCATATATTTTAGTTTATTATGTTTTTTGACAATAAATTTACTGGATATCAAAATTTGCTACGGCGGTTCTGTCGGGCTCGAGCCTTGGTCTGCCGGCTCTGTTGGGCCCATGCCTGTTGGGCCAGTTCTGTTTTACTCACAGCAGCTCGAGCTTGTTTATTTTGCCCGCTGACCATTCGGGCTTGAATATCTCAGATAATGTGCTTTATTATTTTTATGAGTGATATTTAACGCAGGCCTCGCAGCATGCATGGCATGATACCCTAAAATAAAAATTTTGAATCATGATTTTAGTTTATTATGCTCTTTTTATAATAAATTTACGGATTTTAGAATTTCGCTTAGCTCGTGTTATTCGGCTCGAGTCTGCTTCGCCTGCGCCACTCTGCTCGACCCCTTCGCTCGTGCTTATTTGGATCGCACTGTCGTGCTCTATCTATTTAACCGCTGCTTTCTGGCTCGAATATTTGTATAACGTTCTTTATTATTTGTTTTAGTGACATTTTAATGCAAGAATTATGTTTAAGTTGGTTGTACAATATGCTTGATAATTTGTATTTCTTGTGAAGTGTGTTTTAATAATCGCATTAATTGTATTTATTACCAGTTAATTAATTAACCACATTAAATATCTTAACCACATTAATAGTGCTTTGTATTTTGTACATTAAGCTTTAAGACTTGTAAGTCTTAAAATTAAGATTGATGAGAAAAATCATTAATAGTGCATTATGTATTGTACAATAGGCTTTGTATTTTGTAAGTCTTAATTTTAAAACCATGAGGAGAGAGATTCATTTTTCTATTATAAGTAGTATAGATGACTATTAGACACTTTATTCAGCAAAACATTTAGTAAGTATAGATCCATTTTTTTGTAGTGCATCCTCTTTTCACTCAGAGGATAAACTAGACCATTTTCCTCTTCTTTTTTTTAATTTATTTATTATTATTATTTTTTTTGAAAAGCAATTTCCTTTTCTTTTTTAAGCCTAACAATTTCAGGTTACTCCATATTATACAAGACGATGCTTCAATTCTAAACCACCGTTGTGGTCGTTGTGCCTAGAGATGACAAAAAAATTGGTACGCGATGGGGACCCGATCCCCAAACCCGATTTTGACTGGGGAATCCCCGAGTTGACCGGGGATGGCGAAGGGGATGGGGAATCCCCGTAATATAAAACAGGGGATGGGGCTGGGATGGGGATAACATAAATCATCGAATCCGACCCCGACTCCGATCTTTATAGTGTATAAGTATTTAGAATTTATATGTTATATCCATACTCGATTAACTTGTATATGTATATGTATATGTATATGTATATGTATATGTATATGTATATGTATATGTATATGTATATATGTTTATGAGTATCGACATGTATATTTATATGCATATGTGATATTTATAAAATAAAGTATTTTTAGAATTAGAAGCATAAGCACCAACTACATATTACTTATTCGTTTGTCCGAATAGACACATATGATACATATTGTTTTTATATTATATGTGATGTTACAATGTTGAGGATGCTTTACAGTTGAATTGAAATTGTAATGAATCTAACAACGTGTGATGTATGCACGTTTCTTAAAACATTTTATGAGTTAACATTCTTTATATTTTCGATGAGTTGTTGGAATCTTTATGTTAGTTCAGAAAATCCCCGAATCCCCACAGGGATCCCCGATCCCCATTGGGGATGGAGATGGGGATGTAAATCAATTCCCCGATGGGGATGGGGATGGGGATGGAGAGTGAAAACGGGGATGGAGATGGTAAATACAATCCCCGACATTCCCCGCCGCGTTGCCATCCCTAGTTGTGCCCCCATTCGACACCTTTCCTTTGTGCCTCCGTTCGTCGTGGCTCCTGCTCATGTTTATGATACTTTAAGTATTCATGATTCTACAAGTTCTTGGATCAGTTTAATGTCATTGCATTTTCAATTGAATCACAGATTGCTGGATCAATGTAAATTGTCGCCATACCCATCGATGGGAAATGGGTTACTGTTGTGGGTGAAGATTATGTTCGATGGGTCATTGTTTGTAATTTTAGTTGATAATCCATGTTTACTGTTTATGCTAGTGTTCGATTTGTGTTGAAGGTCAAGTTTATTTGGTGTATAAAAGTGTGATGTTCATTGAAAATGAAATGATGCCATAGTTGTATGAAGTGGTTAAGATGTTCATATAGAAAGAAAAAAGAAACAACATTTATTGATAGGGACCTGGTTCTAGACTTCCTTTTTATATCAAACCAGATGCAATCTGGAATCAGCACTTTGAATTAAAAAAAAAAGAAACAACCCCTTACTTTTCCTAATGTGACCATTATACCCTTTACAAGATCTACTTTGTTCGTGATTAAGTGCAGTATATATAATGGGTCCATCGTCATTAAATGTACAACACCATAACTATTCATCAAATCGTTAATCCTCATATGCCATTTACTTTGATTCCATTTTCTTGGCTCCATTTAAATTTCATTAGCAGAGCACCTCCATATTATATTGAACCAATAGTTAAGGAAACCCTCAAATACAATTATTAAATAAAATACGCATGAACCTCAACTCAATTCAAATTTAATTTTCATATCTTCTAGTAACAATCGTTAAGTTCTTTTGTAGAAATAACTATCATTGACAACTCAGGCAGATCTGATAATGTGAAAGGTGGGAACAAACTTTCTAATTTGAATGAAAGTTATATGATGATCTTGAGAGAACGCTCACGATTGATGATATGATATATAAATATGCCACAATGCAAGATAGTATTAGGATAATGATGATATGATGGTATATTAGAGTTATTAAAATATAAATAAATTATTTTGATATCTATTATACCTAAAAGTTGAACCCCTTAATTTAATGTGCAAGAGGGTTTGTGCACAATAATTTGTACGGTACAACCCGTGTAAAGCCATATGTTTGAATGTTGAGTATTGAAATATATAAACTTCAATGAAGGCTTCTGGCTGTTACAGGAGACGAAAAGTTCCCAAAATATTAAGTTCAAAGGATACAAAGCAACAATGCCATGAATGCAGAAGCTCAACAAGCTTATTGGTGGTTACATGAATACATGATTTGGTACAACATATGCATTGGAACACAAAAGGGCTGCAGTTATGCACCCTTAAAGAATCCGAATCACTTATCAATTACATCTCTCTTAAATGGAGACTCCATAAATTAGGCATGAAGACCAATAGGAATAAAACCAAAAGGTCCATTACGTGTATTATCATGGCTACGTGTTGGATGCTCAAAGGGTGAATTGTTCCTAAACAAATCAAGCTTGATGCAACTGGTACCATTGTGGTGTTGTTGTGTAAAATGTGGGATGTAAATGCTGCAACCGGCCGATACTTGAGCACCGATTTCTTGGTGTCTGATGCAAAGGTATATGCATATATATCTCCTCAATACCTGAGTTATGAGAATAGATAATAAAGGATAAAAAAATGTCTGTATTATTTAACAACAACTTTTAACATGATTTTGTTGCAGGGTAATGTTATCCATTGTACCGCCAAGGCAACCGTGGCTTACAATTTCTTGAGGTTAAAAGAGGGGGTGTATACACTGTTAATTTTTTTGTTGTCATGCATAACAAGGAAGACTTTAGAGTTAGGAAGGATGATACCTTTATGATAAAGTTTTATGGATCAACGTCAATAAGAAAATCCTTGGTTGTATCTGAAAGGTTTGTCAGGCATCCTTTTCAGCTAGTGGATTTAGATCAAATCAAGCCTACGGAGAATATATATCTCATTGGTAATTTACTATTTTGTATGTTTGTTCAATTAAATTGGCTTTAAATATTGTTGCCATAAAAATTGTTACCTCTTAGATGTTGCAAGTTATGCGATTTAATGTTGGAAGGATGAACCATACGAAGCAGATTAAAAACATTGATTTCGATGGATTCGACACACCTCAGTGTCAATGATATTTTGTATAATATTATTAACGCACGAATTTACTTAGTAGTACTTAGAAGACATATTGTATGATGTATTGTAAGTAAACACATTAAATGATAAAACTTAAGCTCCAATATTATTAATGAATAATACGAGTGATCTTTGCTTATCACTAGGGTTACACCTCAAGCCTTTTGTGAGTAATACGAGGTAATTAGACAAGTACCTAAGACAATGACCTAGGACCTCCTTTTATAGTACAAGGAGTCCTTTACAAGATAAGTATAGCTAACAATATAGAATATACACAAGATCTATTCTATACTTATCTAGACGCCGCTTCTCCTAACCATTATCTAATAGCAAAGGTAATAATGTACCAAGAAGGTATTATCGCTTCCACCGCTAGTGTAATCCAAGCAAAGGTCTTCCACGACTATCGCTGGTAACAGATTATTCCCAACAATCCTCCCTAAAATTATGATTTCTCCAAATCAATAAGTTTCTTCAATCTGATTATCTTCAAGGATTGGGGAATTCAACCAAACACTTTTACTTCTTCCTTAACTTCGAATAGCTCGAACATTGATCTTGAAGCCTATGTAACAATGCTCGACCTTCTCATTGTCTTCATGAACTCTTATTGTTGTACATAACATCACCGTGAGAGTTCCAACTCGAGTGGATATTCTTTCTCAGAAGCATGAATGCATCCGCTCCATTTGTCAGAGAAACATGATGAACTTCACATGAGTCATAATAAAACCATTTAGTACCAGGACATGTACATGAGAATTTTCAGAAATCATCATTAACATCTGGTTCATAGAGCCTTCTAAGATTAACCCATAACTGCATCTCCTTCATATCTTTGAGATCTTGAGCATCAAACTTTTCTTGAACTAACTTCCATAATTTGTCAAGATCATCTTTGTCAAAAGCTTTGATGAGATCTTCAAATTGAATGAATGATGAAGTTTCACCACCTAGCCTTGTGATCTTCCATGTTGGAGCAAAATTGCTAGCAGTGTAAACTTCCCAATCGATGATAGGATGTCTAACTTGCAAGGGTTCCGATAAAAATCTTCTTCTTCTATCATAATCATTTCACCATCCGCTCTTCAAAGGAACTTCTCGCTTGAACTTGTTCATCAAAGAAACTTGGTCTTCTTACCACCGAGATTCACTATCTTTTGCCTTTCTTTTCAAACTAGGATGTCTTATTGCTTCTTCTTCAGATTCCATTGGAATGAAATCTTTATCAAATCTAAGAACTCTGTAGTAGATACTTTCAACTTTATCATCAGACATTCCTTTGAATTGATGTCTCTTCCAACCACCAACATTGCAACAATAAGTCTTCATGTATGCAATAACTTGTGCCTTAGTTGGTTGTCTTGGTTTCTTTTGGCTTTTCTTGACTGAAACAATAGCCTCTTGAAGTGCTTGATTATTCTTCATCTCAGATAAAATCTTTAACCGTGCAGCTTCTTTGTTCTTCGCTTAAAGATGCATCACCACAAGGTCAATTGCCTTTTCTTGATCATCGGATCATTTGCAATCAAGAACTCAATTTCATCTTCGTAGGGTACATAGTCGAACTCGAGTCTTTTCTCTAAGTCTTGTAGGTTGAATGTTGGAAATTGGATCTTCTATAGAATCTTCCATTCTATCCAAATTTTAGCCTCCAAAAGCTTGCAACTTCCAATTCTTCTACCTTTTCTTTTCAAAGAACTTCATCTTCATATATCTTTTCAAGAACTCTTTATCATGAGCAATCGAACTTGTTCTTTCTTTGAAATCTTTCTTCCAAAGTTGCTCTCGACTTTCCATAAATGCTTTACCTTTGTCTTTCTTCCTGCTTTATCAATTTCTTCACTTGCAGTGGCAACATTATGTTCATCGCTGGGAATATTTGGCTCGCAGCTGGAAATTGGATCTGGTAAAATCGCTTGCAAAGATGTAAAATATCTTGCTCTAGTTGCTCTTCTTAAGTATCGCCTTCCTTTGCACCTTTACTAGTAACACCTTCATCTTCAAAATCAATTTTCATCCCCGAGTTTCAAAGACTGCTTTTCCTCCTGCTTGGGAGAATTTCCCAAATCATGATCAAAACCACCGAATCACCATCGAGGGTGAGGTTGAAGATGAAATCACCAACTTTGCGCTTTCCTTTGCTTTTTCAACCCCGCAACTATTCCTTCAAGGTCCGAATCTCCTGCTTTAAATGGTTAATATCCTTGGCATGCCGCTCTTGACATGTGCCAGTCCTTCAGAGATTCAACCCGCTGGCTAACTTTGTACACAAAACCATCAATTCCAATTGTTGCCCATCGCCTCATCACTCCAACCGTGCGACCGCTGGGAGAGGTGAATCATGGGGCAATGGCATAGATTCCTCCCTAGTTGGACTAGGTTGAAGTCTAGAACCACCACTGCTTGTTCCTAGACCAAAAGGTTCAGAAACATGTTGTGTGGTCATGAGAGAAGTTGGCTGTTTGCTCCTCCTCTCATAGGTGTGAGAGTATAATCAATGTTTGGAACAGAGATTATGGGTGTGTTTTGTTCAGGTGAAATCTTTGCAAGAATTTGAGCTAAGAGAGGTGTAAAAATCATGTTGCTATGTTTGTTCATGTTTTGAAAAACTTTAGGCTTGAGGCAACTGATTTAATAAACATTTGTATGGGTTTGCAGTTGAAACTCATTTATCACTGCTTGCACAAACCTTGGATACATTAAAAATTTGTTGAACTCTTTACATTGCCAGTCATACTTGTAAAAATATAATTTGACCAGTTAAAAAGCTTATCAGTGGCTAGACAAACCAAAGGGTAAGCCATGGTTGAACTAAATTGCTCATAAGATGTTTTCTTATGACTGAGACAATGTAAAAGAGTGTGTATCAAAAATCTCCATTGGGGACAAAAACCACTCTTTTTGAAAGTAGCCTTTTTATCAGTGGTAATCTTGGTTTAAAATTGCGTTTTGCGATCCAATGCGCTCAAGGTCCCAAAGGCCGATGCATAATGCGTGATGCGAATGCGAGCGCAATTTAGACACGATGCGTTTAGTATTAAGAAAGTGAAAAAAATATTTATAAATATTATATTTTTACCAAGTACCAAGTAAATACAACAAACTATTAAATAAAACACTAACATAATCAAAAGTAGATGATGACATGATGTTAAAATATATCAAAAGTATACTTACAAGATGCAAGTTATATCAGTAACAAAGAATCATAATTTACTTATAATTAAATCAATAGCAAAAGTTAGTATTATAAAGTTTAGTCAAAGTTGAACAATAAATGAGTTCTAATTTTGAATCAAATAAATTAACTCACTTTGTACCTAATAAAATAACATATGTGATTACTATAATCAAAGAAGAAAATATGATTTTTACAACTTGAATCACAAAACAGAAAGAAGAAAACTATTCGATTATGCATTAAAGTAAATCAAAGAATTTACTCACTTTGAAAAATCTGTCGCGCCACCAGGAGCTTAATGAAATAAAAATGGGGTAATTTGGATGAAGGGCAAGAACTATGGTTGCCAATGTGTATTTTTGTGGACGTCATTTATTAAGGTCCTTATTAAAATAGTCGGGCTTCATAAATCAGACTAAATTCCAAATTGCTCTAATTGCGACTATTGCTAGCATTACAAAAATGCGATAAATTGCGGTCAATTGCGAATGCAATCTGGAATGGCATCGCATTAGGTGTCATGATGCGAAATTATAAATGCAATGCAATGATGCTTGCAATTTGCGCAATGATGCACGCATTTTTTAAACCAAGAGTGGTATCATACCCCATGGATGATAAAGTATCATGTATTTCTGGCATAGGTAATGTGATGATACCATTGAGATCATCCAATTGGAGAACTCTCCTGAAGGATGCCTCAGTAACATCAATAGTTACCCCATCCACAGTGACTCTTAGAGCATCCACTATTTCATGTATATCTCTATTCTCAAGGGTTATGGACTGAGCAGAAGTCCAAAACTGTTTGATTTGAGAGATAGATATTGTGGGATTTAAAAGCAAAACATACCTTATATGGGTAGTATTGAGAAAGTCTACAATCTGATGAAAAACAGGGCCACTCTTCTCGTTTGACTTTTGTAGGTAGGCCACTAGGTTGTGCTCATCTGCAAATTTTAATGGTGCCATAGAAACTTTTGATGAAAAACAATATTATGTCAGTAATAATTGAAGGAATAACTATCCAATTGAGATAAAAGATATATAGAGGTAGGGTTTAAGTTTGTAGCGCAAGAAAGATTATCTATGGAAAGTATTTATCTTTAGAGGATAACTAGCAAATAGGAAAGTAGATAATTTTCTAGAAGTTACCCTATATATATGGAAAGAAATTTTTCTACAACGGCTAGTAAAAATTTTGTTACTGACACAACAATTGTAACGGCTAGAACAACAATGGTAAAATAACACTATCAGTGGAAACTGTGAACTAGCAGTGGTAATTTTTTCACAAAAATTTCAAAGAGCAGTGGTAAAGAAAACATATGAAAACTAGACTGCTCTTGTCATAGTTTTAAGCAAACTACCAGCTATCAAGGGATTTGATATGTCTTTACCATGAGCCATTTGCTATGGACTAGCCAACTCTTAATCATAAAGAATATGGTGAGTTGATAACCATATAGTTTTTGGTAAACTATCAACCATAAACGGATTTGTCAAGTCTTTACCAGTACCCGTTTGCTCTGGACTAGTTGATTCTTATATGGATTAGACATGGTGAATCAATAACCATTTGTTGTGTATCTCAGTTATACACTTTTTAAGATCAACTCCCATCTAAGCTTCATAAAAGTTATTGAACAAGCAAGAACACAAGCACAGAACATATACAAACTTATACAACAATATTAGTACCCAGAAACTTCCACTCAACACCAAGGACAATTTGACACAAAATGTTTATGGATTTAGCATTCCAGTACTTGTTACCAAGTATTCCAGTACTTGTTACCAAGTACTGAAATCTACCCACATCAAGTCCTTTTGTTAATAAATCAGCATAGTTGTCATCAGTATGAATTTTGACAACTTGAATTAGTCCTTTTTCATAACAGTCTCGTATGAAATGGTGTCTAATTTCAATATGTTTAGTCTTTGTGTGTTAAACTGGATTCTTAATAATGCAAATGGTACTGCTATTGTCAATATGAATGATGGTATTCATGAAATTGTACCCATAGTCCAAAAGTTGATTCTGAAGCCATAGAACTTGAGCATAGCAACTTGCAGCAGCCACATACTCTACCTCGGTTAATGAATTAGCCACCATAGTTTGTTTCTTACACTGCCATGACATTAATCTGTTGCCAAGAAATTTGCATCCACCTGTTGTAGATTTTCTATCCAAACTAGCTCTAGCATAGTCACTATCTGAGTAAGTAACCAAATCTAGAGGAGACTCTATAGAGTACCACAATCCCAGAGTAGGAAATGCTTTAAGATATCTCAAAATCTTCTTCACAGTAGTCAAGTGAGAGAACTTGGGAGTGACTTGAAACCTTGCACAAGCACACACAACAAACATGATGTCTGGTCTAGATGATGTAAGATACATCAAAGAGCCAATCATAGACATGTACATGTGCACATCAACTGCTTCACCACTATTTTCCTTCAAAAGTTGATGTGTAGTCTTGTCTGCAGGAGTGCTAGATGACTTAGCACCAATGAACTTGAACTTCCTTAGTATCTCAGCCACATATTTATCTTGATTGATGAAAATACCATCTGGCCTTTGTAGTACTTGAATTCCCAAAAAGAATGTGAGTTCACCCATAGAACTCATCTCGAATTCTTCTTTCATCGCTTTCAAATTCTTTGCACATCTCTGCTTTTGTAGATCCAAAATGATATCATCAACATACACTTAAACCAAAGAAGATATCATTCTTGTCTTTCTTGATGAACAAATTTTGATCCACTCGCCTATGAAACCCATTAGCAAGAAGATAAGTAGTTAAGGTTTCATACCATTTCCTTGGTGCTCGATGTAAGTTATATAAAGCTTTAACTACCTCAGATACTTTGTTAGGATATTCGTGGTCTTTAAAGCCCTGGAGGTTGTGAGACATAAACTTCCTCATCAATCGCCCATATAGAAAAGCATTCTTTACATCCATTTGATAGACTTTAAAGCCCATAAAGGATGCATAGGCTAAGAACACTGATTGCTTCAATTGCAACTGGGCCAACACTTCTTCATAGTCAATACCTCCTCGAGTGTATCCTTGAGCTACAAGCCTAGCTTTGTTTCTAATAACAATTCCTATTTCATCCTTCTTGTTTCTGAACACCCATTTAGTACCTATTACCTTCTTGCCGTAAGGCAAATCACAAAGCACGTAGGGTCATGATACTTTATTGAAAATTGCATATTGAAAACAAATCTTCGAGGAAAACTTGTTCTTGTGGGTGACGATGGGCAACCATTAAAACCAGCCGTGACAAGGATGCTACTACTTCATCGGGCTAATCCAATTGAGCATCTTAAGGTGCCACACCATGTAAGGAGCTAGAGGAGATGCTTAGTGCTATTGGTTATTATTCGAAACCTCCTCATGATACAAGTGGTCCTATGGCTTCTAATGTTAATGGCCATAATAATGCTAATGATAAGGTTGATACGAATGCACATGGGGCTGTTGGTATTGAGAAGGTTGGTGCTTTGAAACAACCTTCTTCATCGTATGCTGGTGTTACTTCTACTGAACCAAAGAAACACACATCTAACTTTTGTAGGTTGGAGTGCAGTAAGAAAGCAAATGGTGTGGATCTTTCTGTCCCGATGAAAGTGGTTGAAGAGGTGAACACTAGGTTTGAGAATACTTTGTATGGGTATTTCCTTGGTCAACGCCTTGCTTTTCCTGTTGTTGATTACTTTGTACGCAATGTGTGGGCTAAGTTTGGTATACAAAAGGTAATGATGAATGCAAAGGGTTCTTCTTCTTTAAGTTCAATTCAAGAAAGGTGTTGATGATGTTCTTGAAAACGGTCCTTGGTTGATTAGAAATGTACCTATTATTCTTAAACCATGGACATTGAACACAAACTTACTTTAAAGAGGATTTGACCAACATCCCGTGTGGGTTAAATTCCATGACGCTCCTCTTGCTATGTTTTTCGATGATGGCCTTAGTCTCCTTGCCACATTGATAGAACGCCAAAAGGTTAGATGCTTTACTAGCCAAATGTGCAAGGACTCGTAATGTAGTAGTTTTGCTAGATGCATGATTGAAGTGAAGTCGGATGAGGTGCTTAGGGACAACCTTATCGTTGAGATACTCATATTTGATGGGTCGGGTTCGACTATTGAGAAGATACAGTTGAATACGAGTGGAAACCACCTCATTGTGATAAATGTAAGATTTTTGGTCATACTCTTATTGAATGTCCGAAAGTTGTTGAACCTCCCGTCACCCTAATAAGCGTGTTAATGATGGTTTCAAGACGGTCAATAATAAGAAGAAAGGAAGGCAAGTGGTTCTACTATTCCCGGTCAAGGAGGGTTTACTAAACCCGCTGGGTAAGCGCTTCAATATCAACCCAAAAAGACCTCCCGAACCTAAGAAAGTGGAAGTCACTATAAAGAATGCTTCGATGTGGCTAGTTCGAGGGAACAAAGATCTCTACATCTAATCGGCTTGATGCTCTTAATATGGAATATACGGATGCTTTTGGTATTCCTTCAAATGTTACCAACAAGGATGTGGATTCGGTCGACAATGGAAGTTAATGAAGATAAGTCTACTAAGACAGTAATCGCATCACAAGAACCCCTTGTGAGTGATTTGAAAGAGATGGAGTCGGGTGTGTCTCCTATAACTAGTGATTCTTGTATTCGCCCACCTCTTCTTCTACTAAGAGTTAACCCTTTTCTAAAGTGGAGATATCGTGGTGTCTCGATTCTCAAGATGAGTGGTTGCTAACCCATTTGATGAGTCTCGCTAATCTATTCGGTGGTGGCCAAGAGTTTGAAGATGAGTATGATGACTATGACTACGATGACTATGCAAAGCGTGTTTCGATCATCCGTGGAATTTGATGCCTTTAATGCCATGTATGGCACCAAGCTTCAAGGACCTAGGAAGTAATTTTCTTTCGTTATGTCCTATGTTATCATTAGAGTAGTGGTTTGTTTTCTTGTTTAGAAAATATGTAGTATCTTGTTATGTAAGCTTTATGCCTATGTAACGGGCTGAGATATGGGATTTCACTCATATCCATTGTACTTAAACGTTTTTTGGTTAATATATTTACCAGGGTGCATGATTACTCCCCTTTACCCAAAAAAAAATAAATTGGAGCAATTCTTCTTGCATTGCTTCCACCCAACTTTCATCTTCAAGCGCCTTGTAAACATTCTTTGGCTCCATTTGTGATAGAAAACACATAAATAGACATTCATTCTTGCCTTCATGAGTTTTAGATTCATATATTTTACTAATGAATCCATGAACATCAGGCAACTTTGTTTGTCTTCTAGTCTTCACAGGTGAATAGATATCCCCAATCACATTTTCAAGAGGATGTGATTTATGAATAGAAGTGTGGGGAGTCCGAGGAACCGCAATCTCACTTGGCATATTAGAGATTTCAACATTATTGGCTCGAGCTTCCTCTCAGAATCGAGTTGTAATTTCCACTCGTGTTGCGTGGAAACTTCGCCTAACAAAGGAATCAAGATTTCCACCGCTGGGATGATGAGGCTTGGCATTATGTGCTCAACAATCCGTAAGAAGAAGAAAGAGGTGTTTGAAGCGCTTTCATCATGAAAAGAACTTATGCGATGCTTATTCAAACCCTGTTGCTGCTGGTCCTTCTTCAACTCATCCAATACCACAAGAAGCTGTCATCATTGAAGATAGCTCAGACTCCAATGCAAGCTACATTTCCCCATGTATAAGCACAAATAATGATACTGAGTCAAGGGTCTTGGATGTGCCTCCCCTTGCAAGAATGCTTCCATCAGGAGAACTGCAAATGCCTCATATTCCACCACTGTTGACAGCACCACCACAAGAGGGACCTTCATCATCCTCCCCACTTGTTAGAAAAGTGGTGATGGGACTAGCACGCCCTAAGGTGTATAACTGGATAGATATGCGAAATGCACCTAAGGTGATGCCAACATGGGCCATTCCAAAGAAGCCATAGGTGATAGATAGTGGTTGGATGTAGTATGGTTGGGGTAGGTTGTGAAGCTTTTGTTTGGAGTAGGATGTTGTTAGTTGTTTTTCAGATGATGTAATGATGCTGGTAGTCTGTAATCCATGGATGTATCACATGCACTCAGTGTGCAGTTATGTGAAACATTAATAATGATCCATGTTTTTCTTTAACTTTAGAGTTCTTGCATCATTCATGTTGGTCCATTAACTCTATTACCAAAACTGACATAATGTCCATCATAATGTTCAAAATTCGAAAGATAGGACTTGTTGCCAGTCATGTGCCTTAAACACCCACTATCTGTATATCCTTGATCTGATCTTTTTGTCCTTGGATGTTCCTGCACATTAAAAGTAAAGAGTTATTTTCTTTTGGGGACCCAAGCCATGATTGACTTGGATCTGCCTCGTGTATCAATATAGTTAAATCTATCAAAGGTCATTGATACACCTTTGGGATTGGTTGTAGAGGTAGTTCCTTTAGGTTTCCATTCCCAACGTACGAGGCCTTCACAAAGATTGCCCATGTCCCCCTTTTCTTGTTTACAACCCTTGCAGTGGTAACTTTTGTATGAGCAAAGGAAACTATTTGGTTTGTTTTAGGTACCCACCGTTGGTTATAATGAACCTTTAGTTTGAAAAGTTCCTTTCCCTGCTTGTCAGATTTTTCAAAAGTTGTTTTGGACTTTGCACTTTAACAGTGACTTAAAGTGAGTAGTGTTACGCTTTTGCATTGGCAAAAGTTTTGAGGCCACTTCTTAGTTGAACTGCTCATGGGACCATTTTGTTGTGTGGATTAGGGTGTACATTATTTTGAAACCTGTTAGACTCCACCCTTTTATTCCCATGGACTTCCCTTCTCCTAACATGATAGTCACAATAAGCATGTAAATGATCAAAACTACCACAGATATAGCATGCCTTATTGTACATCACAAAATCACTACCTGGTTGTTGAGATTTAACATGATTCCAACTCCTCCGGTTACCCCTAGGAGTCGTAGGCTTGTTCCTATACATCTCAAAGATACCTTACAGCTTGATCTAGGTTTATTAGCTTGTTTCTAGGTTCCTATGTAATAGTATTAGCAACTTTTGGGATAGAAGTCTCTACATTCTTTTTAACATTCTCATCAACAACTGATGAGTCACTAGCACTCTCAAAAACATCATTTTCATTCTTAACCTCTTTCTCACATTTCCCAGTTTTGGGAGGACCATATTCAAGATTAAGATCTTGAAAGTCATCTAGACGTGTATGAGCTAAATCTATACCTGGAGGTGCATGAACAACCCTTAGTGGTGGAGGCACTATATTATAACCCATACCAGACTTAACTTTACTATGTATTTGAGCATTCCAAATTTTATCAATTGACTTAGACTGATAATAACAGGTGTCAACAGTTTAATTGACATTCTCATTTATCTTAAGTTTATCAAGCTCTTTTTGGAAAGCCTCATTCACAGCTGTTGTATGTTCTACCTCTCTTCTAAGAAAAATCATCTCATCATTATATTTGGACTCATTTTCTCTATAGTGCTCTAGTTGTTTTTCTAATACAACTAAACCTCTCTAAGGTTTGTCACAAGATAATTAGCAAAGAATCAACTCGTTATTTGACTTTCATAAGATTCATTAAGACTTTCAACTTCTAGCAATTTCTACATGTTTTAGAACAACTTTCAAAGTTTTGTACCGTAGTCGAGAAAGCCATGAGAGCAAATTCAAGAGCAACAAGAGCAAGATTTGAAAGTTCTTCCTCTTGATCATCAACCATGAAACTCCAATCATAGCTCACACCATCAATAGCCAACATTGCCTTTGGTTTTTCCGAGTTGGTTCCTTCTTTGCTTGTACCAAGTAGACCGTTGTCCTTGGTCTTTGGTCTTCTACATTCTCTAGCAAAGTGTCCCAACTTGTGGCGCTTAAACACTCCACTTTCTTCTTATCAAAGCCTGCAGCTTCACCACCATTGATGTGAATAGGCTTGCCAGTCTTCTTGTAGAATTTCCTAGCCCTCATGCTAAGAAGGGCTATTTGCCATTTTATATCCATCTCCTCCAAGTCATCTTCATCAATTTGCTCTATGTCTTCATGAGTTAAGACAGAGCCATTTACTTGAGTGGAGATGAAAGCATAAAAGGTAGGATCTCCAATACTAGCAATCTTCTTCTTTGAACCTGCAGTGGTAACACTAACATTACCGGTGGAAACTGTAGAACCGGTGGCAACATCATCATCACTATCATCTTCGTAATCATCACTATCAACAGAGGTTGACAACAATGCCAAGCTACTAGAGCTTGTACCAAGTTTCCCCGCCTTCTTCAACCTTTGCTCAATAAGTTTGAAGTTGTTGTAAAGATCATTGAGCTTCATTGTTTCAATGTCCGATTTGTTTTCCCGCACAAGAACATTAGTTTGAAACTCAAGGCAAACTTAGAAACTTCAAATTGAGGTCTTCCTTTTCACCTCAATGCCAAACACGGTCAGTTGTGTAACAATCTTTTGGAGTTTGGTGAAGATGCTATCAAGTGATTCATTGCTTGAAGCAGAGAAGTTTTCATAACTTTGCTTCAACTATGTCTTTTGTGTCTTCTTTGTAGCATCATTACCACCAAACACAGAGCAAATCTCTTCAAAGAGTTCTTTAGCGCCTTGAACTTGTCAATGCTATGATCCGGTCTTTAGGAAGAGTCGCAAGAACAAAATTATAGCCTTTTGATCATTCTTCTTCGCTTTTTCGTAACTAGATTCGCATCAAACTGCCACCACATCTCGTGTCACCAACCTTCGTGTCTTTGTCACAGTCGGAAAGAATCTCCATTTAAGATGATCTCCCATAGAGCATAGTCCGAATGAGAAAGTATTACTCAATCAAGATCTCCACATCTCAAACTCATTAAGTTTGAGCTTAGGTAGCCTTTGTAGAAGAGTTGGACCGGTTGTTTTCCGCTCCATTGAATTTAGTGAGTAGGTTAAGCTTATTCCTTGGATCTTCTAAAACAAAATATCGTAACTCGGCTCGATACCACTTGATGGATCTCGACACACACCTTGTGTCAATGATATTTGGTATAATATTATTAAGCACGCGAATTTACTTAGTAATACTTAGAAGATGATTGTATGATGTATTGTAAGTAAACACATATTAAACACAAAACTTAAGCTCCAATATTATTAATGAATAATACGAGTGATTTTGCTTATCACTAGGGTTACACCTGAAGCCTTTGTGAGTAATACGAGGTAATTAGACAAGTACCTAAGACAATGACCTAGGATCTCCTTTTATAGTACAAGGAGTCCTTTACAAGATAAGTATAAAGCTAACAATATAGAATATACACAAGATCTATTCTATACTTATCTAGACGCTGCTCTCCCAACCATTATCTAATAGCAAAGGGTAATAATGTACCAAAGAAGGTATTCGCTTCCACCGCTAGTGTAAACCAAGCAGTGTCTTCCATGACTATCAGTGGTAACAGATTATTCCCAACAATTTCTACCTGACCAATCAAAAGTTCGTATTTATGTTATTTGCATTTGATGTTGTCAAATTTATAACTTTGTTTTGCCAATATGTGTTAAGAAACTAACCGTTTGTTTATTTTTTTTCCCCGTGCCATCAGAGGCCAATCAATACAGGTGACTCTATGGGGAGGCCTTGCTGATATGTTGATTGAAAAGAAAGCAAAACAGACAAGGCTTGTCTTGTTGTGTGGTGACGTCCACATCTCAAAGCATTATAACAAATGGAGTCGGCTTGGGCTATTTACCTTTTCCATAGTAGACACCTTTATCATGCTAATTTGGTTTTAATTTTACCTCTCGGATAAGCTCTATTTATCGAGTAGTTCACCACACATATACTAGATTATATTGACATCCCCGCAATCAAGGCATTGAAAAAAGACCCCGGTAGGAAATTTTTGAATATAAAATTTATAATTGATAAGATTCAAACCGCTATCAACTTATCAAGATCGCACTGCTTGTTAGCGGTGTTGTGTCTTCAACAAAGATCTTTGGGTGCACACATCTCTGAACCAAAAGATGGGACAATCAAGAATCTGCTCACGTGGGCCCGCAATCGGAAAAATGATGTGTGTTTTTCCCCCCCGTCAGCTATGTAGCCTCTTTAAACTACATGATATTGATATATTTTATTTCTGTAGTCCTCAACTTTCCTATGTAAGGCCAGGATTGATGATGTGCGTACTAGAAAGGGATGGAATTTTCCATCGTGTGGAGGTGACAACTGCAAGAAAGGAGCTACTAGGAAGGGTGGGTGTTTTTGGTGTGATTCATGTGAAAGGCCGGTTAATTACCCTGTGATAAGGTACTATTATGTTTGTAACTTATATGTTAGGCATTTGTATACAATATATACAATTATTGACATTGATACTTACTATCTGACACATGCTCTTTGCAGGTATCACCTTGAACTTGGTATATCGGATGATATCAGACGTACTGTGGTGGTCCTTTTTGATGAGACCTCAGTTAACTTGATAAAGTTTCCAGCTTCAGCATTATTGACGGATGATAAAGAGGTACATCTATAATTTTATCGCTTATTTGCATCCCGCCTCCGCACTTCATTACTCATGACTTGATATGCAGAGTTTTGATGATCACGCCAACTTTCCATCTCCCATACTCGATCTCATTGGCACAACACACCTATTCGAAATCAAAAGTCATACCTATTATGAGTATGTGAAGTTTGAGAGTTTTACGTGTTGGGTGGTGGACTCACCTCATCCGTCAATTGAAACTGAAAGCTCAAGCACCGTTGATAATGAAACTGTTGGTGCAGTCGCATCATCCAATACATTAACCCCAGTTCCATCCGTCGTTACACCGTCCAAACCTAAAGAGGATAAGAAGAAAAATAGGTAATCAAAGCATGTAATATTTGTCTCCCAAAAATATCCTATAATGACAATATTCGTTCCTTTAAAGACTCTTGCTAATACAAAAAAACATACCTGATAAACATGGTTTTGTTATTTTCAGGGTGGACCCTGAGGATTCAGACGTAAATGATGAACTGATGCCTGCGACTGATGGGCAAGATGCTGGGACTATCAATGCAAATAACAAGACGACTGCACCATTGGCCTCATCGTTCAAACGGTTTCTCAAGTCTACCCCTACAGATGATAAGAAAAAAAAAGAGGTCATCACGACATATGCCCTTTTGTGACAACAAAAATACAAAACATTTTAACATATTTTGCCTTAAACCTATTACTTATGCAACAAAGCTAACATGACAAATATTGTTCGAATGTTTGCAGGGCGGATATTGAACATCCAGATGCGGATATTGAACTTATATTTGTAGATGGTGACCAAGATGGTGAGGACGACACCCCAACTGACAGGAAGAAAATGAGACGGTAAGCACATGTTGTATACCATATTTGGTCAACTGTAGTTTTATATCTGCCCACATATTAATACAACCCTCTTTGTATATTTTGTGGTCAGGTTTGTCATGGAAGATTCAGAGTGAGCCTGAGCCAGCTGTACCCCAATAAACATTATCAAAATAAACAATTATGACATGAATAATACACTGGAATAAAACTGTTTTTGGGATCCTTTGTTTTTTCTGTTTGGAAGACACAAAACTCTTATGTTTCGTTGCATTAGATTTTATTTTGCTTTGTTAATTTATTTTACATGCCTTTCATGCAAAATATTGTTTCTTTTGTGCTTGATTTGGTTTCAGGTACATCCAATATGAACCTGTTGTGATATGGACACTTTCCACAAGATATCAAATGGAAATGCCTGTTAACGATTATTGTGAAAAAAATCAGATTTTGGGAAAATAACGATTACAAAAACTGATGAATTATATGGAATACCATTGGTTACCATTGCCTTTAAAAGTCCAACAATATCTTATTTCCATATTCATACAGTAAACACATGGAGTTCAATATGGAAATTGTATCACAATACTTACACATGCCAATCGCACAGGCTGCAAAAGCATCAGGTCCACATAATCCATCTTATAAGAATAACTTGGATGATCAAGATATTGAAGATGTTTATTCTACTTACTACATTGAACAAGATTGTCTGAAATTGTCTTTGGACCATCCCAACAAACTAGACATTAAATGTTAGATTATGATATATAAAGCTTTGTGGTTATGGTATCTTAAGTAATTACGAGTGTTAGGCGATGATTGGAGTTGGAAAACAAAAAATTGTGAATTTTTACATATGATATTTCATCGCCATTTATTATTAATTATATGGGTTTCCAATACTCTTTCTATTTATATAGTTTTATGTCCTATGATACATCTATTTAATTTCCATGTAAATTCATTCCTTTAACCATAATAGTTGTCTGATAAACAATTACATTATAACAGTGAAGAGTAATCTGCATTTAGAGAATTTGTAAATAAAATGTATTATGGTGTAGTTATTATATAACTCAACTTTATAAATTTACTAGCTGAAATTCACGGGTATTTTAAAGTAACGTCAAAAAGAGTAGTTAATGGCATTGTGTATTATGAAGTTAGATGTTAGAAAGAAGGGACACATTTGAATAAGCAAACATAAAACTTAAAGTTGGTAACAATGAACATACATTGTACGAAACACAATAGTTAAATAACCGATAAAAGAACATAAACACATTCAATCCTTTTTTTCTACTAACGCGAGATACGATGACACGTAGATGTGATCACAAAATGTGTAGCACTTCCTTATAAATCACGTTCGTTGTGGTATTCATGTGTTTTCCATCCTCATTACAAATAACCATGTCCAATCCTTTTTTCCTCCTAA
Organism: Chrysanthemum lavandulifolium; assembly: GCA_022545495.1. Lineage (NCBI taxonomy): Eukaryota > Viridiplantae > Streptophyta > Magnoliopsida > Asterales > Asteraceae > Chrysanthemum > Chrysanthemum lavandulifolium. Next base: position 292,013,113 of record CM040238.1, on the reverse strand, counting down.
CGCTGGAGACGACTATATAATTTCCATGTAAATTCATTCCTTTAACCATAACAGTTGTCTTATAAACAATTACATTATAACAGTGAAGAGTAATCTGCATTTAGAGAATTTGTAAATAAAATGTATTATGGTGTAGTTATTATATAACTCAACTTTATAAATTTATCTGGTCACAGCCATTTCACACACACTTTAATACATGTCTAAAAATGTTTTCCGTTGAATTTCGTATTTTTAGGAGTTAATTTAGTATTTTTAACAAGCAATATGCAATTGGTTGTCAAAACCGACCACAAACTGACTTCCAAATTCTAATCGTATAAATCACCATCTTAGGAGTAGTTTGGTAAATCGGCCCTTTTTAAATTCCTGTAGACGATGCGTTAATTTAAATATAGCAGTTTGGATCAAGTTGTGAGGATAAGTAACCAAGGATATATGACCAAATGAAGTTGAGTTATGTTTTTTGAAAGTAGACTAAAAAACACTCTACCTAGGCTTTTTAGCCAAATAATTTCATAAAGCTCAGTATCATTATTAAAAACTCGATAAGAATCTATAATACATGTAGAGACTTACCATGAACTATAAGTATCTGCCTTTTCATTGTACACCACACTTATTGCATCAGTTAAACAGTAGAATCCCAATAGGTGATCTAATAGACTTCTTCATTCATTATCTTGCCAAATCGCAAGATAATGTGTTGCAAAAGTGAATCAGACCTTCAAATAATAAATGGATGCAGTGCATTGACTTTTACAAGTTTACATACCGCGATTATGTATATGATTAAAGTCAGATTTGTCTTTATGCTGCGGTCACATCAACATTCTCGAAATTCCATCCCCGCCGTAAATATTGAACAAAACTTTTATTTATTCATTCAACAACAATTATCAATGGAAGTGGAAAGATGCAGAGTTTCTGTGGTTTACGGATGACACAAATTGTTGGACCATTTACAGGTCCGTGCCGTTTATAAAACTTGACTTACATTATGCAATTACAACAAATTTCCAATAATGTATACCTGCTTTGCATTATCAACATACTTTGTTAGGACAAGAATCACGCTCGGTAGGCACTTTGACAGACCTGCCACCGAACCAAATAGCTTCGACTTCCAAAAATCCATTTGTTTATAAAAAAAAGAAGATCGGCAGGTAATTAGTACTAAAGTTGCCAGTTAATCGATTTCATAATATTTAATATTACCGTAATGGTTATTCCTATAGGAACACTCTTTCATCGTGCGCCTAAAAATCCCACATGGAGTCGCATATGCATCTCAGTAATTAAACATTTTATAAGTCTTGCATCATGTTAGTTAACGTATTATAATGTTGTTCTTCTCCATGATATTTACCTTTATTTGCAAGGTATTCCTGTGGTGTACCATGATATTGGCCCTCCAACATTTTGAATGTCAAAATTGCAAGGCGGTTATGTGGTACCAGGAAAGAACTAACGTAACAAAAATCGTTGTCAACCCAACTTTCTCTGTTTGCTGCCAAGGGGGAAAAATGCGTCTTCCGATATATAATGAAACACCTTCGCCTCTTAAAGAGCTTATGGACTACAACACTCCTGCAAGATCAAGTTTCAAAGATCAGATCTGGGTATATAATGGTATGTTTTGTTACACATCTTTTGGAGCAACAATAGACCATTCAATTAACACAGGCAGAGGTCCATATACCTTTAGAGTAAATGGCCAAAACTATCATCGAATAGGTTCTCTACTGCCTAAACAGGGCACTCAGCCTAAATATGCGCAGCTATACTTTTTTGACACTGGAAATGAAGTTGAGAACCGAATGGGAGCTTTTATAAGCAAAGATAGTGGAGAAGTCGTGGATGCAAATATAGTAGCAAGCCTGATGCAAATGTTCAATCAAACAAATCCAATCACCAAGGCATTTCGAATGGCCCGGGATTGGTCTGATGCAAATGTTCATTGACGAATAATCTCATTCTTCGCGTCTACTAAAGCGAAAACCCCGTCAAGCTTAAAACATCATTATAATTTGTGCTGCATTAGCTAGCCCTGCAAACTTTAAAAAAATAAGTACGGATTTTAATCCATAAACGCATATTTATAATTATATATACTTCAAATAAAATCAAACTGCTACTACGTAACTGTATTCTCTATGACAGTATGAGCAAATCTCCCATTCTTCTTACTCACCAACTCTCATATCATCACAATATCCTCAACATCCCCAGCTTTTGCTTCAACTAACGGCACAACGATATTCACCTACCCATACTGCATGTATAACACATAATCGTTATTACCTCAACTAATGAGCCATAAATCATCAAACAACTACTTTTCCTATGCAAATGACTAATACCCTGACTAAAAACCAATATTGGCAGGATTTAAGCTAAATAAAATTTGTCCCGCCTCGGGTTATTTTGCACGTCTGTTAAATATTAGTTGATTTTTGTACATTGAAACATTCTAACCACTATTATAAAAATCTTCAATCTCTTCCAAATTTAGTATGATATTTAAAACATATACTTGATTTTCTAGATTGAATCGAAACTAACATAACACAGTATCTTTTATAAATCAATAAACATCCTAAAGTAACTAACTTGCAATAAATTATAACATTTTAACATTCGCCCTTTCATTCTATCATATTCAAATCGAATACCTGAGATATTACGCTCAATCAGCAGAGAATTAAGCCCTTTATAATAGCCCTCAAGAATGTTTGATTGCTTAACATTTATTTTGATTGATTTTGCGTTTGATTGAAAACCCTAAATCTGATGTTTGAATCTAACTGTGTGTTTTGACCGAGTGTAAGAGAGATAGATGTGTGAGATACTAAAGTCAACACACACTACTTGACCCTTTTCTAATAAAAGTAAATAAATAAATAAAAATAAATAATTTCTTCAAAGTAATAAAGGATTGAAACATAAAATCATTAAACTGATCATTCATCAGTTTCTTCCATTAGCAATATTGTTATAATAACATAATACCACCAAATAAACCTTCCATACAACCATCATATATACATCAAAACACAAAAGACAACTTCCAAAATATGCTATTCTTCATCTTCGTAGTCATCAACTTCATCCAAGCTTTCCAAGAACTCCTCCTTCTCAATAGACTCGACGACATAGCACCAAACGTTGAGCCAACAATTCAATCTTCCTTGATCCTTCAATCAGATCTCACGAAGGGCAAACTCCCGAGAGTTGCAACATGTTGGAACGAGTAAATAACCTACCAGTCTCATCGATTGTTTGTTCCTTTTTGGCAACAACTTCCGTCAGTTGGCTACTCTCTTCTCCCATACGCTCAATAAAACTTTTTTCCTCTGCTATGTCGTGCAAGATCAACGACCTGAAGTCATCACTAAGCTTACCGGATTCAATAGCAACTTTCATTTCATCGATATTAGGTGTGGAAGCCATTTTAAGATTAGGGTTAAAATTATGGATATTTGTGTGTTGATATTAGCGTTAGGTAAGTGTATATAATTAAAATGTACCTCACAATTTGCACAAATAATCACAAAAAAACACTCAAGAGGCATTGGAAAATTTATTTTGGGTGTTACTGTAGCCCTTACATATTCTTCCATGCATAAATGTGAAATGCAGTATTTAGGAAGATCTAATATTGCTATTTAAACACTTCATTTATACATTGGATCTAAACCAGCCCCTCTATACACAATGCATTACCATTAACATGCTAATCTCTTATAGATTATCTTTATATTTATATACTAACAATTCCGGTTTGTGTTAATTGAAACTTTAAATAAAAGTAAACTAATTTAAATACAACAAGTTTATCATTTGCCATGAAATAAATACAATACAACCTCTCTCTATTAGCCATCTAAATCGTGTATATACCAACAAGTGCATTAACCTTACGAATAAATAGTTTATTATTCGACCAATATCACGTGTATTGCACAGGTTGTATAAAATACCATGAAAATAACACGAAAAAAAACAAACCAAACAAAAAACAAAAACAAAAAAATAACAAATTTTGAGAATACATCATCTTCAAATGCCTATTGCACAAAACATAAACGAAAAAAATCGTGCAATTTATAATAGCCAAAAACATAACAAAAGTGACAAATAAATATGAAAAATAACGAATATATACATAATTCATATAAAAATATTAAATAAACTACTTTAAGTACAAAACTTAAAATAACATCAATTGCAATACCTTACATGTAATTACTTGCATATCACGTAAAAAACACATACATATTCAACCCTTGACCAATCGGTGCAACGCACGGATTTTGTAGCCTCGTATATGTTATTTTTTGATTTTATCAACGATATATATATATGTAATTAAAAGTTTATGTTGGATATATATGCATAGCTTTAGAAAGGATATATATGCAATTCTTCCTAAGAGTTAATTACTTAAATGGTCCCTATGGTTTGTCGGGTATAACTAATTTAGTCTCTATTTTTTTTCTCAGATTCTCTTCTTGTGGCTTTGACCCATAACGAGTTTGATCCATTGACCCATATTTTCGTTTGTTTGACGGTTAATGGCATGTTAAATGAGATGACATGACAAAACACACTATTCATGTGGTTTGTCGGGTATAACGAATTTATTCCCTAAACTTTTCTTTTCTCGGATCCTTTGTCCTATGGTTTTGACCCATAACGTGTTTGATCCCTAGACCATTATTTCCGCTTGTATGAGCATGGGTTTCACGGTCAACAAAATGGAAATATTGGTCAAAGGACCAAACCCGTTACGGGTCAGAACCACAAGGAGATGATCCAAGAAAAAAATTAGGGACGAAATCCGTCATACCCCACCAACCATAAGGACTATTGTAATTAACTCCAATCTTAATCATTTTGTTGTTAATAGCTCTTCCTCCATCGCCACCTATGCCATCATCACGCAACGGTAATGGTGGACCGTATTGTCACGGAAACAACCGTTGGCACCTAAAGCTACTCGGTGTCGATATCAGTAAGAAACGGTCTAGCAATAGGCTAAGTGGTGGCATAATTTCCGTAATAGTTTTATCAGCAGTTGTAGTTACGGTTCTAGTCTGTTAGCTCACTTGCATGAAGATTCAACGCAAGAGTCATACATAGAGACTTCAAGTCTAGTAACATTCTGCTGGAGCATGACTTCACTCCTAAAGTTTCTGATTTTGGTTTGACTCGATCCGCTTTAGACGAAGAAAACCAACATATTTCGACGCGTGTCATGGGCACTTTCGGGTACGCTTTTTTTCTCTGTAAAATGAGTAAATTACATGTCAAGTTTAAAGTCAAATTATATGTCTTGGCCCGTTAGGGAACCCGCCGTGTCCAAATTTTCTTAAACTTCTTTTGATTTGATATGAGGTATGTGGCTCCCGAGTATGCAATGACAGGTCTTCTTGTAAAGAGTGACGTATATAGCTATGGGGTGGTACTCCTTGAGCTCCTAACAGGAAGAAAACCCATTTGACATGTCAATGCAATTGGGCCAAGAAAACTTAGTCGCATGGGCCCGTCCGTCCTCTCAACACCAGAAGGTCTAAACTTACTTATTGATCCATCACTATGCCCTGAAGTTCCATTCAACAATATAGCTAAAGTAGAAACACTAGCATCAATGTGTATGTAGCCCTAAGTACAACAACAACCACCTTTAGAGACAGAAAGCTTGGACGCAAAAAGTGGAAGTTTTTGGTCGCTAATTCTTTTTGCGACAGAGGGTTGTCGCCCAAAGGGTTGACGCGTATAGTCGGTCGCAAAATGTTTTTGCGTCAACCTCTTTCTACTTTTGCCACAAACTGTGGGACCCACAAATTTTCATTCAAAATCACTTGACCGGAGTGGGCCTTTCATTTTAGCCACCACACCAGGCTGTCGCTAAATAGATTTTTGTAATTTATTTTTCTTTAAATAAATATTAATAAATAAAATAATTTTTTTTAAAAACACTTGGCGACCACAGGTCTGTCGCAAAAAGTTTAGGTATAGACCGGTTCATTTTTGTGTGGGTGACTTTTGGAGACAGATAAGGCTGTCGCTAAAAACTGCTGTACAGGAAAAAAAAATGCAGCAACATTGAGCAATTCCAGATTTTTTCCCGGAAAAAATCTACCAAAACCAATGCTCTAAATCACCCAAATCAATAATCAATAATACAAATGCTTCAATTCATTCATTCATTCAAAACCGTCCAATTACAAAATATGATCCATACAAATACTAATAATTTCTGTAATATTCTTACGTAATTCAGATAACAAAACAAGATCCATACATCATTCTTATTAATACTACCATCATCACCAAACTCTTTACTCGTCATCATCAAACTCACTACTACTACCACCATCACCAAAATCATGCCCACTATCATCAACACCATCATCATCTTCGTCAACACTTACAAGCTTGTAACAATTATCAAGGTCGAGATTAGAACTAGGGTCGGAATGAGTAGTACTAGGTTCGCCACGAGTATATGTAGATCGAGGAAACATAGTAGTGCATGAATCTGGAATTTGAAACTGTGAATCGGGTGTACCTTGTTGACAGTTGTAAAATCCAGAAATTGCTTAAACAAGTTTCTTTGCTCCTTAACCAAGTTTCTTTGCTCCTGTAGCTCCATAGCATGCTGCTTTTCATCTCTTCCATCTCCTCCCTGGTACATAAACATGTGTCCACTTGTGTGCTCCTAGAACTCGAGCCCGTGCCCGATACCACCCTGACCACACCCGCAATATGTCCTCGATTATGAGAATCCAGAACTTCATCAATGATATGGCAGTCTGTCTTGGGATCAAGCTGTTTTTCTTTGACCGCATCTTGAAGAGCCTTCATTTCTCCCTATGTAGTTCAAAAATAACAAGAAAGTTAATATAACAAATGACGGATACGGCCAGATTCTTCCTGTCAATTAACAAATAATCAATACCAAATAACTAAGTTTCATTTCTTAATTCACTACCTACATTTTGATCGAGCTATTATTATTACTATAACTAACTAATTTCAATTATTATGTCTTAATTTTGTTATCAGATTCATCATTAACTGCTCATCTCTATCACCGGCAAACTATAAGTTGTTAACTCCTAAAATTTCCATCACCTATGTTTTATTTATATTCTTTCGGTACATATTCGAATGAGTTTTGTGCAAGATTTATCTCTTAATGTGACTTAACTTCTAGTTTTGTTCACTAGATCACAAACACGAAATAAAAAAATAATGGGCTTATGACTTCCAAATTTAAATAATACCAAATGATAACGATAAACTCATTACTTACGTATATCCTTTCGTTTTCCTTAGTCGTGAACCGACCCTTTTTGTCACTATGACAGTGCCTCCAAGTTTCGACCAAGTCCTCGTGATACCTTTTTTTGAGAACTATAAATAAACAATATAAAACAGATTATTAACAAACTATATATAAACAACATAAACACATCCACGGGGGTGTGTTGTATGTTGTTAATATGATCGGCCACGTGCTATATCCTTGACTCAGCATGCCAAATGGATTGAAACCATCGGCAGCCAACCCTAATCAGACGTTTCTAGGTTCTTTTGCAAACTCATGATGTATTATGTCAAAAATTTTCCATGCTTTACCGTCGACCGGGTGATTCATCTTACCATTTTCTTTAGACTTTCCAGTAGCATGCCAAGTCATCCACTTTGTAGTGTGTTGTGAGTTTGTAGTCCAGGTGTCAACGGGAAGTAACGCAACACCTTGTTGGGAACTTTCTTTTTCTTTGTCTTGAGGTATTTCCATCTACTCACTTTACAGATTGATAATTATCCAAATTTTCGTTCGCCTCCGATCCCCAAAATAAAAAACAATCATTTATACAATCATATATAGATTCGTATCCTAATAAGATCGTTTTGTATGTCTTCTTCATTTCGTAGTATGATGACGGGACTTTGAATCCTTCACTAGCAGGTAATGCCTTTTGGAGAACTTCTAGAATCAGGTTAAACCCCTTGTCTATTATTTTACACAAGACCTTGGCGTGCGACATCTCTGACATAAAGTCCAATGAAGACATCCAAGTGCAACCTGGGTAAAATTGGTCAGTGGCCCTAGCAAATAAATCTTCGAACACTTTATTAATGCGAGGACCCGTTGTTTGAGGACCTGTTGTTTGAGTTGGTTGAGAACCCGTTGTTTGAGTTGGCTCATTATCCAGACGAATAACTTCGTCGAGGAACGCAGCCATGTTATCATATTCAGGTGAAGGTGGTTCTGGCGAGGGAGGCACGGGAGGAAGCATTTCACCATGTTTATCCCAAATGGTATAAGTTGGGTCAAACCCGTTTTGAGATATGTGTTGCGAAAGAGTTTTTAGCGAACTCGTTTCTGAGTTACCACATTCATTACATGGGCATGCAATCTCTCTGGAGATAGGGTTCAACAAAGTTTTACAGTGCTTAAGGAATGCTTTTAGACCACGCAAAAAAAATTGGAGAATTACGATTAGATATGCTGGTCCAACTCTTATCAATTGTCATAACTGTGTTGAAATGGCGTAACAAATAAGCATATATGCACATAAACGCGTTCATATAAATATAATCGTAAACACATACATGAATGTATAAGTAAACATGCAAAGGCGTAATTATGAATTGTTTTGTTTACATAGTGCAACTATGGAAGGCAATCCTAACCCACTCTTTGAATGTTTCGTCTCATATATGTTGTCGAATTTTTGTCAAATAGTAAATCAGTTATACACATTCATATCCTAAATAAGACAAAACATTCAAAAAGCAGTCCCAAACAGGGGACTTTCTGAAATTAATAAATTAATTTCGGACGGGTTTTCTATAGGATGATTAACTTCATATGGGGATAGTCCGAAATTAATCACTAAAATCCTAAAATCATGCACACAAGTTTAATACTCAAATACAATACTAACCAAACGCATAATCATAATCACATATTTCTCGAAGTTTATATCCACTTTCAAACGCATGCCAACCAAACAAATATTATTAATCAAATATAATTCAAATACCATTCCAACACCAAATACATTCCTAAACAAACGTAAACACAAAATATTTAAATTATATACAATTAAAGAAACACAAAATAATTGAGTAAAAAAACATACTCGACGGTTTACGTCTGAAAAAGGAGCAGAGGGGAAGAAGTGAAGAGAGGTAGTGATGTTGCGATGGTCCTACACAAGCATAAACAAAATCAAACACTAACATAAATAAACTATATAGTAAACAAAAACAATACTCGATAACTTAAACTTTATACCAAACAAAAACAATGCTCGATAAGAGTGACTTAAAACAAACATAATCTCTTAGACAAAATTGCTTAAACAAGTTTTTTTTTTTTTTTTTTTTTTTTTTAACCATGATTTCCGTTCTTTTTGGCCGACTAATCCACGAAGTTTAAACAAGTTTTCTTTGTTTAGATATCCATTGCTTAAACAAGTTTTCTAACTAACCTGCTGCATTAAATTTACAATTCACATCTAACTAACCTGCTGCATCAATACACCTTTGAAATAGTATATGTATTAATGCCACTATGTTACTAAAGTTATATCGTGAAGTAAAAAGTAAATTTGTAATGCTTCCGATCCCTGATTAACTATATAAATTTGTATGTTTCATTTTACAACCGTGAGTATTATGATGTCAGTTATGCAAAAACAGTGTGATGCACATACAGTAGAAAATACTAATTACAGTTTATTAGGTGGCTCATAACCAGTTATAGTCCTTAGCTTATCCTTTACCAAACAGCAGGATTGACAGCGGTAGTTGTTCTGTGGTGGGTCCGGTGAAACAGCAGGAGGCGACGACGCCGGTACTACCAAAATCAAACACAAACATAAATTAACAAATCATAAACAAAAACAATTAAAAAATAAACAAAAAAAAAAAAAAAAAAAAAAAAAAAAAAACCTCCATTAAACATTAATTAAACAAAACAAACATAACACATTAAACAAAACACGAACCTTTCAACAAAATAGATGGGCTGGCTGTGGTGGTCGGTGGTGGCAGACGACGGCAACAGCGAACGGTGGTGGGTCCGATACGGCAACGGTGGCTGTGAGAAAGTAAATAAAATCATAAACCAAATTAAAAATAAAATCCAAATAATAAAAATAAACTAAAATCATATACCAAATTAAGGAAAAAAAAAAAACAAAAAACAAAAAAAAAAACAAAACAAACTAAAGTCATTTACCTCTAATTGGTGGCTGTGAGGAAAAACGTGCACAGTGGTGCGTGTGGTTTTGGGTGTGGTGTTGTTGATTTGTGATTTCGAGTGTGGTGGTGCTGATTTATGGGTTTGGATGAGATGAGATAGTTTTTTTTGTTGTGTGAAGGTGAAAGAGTTTACAATGAGATGAAAAGAATTAACAAAACCCAGATCCGGTTTTTAGAGTAGGTGGTGACGATGTGGAGTTCTAATTTAATTTATTTTCGTGAAGGAGGGATATATTTTGGCGTGTTATATTTTTGTGAAGGAGGGAAAAGAATTTTTTTCTAACAAAAAAAAATTAATATATAACCTTTTCGAACAAAAAAATAAAAAATTTGGGATCTCACTTTTGGCGACAACATGGGGTTGTCGCAAAAACCTTTGGTCAAACAATCACAAAATCGCTGAACATGGTGGGCCCCTTCTTAACATTTAGCGATCAATACCTGCTGTCTCCAAATGTCTCCGTCACTAAAAGCCCTTTGTGGTGTAGTATCACACCGACCTTTACGGGAGAGGCGGTTCAGGCCTTGAAGTTGGTCTGCAACGAGTGTGAAGAAACACGAGACTTGCACTCAAGGACTTGTAGCCAAGAGGATTTAACTTCCATGGAATTTGATCCACGGGCCAGTACAGGCCACGGCCCAGACCCAGGCCCGTCACATTCCACCTATCCAAGCTATGATTCTGCACTTGATGCGGAAAGCGGGTTTTCGGGTACATTCGTATAGGATAACCTCACGTTCAGGCTCGTTGAGGCCCAGGAGACGTTTGCAGCTTTGGGAAAAAATGAAGAGATTTTCGAGTGGTAGTATGAGCGATTATGGAGACTTTTTGAAGTTATTGTCACGGTCACGTTCCTTTTTTGAGTTATTTTTTTTCTTTACTTTGACCATGGTCATCCCAACCCGTTGGGTTTGCAGGAAAATTGCTGAATGAGATGTACAGAAAAAGTGTTGCATTGTATTAGGAATGTATTTCCTTGGTATAGTTGTAATTTGTAAATACAAACTGCAACAGCAATAGAAGAGGTTCGGGTTATCTATAAACGTATCAATCTTTTTGTAATTTTTCTTGAATTTCCGTGCACCGGTTTTTTTATCGACCCAGCCGAGTCGCCGGTTGAACCGTCGTATGGAACCGGCTTTAAGCAAAAAAATGACAGCTTCTAAACATGGAAATTCAATTCCTGCAGCTACAAAAAGCTTTTAAATCTAACCAAACAATCCTTAATCTGCTCTAGAAACACCCTAAACATACCCAAACACCCCTAAAAAAGCTCCAAACACCTCTAAAACATTAGAAATTTAATACCAAACCCATGCTTTCCATCAGAAATACAGGTCCCAAACATTAAAAAAATGAAAGGTACGACGCAGCTGGATTTAGCAAAATGGGTCGACCCGGGTCAACAAAAGAACCGCCGGATCATGAACAAGCAAACAACAGCCATGTTCCCGGTTCAACCTGGGTTATAAAACATTGTCCTCTTAAACAAAGACAAAATCAATTCAACGGTTTAGATAGTGTTTGTTTAAGCACAATCATGTGCCCCTGTGATTTAGTATATGTATCAGATCAAACAAGTAAAATAAAAAAAGTTAGCTAAAGGAAACGGGTCAAAAGGGGTTGAAGGTTTCACATAACATTGGTTGATAAGAATACCTAATTTGTTATCACACTGATTTTTTCTAATAAGATTTAATGAAATTTTGGACCAAAGGTGTTTCTGGCAAACCAATTGGACCCATACCAAGAAGTTAAACGTTTTGACCCGTTACTAAACCCAATCGACCTGCCCATGTTGCCATCTCTATCTTTTTCACTAAGCACAACAAAGAGAAATTAGAGACACCAAGACTCGTGCATCTTTTGGATCACCAATTCAACACAATCATACAATTGTAGGTCTAGAAGTGTGAAGTTATAGTCAGCATGCCAGTTGTACAAGCCTTATTGCTACCTTATTCACCTTTTTCCCTATCTGAAAACCACAGCACATTAGTTACTCTGTACCCTAGGTCATCTTTTTTGACAATTTCCGTTAGCTAACTTTCTTCTCTGGTATATGAGTAAGAATTAACTCTAACTGATATACAAATTTCCCATTAATTGGTAATTTTTTAGCTGATATACACGTAACTATATTACTAGTATAGGAAGGTAGCAATCTTCATTGATATAAAATATTTTCTTATTTAATAACGATCTACATGATAATTCAGGAGAAGAAAAAAAATATAAAAAGTATCTTAAACTTTATGACTTATGACTAGACATCATACAAACTCGATCATCAACTGACAATAAATCTGTGACTTGGCGCATTGTTGGCCTTTCCTGCGGGTTGTAGTTCAAACATGCCCGTGAGACATTCAAAATTGAATGAGCTAGTTTCTCAACTAGAGATGATGGTGGCGGAATCCGACTATCTCCTACATTGGCTAGCAATAGATCATCAGTAGACAATGTTGGTAGAGATGATATAAGTTCTCCAGGATGCTTTCCCATAATCACTTCTAGTGCAACAACTCCAAAACTATACACATCGCATTTCTTTGTCGCCACCATTGTATAAGCAAGCTCTACATAGAACGAAACATGAGAATAAAAAAAAATTGTTATATCAGATCATGATTAAGAGAAATCTGAAACTTGAGAATTAGTACGTATAGTATATATAGCTTTTAAAATATATGATAGTTACCTGGTGCAATATAGCCATAGGTGCCTACAACCACAGTCCAATTGGATGAATCCAGCTTTAGAAGCTTCATTGCTCCAAAGTCCGAGATATGTGCCTCATAATCGAATCGAGAAGGATATTAGTCAGAAATGTCTCTATGAATTATAGGTGGTGTGCAATCATGGTGCATATAAGCCAAACCATTCGCTACATGACCCTAACAATTCTCACCCTTTTCAGCCAATCAATTTCCTTTGTCGTGATATCGCTACTCAAGAGTGATTTTAGACTTCCTTCTCATGATATTCGTAAATCAAAAATGAGTGATGAGCATGGAAGCGAGATCCGAAGAGTTTAACTATGTTTCGCTTTATGTTTGTCAATGCTCGTACCTCATTTAGGAAGCCTATATGATCATCACTCGGATGATGAATGAAGTTTCTTCACGCCTACTAGATTGTTGGGTTGTAACACGCCTTTATACACGCATCGTATCCTCCCATCCCAATACAATATGCATCATCAAAATCATTTGTTGCCTTGATGATTTCATCATACATCGCCTCGTCCATCAAAACTTGTTATTGAGAAAAATTGCCACCTTCTTCGCCGATGGTTTCGTGGAGAAGTTCTCTTTCTACGTCCATAAGCAATGAGGCCGCATATGAGTAAACCAAGTAAAGAGCCGCAAAAGTGGGACCATAGTTACAAGGATGAGCTTATGATGAAAATGATTATTTTTCTTCATTATTAGACTTTCACAAAGTTTCAAACTCAGAACATTTCCGCATGCACCATCATTTCCTTTAAATGCTTCTCCGCACACATTTAGAAATACAAGACAAGGGGGAACGGACCATGAGCTCATTGTAAGACAGTCTATATCGATCCTTCCTGGCAAGTTATTGAAACCATTAGGAATTGAACCAGATAGCTTATTGTGAGAAAGATTCATCATGACCAGACTTTCCAAACTTCCAATATCTGATGGTATCTCTTTTGTGAGTGAATTCCAAGATAAATCAAGAACATTGAGTTGCCTTAATTTACCGATCTCCGATGGGATCTTTCCGCTGAGCTTGTTATTACTAAGATTTATGTGATTTATTTGTACCCAATCACCAACATATCTTTGCAATGACCCGTTTAAACTATTTTTGGATAAGTCAAGAGAAAGGAGGCCATGCAGTGATCCAAGCTCTTGAGGTATAACACCTGAAAGGTTGTTATCGCTCAAGTTTAAATTTAACAAACTTTTCATTTTCCCAAACTCCTTTTGAATCTGACCAACCAGACGATTAGAAGAAAGATCAAGCACTTGAATTGAATTCCCAAACTCCGGTGGTATGCTACCGCTGATGTTGTTATATCCCATCATTAGTGTAGTCAAATTTTTGCATTTACCCCAGTTATGAGATAGTTGCCCATGAAATTTATTATGACTGACATCTAAGAAATTTAAGCTTGGGTAGACACCAAAACTATTTGATATATCTCCACAAAATTGATTAAATCGAAATCTTGCTCTTATTAAGTTGGGGCAATTCTGTAGCCCTCTTGGTATCGGACCAGAGAGTTGATTATGACTTACAGATAAATATTGAAGCTTTCCCCCTTGGCACAAATCATCAGGCAATTGACCTGATAGTCGATTTTCCCTCAAATCTAATTTAGTGAGAGACTTCATATTCCCTGATTCAATTGGAATGGGTCCAGAGAGTTGATTTTTTTGCAAATAAAGGATATTCAAAGACGTCAAATCACCCAACGATGAAGGAATTGAATCATTGAGTTGATTTTTGCTCAAATCTAATTCAATGAGAGAGTTCAAATTCCTTAATTCAATTGGAATGGGTCCAGAGAGTTTGTTATTGAACAGATGAAGCGTATTCAAAGACTTCAAATCACCCAACGATGAAGGAATTGAACCAATGAATTGATTTTCGCTCAAATCTAACTCAGTTAGAGACTTCATATTCCCTAATTCTTATGGGATTAAACCGGTTAAATTGTTTTTGAAAAAATGCAAAACAGTTAACTGGCTTAGAGTACCAATGGTAGGTGGAATTACACCAGAAAACAGATTGGTTGAAAAATCAAGATATACAAGTTTGGACAGGAGTCTGATTTCTGATGGAATGGGACCAAAGAAGCTGTTTACACTAAGCTCAAAATGGGTAAGGTTGCCTAGAATAGAGAACGGGAACTGGTGAAGCGTACCTTTTAACTCAGATGTGGACAGGTTCAACCTGTTAATGTTCCCATCAGTGTTGCAAGCAATTCCAAACCAAGAAGGGCACGAAGCGGGTGTACTAGTATTCGTTGGAAGGGGTGTCCAAGAAGATACAATTTGGGAGTTGTTTGGGATTTTAAGGGTTGCTTTCCATTTTTGAAGAGCATTTGCTTCCTCCAAAGAAGCAGAAGTAAAGTTTGGTACAAAAGAGAGAGCAATGAGTAGTAGAGCTAGAGATAAAAGTAAGAAGTTTGAAGAAGCCATTGCTTGCTTTTGCATGTTTTTCTATAAAGTGAAGGCTTGTATGTCTTTATTTATACTTGAGCTACCCTTTTCTCATAAATTAATTTCCATTTCTCAGAAATAAAATTTTAGATGGTGTCTTATATATTATTCAACAAAGATCGTTTTACTTGAGAAATTAATGTCCTTTTTGGAGAATACTTTAACTGTGTAGTACAACTTTAATCGCTTTGCAAAAAAGTATTCTATTTTTGTTTTCAAATCAGTTCCAATAAAAGCTTTGATCAAAATGATAAAGAATGTGTGATCAGCTGTGAAACTATGTGCTTTGTACAGATCCTGGTGTGAAAGTAGAAAAAAGGCCTAAAACGAGCTCGTCAATTTTGATTTTAAAATTCTTATAGAAGTATAATGAGCACATAATCAGATAATTCTTTATGTGTTACAATTTATTTTTTTAGTTCTGTTAGTTTGACGCAAATCTGTTTGAGAAATTAATGATTGTGTCACAACATTGACCATAAATAAAGTCGTATATCACTTCTGTTGTAGAGCTATTTTTTCATTTTCCCACCCAACTTACCAGGCATGCATCAAGCGCTCAATCCCAATAAAGAATGTATACCTGAAGTCAGATGCATAAAATTGTCCCGGCGAAAATTTCCGATTCACTCATTTCTTCAATGAGTTACAAGCTACGGAAATTAATATTACCATGCCTCCACAGCTCGGTCCCCTTGAGATTCTAGATGATGAAGAGGATGGAGAAGATGTAAGTGAGCAGGGATGTATTGTGAACTTTGAACTATTTTCTTTGTTGAACTTATACGTATTTTTATTGTGACGGCTACCAATGTTTTATTTGAAATTTGAACTTTTAGCGATGGTATATGTCGTCACTAAAAGTTTTTAATTATCATTTCTTTTTTATTTAGACTTGTGTTTATTAGTTATTTAGTTTGATCATTTATTAATTTTAATTTATCAAATAAGTTTATTAATTATTTAATAAATACTTTAGCGACGACATGTTATTACTATAACCCATTATCGTTGTAGTGTACTAATACATGTTATTATATATAAAGGGAAAATGACAAAAAAATACATCGAACTTGACACTTTTTATGATTGTGTGTAGCCAACTATTTTTTTTATTATTGTGTGTACTGAACTTTCAAAATTCAATTATTGTGTGTATTTTGTGACCATTTTACCCTTAATTTTTTCAAATTTTGAAGGGTAAAATGGTCATTTTACATGGCATAATAGTGGCAAAATACACATAATGATCGAAATTTGAATGTTCAGTACATACAATAAGAAAAAAAATAATTGGCTACACACAATCACATAAAGTGTCAAGTTCGATGCATTTTTTTGTCATTTGCCCTATATATAAATTATACATATTTGCAGTTGAGTTTGAATAACTTTATTATTTTATCGGTCATGTGTTATTTAAGGGGGTCTCGGCCATCCAACTTGTTTGGTTTAGTGTGTGGTGATCCGCACACACATATATTTTAGTCTTTAGATTTGCACATATTTACTTTAGATTTACACATAACATGATACAAGGAGAATAAGTAGAACGTAACATATACAAAGCATAAAATGTTATGTACAAATCAAAACTAAGTTTGTGAAATCGCGTTTGTTAATTCAAACTTGAGACCATTAATCCATAATAGTAACTATAAGAAGGGCATTTCGAATTGTCAATCCAAAATTTAACATTAATATAGGAAAAATAGCCTCTCATTTATCTGCTATTATGAAAAGTCAAGGTAAACAATAATAGACATCCATCGTTGTTATGCAAAGACTAGAAAAATAGAATGTATACAAAAAGTGATAGACTAATATGAAGTGCATTTTACTTCCGTAGTCATTTTCCTTACTCATTAATCTTATCTATAGTATTATGTGGTCGTAATATGCATATATATAAGGTCCTTTTATCCATCGTTGTTATGCATAGAATGTATACAAAAAGTGATAGACTAATACGAAGTGTATTTTACTTCAGTATTCAATGTCCTTACTCCTTACTCTTATCTATACTACTATATAAAACATTTGGGACTTTCTAAATAAAGAAGTCTTAAAAAATTAAGATCAAAAAACATTTCTTTAATAAGTAAGAATTGTATATGCATATAAATTACATTAAACATCAAAATTAAATGTCCTTAATTTGACTAAAATAGTCCATTGTTTTTTAATGGCTCATTTAATATATAGAGTTAATTACATAAATTGTCTTTGTGGTTTGACTAAAATTACGAATTTTGTCCCTGTGATTAAGCGGGTCATGTCCCTGTGGTTTTTTATTTTTACGGATCAAGTCCAAATTTTGACCCCAATCCAAACTGGCCTTAAAGGACCTAACTGTAGTTTCTCCATAACTAAAGGGCTGACTTTTTAATTTTTGTTTTCACTCTTAAAAAAAACCACATGGACGATTTATATAATTTACTATTAAAAAAAAAAGAAAAAAGAAAAAAAAAACTTTTTAAATTTTATTATACGATTTTTTTTAATTTTATTTTAATAATCTTAAATTAAAAAAAAAAAAAAAAAAAAAAAAAAAACTTTTTTAAAAATTTATTTCTTGATTTTGTTAATTTTTTTTTTAAATTTTACGTTTTTAAAAGTTTTATACGTTTTTATCCTTTTTTATACGTCTTGTACGTTTATATACGTTTTCATCCGTTTTTACATGTTTTCATCCGTTTTTTGTACATTTTCATACGTTTTAATATGTGTTCATTCATTTTTATACTTTTTCGTCCGTTTTTATACTGTTATTCACCATACATTTTCATATTTTTAAAGTGTTTAAGACTTTCTAATAATGAAAGTCTTAAAATTTTTAAGACCAAAAACATTTCTTTAATAGGAAATTAATAAGCCATAATTAGTTTATGTTATTCACCATATAGCTTCCATGACAATTTTCATAAATAAAAAGTAACATCCCTTTAAATATTTTTACATTCCATTAATACAGTCAAATATTTATACAGTTCATTAAGTGTCGACTTGTAACAGCCCAAACCTCAATGGTATATAAGCTAACCTAAAAACATAACACCAATACGAAACACACTCTCTCTTTTTTTCCCGAGCACCGATAAAAAGACACGCACAAAATTCGATAAATCTACTCTCATCTTGGTGTTCGTTACCTACAGTAGAAATAAATAAGATTTGACTGTCGAATTATAGCAATAGAATGACAACTTTTATTTGGATATGAAATAGTTTGCATTGTTATTGATTATAGTTATTTTAATTAAAAGTTGTCATTCATTCGTAAAGTTACTGTTAGAAAAAATGTATAAATAAAAAATATTTTCTCGCCATAAAATTATGCATTGGGTACCCGTCGCCGCATTGCGCGGGTACCCTTCTAGTCTAGAGTAATATGCATATATATATATATATATATATATGGTCTTTAAGTCAATGATGTGTAGGGTCGTATGTGGCTATGAGTATGTTTGGCGAAATGAATTGGAGGAGGAGCTAAGGCCAGAGTTGTAACTATAGGTTATATTATAAGTTGAAAGTTAAAGTTTGTATTTTTGTAAAGCTGTTTGGCGAATTAGTTGGTGTCGAAGCTTATTATTATAAAATCATATCAACATACGTCAAATTAAATTCACATATATTTCAATCTTTTACTTGTTAATCCGTTATATTTTGATATTTAAGTAATTTTGACTCACTATAAGTCATACACATTTTTAAAAGAGAATTGATACCTACACCACACTTTTTGATTAATGCACCACAACTTGTGCATTACAGTTTGTATCGTATAATACCGTAATGCACAAATTGTGGTGCATTAATCAAAAAATGTGGTGTGAGAATCACCCCCTTTTTTAAAAGCTCGTTTCAATTGGTTTGGCTTATCGAGCCTTATAACTTGTTGAGACTTACAGCTTAAATAAAAAGATTTTCATTTAGAAACTCACCCGCACTCTTGAGTGCATCTAATATGCTCATACTATCACTGTCTAATTGTGCACCTGAGCAACAAATAAACTTGATAATTATACATACATCATACAAAGATTCACAAAATATATGGCCATAATTAATAAAAAGTTAACCATGAATGCTAGATGTGATTTTTCGAAGATCTCTAGTAGGTTCAACCAAATTATAAGCTTTATTGCCCATAGCTAATATGCCCACACAATTCTCTAGATGATACTATAACAAAAATATTTCCCAAGACATCAACAAAAGTATTTTGTATAATTATATATAATTTGACAACATAAAAGAACGGGCAAATGTCACAAAAACCATTACAAAATAAAATTTGTCAATAAATCCACTCAATATTTTTCATCCGAAAACCCTTTTGACCGGTTGGACTCTTACGTGTTATGGGTCACTAATTATAAGGTTATGAATTTAGCTATGAACCAAACATACAAGAAAAAATGATGAATTAAAGGTTCAAAATCATGATTTTTCATGTGTCTATGCAATTTATTACATGTATCAGATCAATCTTCTTTTATTTATGCAATCAAAGTTAACATGAAACCATTTGCGTGTCATGAGTAACTTATTATACCGCAAGAAACAAAAACAGAAAGTTAGCAAGTTAGCAAGGGAGTAGTAAGTTTGACCAATGATGGTCAAAAGTCATCTTTAAACCCTTTTGCAATATTTTAAAAACCGATTTTTAATCGACCCGGCTAAGTCGCCTTTAAAAACCGGTTTTTAATCGACCCGGCTAGGTAGCCGGTTGAACCGTTATGTGGAACCAATTTTATGCAAAATCATGGTATCTTTTGAACATCGAAATTCAATTCCTAATACTGCAAAAAGCTTTTAAACCTAACCAAACAACCCTTAATCAGCTCCAAAAACACTTAAACATGTCCCAAACTTAAAAAAAGACAAAAGGTATGACCCAGGATTTAGTAAAATGGGTCGACCCGCGTCAACAAAAGAACAGCCGGTTCATAAACAAACAAACAACAATCATATCCGACCCTGTTCCCGGTTCAACCCGGGTTAAAAGACCATTGCCCTCTTAAACAAAGACAAAATGAATTCGATGGTTTAGATACTGTTTGTTTAAGCAAAATCATGTGCCCCTGCGATTTAGTACATGTATCAGATCAATCTTCTTGTATTTAAGCAATCAATGTTACTATATTTACAAACACGGAACCATTTGTGTGTTATGGGTTACAAATAAAGAAATAATTAAACGATTATACGGCAAAAAAAAAGTCATCATGTTAACAAGTGAGAATAAGTTTGACCAATGATGGTCAAAAGTCATTATCTTTAGACCCTTTTGCATTGTTTTAAAAACCGGTTTTTTGCGCGACCAGGCCAGTCACCGGTTGAACCACCGTGTGGAACCGGCTTTATCCAAACAGCTTTTAAACCTATCTAAACAACACTTAATTAGCTCCAAGCACCCCTAAAAAGTCCCAAACAGCTCTTTCAGATATGTTTGGTAAAGTAGCTGAGTAGCTGGAGATTATGAGTGTAAAAAGACATTGAAGGACAAAAGATACAAATATACAAAGTTAAAGCTAAGGGTACTAATGTAATTAGCCTAACCAAAAGCTCAGCTTATTTTAGAAGCTCCTCCTAGGAAGCTTTTTTAATAGCTTTTGGATTTTAAAAGCTTCTATAAGCTTGTGTGCCAAAGAAAGATTCTACTAAAAGCTATCCCCATAAGCTCTTACTAGTTGCGCGCCAAACATACCCTATGTTTCATCCATGAGCTCATATAAGTTTATGAGTATATCATATGTAACAAGCTAGCTAGGTACAAACAATCCCTGCCGTGGCCACACAAAACTCCTAGAAATGAAGGGCTTTACCCGGTTTTAAGTCTAATTCACCTTGAAACTTGTTTGGTTTAGTGTGAGGTGATCTGCACACACATATACTCTAGATTTGCACATAGTTACTTTAGATTTAGGCAAAACAAGACACAAGGAGAATAAGCAGAACGTAACACATATATGAAGCATAAAATGTTATGTATAAGTAAAAACTATGTTTGTACAAATCACATTTGTTGCTCTAATAGAGGATGTTAATCCATAATAGTAACTATAAGAAGGGCATTTCAAAATATAAATCGAAAGTTTAACAATAAAATCGATCGGAAAATAGCCTCTAATTTATTTATTACTATGAAAAAGGTCAACAACAACAAACATCCATCGTTGTCATGCAGAGACTACAAAGATAGAACGTATACAAAAGGTAATAGACTAATATGAAGTGCATTTTACTTGAGGAGTCAATGTCCTTAGCAAACGACTCTTATCTAAAGTATTATGTGGTTGTAATATGGTCCTTTTAGTCAATGATGTGTAGGGTCCTATGTGTTGTTTCAATTTACTTGTTCCAGAACTATTAAAAAGTTAACTAACCAAGTAATATTAGTTTACACTTTAATAGTTTGTTTATATCAATACGATAACACCATATAACTTTTTTTTAACATTTAACTCTTTATTGATATATATCAAAGAATTATACTTAAGTGTTTGTAGAAAAACACTTGAGATTGAATGACAATGTGTGTGTCGTAATCGCCTCACCCCCAACATCATCACAAACGTCTTCTTCCTCCTCATGTGCATACTCATTCCTAACACGCAATGCAACCACATCTACATCTACATCAATGGTATATTGGTATGCATTTTCTAAATGATAAATAAATTTGTGATCATAAAATATCAATGGTATATTGGTATGCATGAATGTAATGGATTGCAAGTAAAACTATTTGCTGCTATAATATCAATGGTAGTCAACTAGTTACTATTACTCTATTAGTATATTATTTTGAAAAAAAAAAAAAAAAAAAAACTTTGATACTTATTTTTCTTTTACCTTTCACCATTATATTATTGTTCCTTACTTTATGGAAAATTTGGTGAAGAATGACTTATTGAACAATCTCTTTTAAATAAGTGTTTTATAAATATATTCATTGACTTTTCATGCTTCAACTTTTTGGGAAAAAAACTTATAAATGGACTTATTATATTCCATTTCTTTCTCGACGCACCCTATTAAAACCGCGATATCTCTAAATCAAGAATAAAATCCAATTTAATTTCACATCAGGATCAACATTTGATTAAATAAACTGAGGAAAACATATGTATTGTAAAATCCAACGATAATTAATGAAACAAGTCGATAACCATGCGATATATGATGAATGCTTCGGTATACTTAGAAGACTGACTTTTCATTATTTTTTTTTGTTACAGCTGTCTGACGTATTCATTTCACTATGCATCCAAGCCTTCATTTGATATATTTAGTTTAGTTGGAGATCATGAAAAATTAATGTAATACATTGATACAAAACGATGTCGCTAGCTGTGATATGATATGTTTACTTTAGTTGTATCCAGATAATCAAGTGCACAATAATGGTTCAATCTTGAAAGTGTTTTGAGTAGAAAGTTATTGGACACAAAGATTGGTAAAACGGAAAGAAAAAAAAAGAGCCCCTTGGATGGCTTGCCAATCGAGGGCGTAAATTTAGAAACTTGATCCATGATCTGAAGAATTATGCTATTGACTTCAGCATCATGTTCGTTATAGCAGTAACATACTGCAGAGGAAAACAGTCAGCTGACTCTGCAAATTTCTTAGTGATTGAGGTACCTACCTACTACTCGAATCCTTTCATTTCAGCTGAACTTGTCTTCTTAGCAATAAAATACAACTCAAATCAAACATACTCGCACAAAATCATATAATCAACCAGGGTCAATTTTAGTAATTTAGATGTTCCGGACAGTCATTAACAGTTCAGCAGCCACAAACATCACCAATTCCGAGCACCATGGTCTTGTACCTTGCGCGCAAACTTCAAAGATTCAGTACGGAAAAAGTCCAGATCTCGTTTCAGCTTCTCATTCTCTTGAGTTAATGTGTCAATTTGCGCTTTTTGCCTTGCTATGATAGACTCCGAGCTGCTGCTGCAACACTGCTCCCACCGTGTCCGTGAGAGGATTGGAGACCTGATGGTAAATATATACAATATATATTTTAGGGAGAATTACATGTTTATAGGCTAAAAAAAGGTAGCATGTAAATAATACGAGTCTAATTCATAAAACAAGTATATTATTAACCTTGATAAGTGGTCACAGAGAGATAAATGGTCTTCTGGAACATGAAGAATGTGACTGTTGTCATTATCATTCGAAGCAGTAACCAACGCCTCAAGACTTGCCTTCTTACTTTCACCCGGGATTCTATTATCTTTAAACACATCACGCCAATCCGCACACCGTCCAGCCCTAGGTCCATCCTTGTCACCGAAGTTGATAACATCAACAGCTACACCTTTAGCTTTCAACTGTTCCAATTTTTTCAAATCATGTAAACCAATATACCGGACTGAAAGCCAAGAAACACATACACACAGCATATAAATAATTTTTGGAATAAACATGCTAATAATTAAAAGGTTGAATTAACAGCATACCCTCCGGCAAACACAACAATCCTTTTTATAAATCACATTGTTTCCAAGAAACTGATCAGCCCTATCTAGTGCATCTAATATGTGCATATGATAGGTGCCTACTTGTGCACCTGATCAACAAAAGACCTTGATAGTTATACATACATTATATAATGATTCACTAAATATATAGCCATAATTAATTAAAGAAGCTAACCATAAATGCTAGACATGATCTTTCGAAGATCTCTAGTAGGTTCAACCAAATTATAAACGCGGCTGCCCATTGCCAATATGCCCAAACAATTCTCTGGATGAAACTGTAACAAAAATATTTATGTCTTATTTATGTAGTTTATAGTAACAATTCAACAACATGAAAGAAACCGAAAAGTTGCGCACGATAAATAGATGTTATATTACGTCGATTTTTTCTTTACAATAAAGTTCAATAGCTTCGGCTTGAGCCAAAAACCTCGTTGATCTGTTATTTTGCATCCAACTAGAAGTGTCCACGCATATGACTGTAACCTGATACCAAAACATAAAAACTTAGTTAGTTAGATTTTGAGATCTAATTAAATAACACAAAAGATAAGACGATAAAGGCATACCTCGCCCGCCATGGGAATGTCGAATTTAAAATCTTGAATGTTATTTAATGTTTAGGGTTTTAGTATTTTGTACGATAATAACTGTTAGTTTGTTTCTCTTGATATTGGTATACAGTATAGACCTTATATTACATTCAAGCCCATGCAAAAATATGTTGTGAAAAGGTTAACCGACTTTAAAATACTCAAACGGCACACCACTCTTATACTCATGTAGGAATGACAAAAAATCCGACCGATGGGGACCCGATCCCCAAACCCGATTTGACTGGGAATCCCGAGTTGACAGGGGCCGGGAATCCCGAAATATGAAACCGGGATGGGGATAACATAAATCCCCGAACCTGGCCCCGACCCTGTGACAACTGGGTAAATTTCGAAAACTATTTTTAATACGACACTACTTCAAATTTTACCAAGCTAAACAATCGTCTATAATCTTTTGATATTTTGCGGAATATCCCGTTGTTGAACCTTGTGTGTGACTTTAGATTAGGCACTACTAGATCTCGGCACTAGGCAAAACCTAATAAATCAAGAAAACTTGAGAAAACCACTCGTCTAGTTTCCATAGACGTATTTATGACCGATTTTATTGGAAAAGCATAACCAAAACTTTTGGCGCACTTGTGAAAACTTGTTAGACTTTTAAACGAAATATACGAGCTTGGGAATGTAGGAATCGGGGAACTTTAGAAAAAATTTGTGAATGGTCCTTGTGGTTTTATCCGGCCGCGCCCTACCCCTTCCACCATTAATAGTTATTTTGAATTTAGAGAGTAAGGGGGTGTTTCTTTTTTTTTTCTTAGCTATGGGATCATGTGAGTCCTACCTTTATATAAGCCTTTTATTGAGGAAGGTATTAAAATTTATGCCTTGTGGATATAGATCAATTAAGGGAAATAGTAGGTCCCACTTAGAAAATAAATAATATTATATGTGTTTGTGGACCTAATCTCCCTCACAAACATTTCCTCTCTCCTCTCTTGAAAACCTAGCCGCCAGAAAACCACCACCACCGTCGCACCACCGCCGGCCTCCACCACACACCACCTACCTCAAACAACTCCCCATACCCTCCCCATCCCGATCTCTAACACCACGCGCCACAGAAACCATCCCCACCCTCGTTTCGTTCACACACGCGCCACCATAGCACCACCCTATCACCACCACCGGTTCTATTTGTGAAAAAGAAAAGGTAGGGATTAAACCCACGAGTTTTAACTCGTTATTTTTGGTAACTCGTGATATGAATCACGAGTTGACTCACTTGATGTTGGGTTTGGTTAGAAACACATGGGAAACGAATTTTTGATAATAAAAAGTGGTAAAAACATGTTGGTATCCATGTTGTTGTCTCGTGTGCGTGTCGTGTGTCGCGTCAGCTTAGCCGAGGGCTTAGGCTCTCGGTGAGGACTCTTTGTGTGCTTGATTAAATGGTTCATGATGTTATTGCTTGTGTTTGTTTTGGGTTTCGGGTGAAACCCTAGATGTTGGAGGTTGATTTGTTAGTCTTGATGTTGAAAATGGTTTGACTCTTGCTTTTTTCGAGTGGAAAAGACCCTCGTCGGGTCGTTTGGTTTGGCGTTGTCGATGGGGAAGCTAGGTCGAGACCCTTATGGTCTCGACAATACATTTGGAAGTGTTGGAAATTATGGTATATTGGTCGTTGTTGTTGTGTTGTTTGCCCGAGGGAAAGAAAGCCGAGACCAAATGGTCACGGCTAAAATTGGTTATGGTGTTGAGGAACTTGAAATGGGAATCGTTGTGAGACGGTTATTGGTGACGGAGGATAGGTTAGACGTGAGTCGTAGACGACCACGTGATGTTGAAGTTGTTGATATTGGGACTTGACTTTATTTGACTCGTTGATATAATTGTAAACTCTGCGCCAAGTCGGTATCACGTTGACTTTTTAGTCATCTTTGACTCCGACAAGGCCGTGACATGGACTATATTTATTATTGGACTTGATATAACTTAATAAGTCGAGAAGTTATGAATCGGACTTGTGACTCGAAACGAATAGTAACTCAAGTAACAATAACGTAAACAATAACTAATAAAAAGGTTTTCATATTAATAATTAGCAAGTATATTTTACTTGTTATTATTCTTTCTAATTAAATAACAAAGAGACGTGTAATAAATAATGAGATGGTTACTAAATGTTTTGAGGAACGAAAACTAGAAGTGCCATAAATGCTAATTTAATACCATTTAATTGCTTGTCACGGATATTTGGTATTAATTAGGTTAACTTACTTAACTAAAGAACTTATTGGATTGACGAATCGAGTAAGACCTCGATAGTTATGTCGGAAGAGTTTAGTAATGACAACATATCCTCGACACCCTAGGACGTGGTATAGTTTTAGAATAATAAGTAAAGCGAATACATTGTAAAGTTTATCATATTGACGAACTCGATAAGTTTTGACAATATGTTTAAGAGACTTATTAAACTACAAACTTGACACATAGATTTTGTGATCTTTCTTTATTAAATTCTTGAGTAGCGTGTGTTCACATGAATCTTGTTGAGTCGACACAACGCACGCGCGGATTCCAAACACTAGAAACTGTTTTGAGAAAGAGTTTTGGAAATAAAACTGAAATATATTCGGGATTGGGAACTATTGAATGGAGTTATAATCTAAGCCGAGTCTATGTTATTAGGTAGTGCCGAGTCAGTAGTTGTTGTTTCCTGATAGTCAATACTCTTCTTGTTCCTGTTGATTCTTGTGCATTTGATGGACTAAGGTAAGTTTCATAGCCCCACTTTTATTCGTACCTTGCTTTATTTAATCTTGGGGTGCGAAAACATGCTCTTGTTTTGATTGGACCATTTATGAAACTATACTTTGCTTGCGCTTATTACGTAGTCTTGGCTAAGGTTTAGCCTCTCTTATCTTGCCAACTATTAGGTCTTTTATTCATGTTGTAGGTAGATCTATCGTGGTTGACCGCCCCGTATTGGACTTGTTTGCCCGGCTTGCCAGGGTGGCACCTGGATTTGTGGTTGCAAAATTTGCCATGACGTATAATGATAACATCAAATTAGCCTGATCTTTTATATATCAAATTCCCGTGTTTATGGGCTCATTTGTATTAATATGGTACTTAACTCGTTCATATTCATTCATATTTTCATTTCAGGATAAATGAGGCGTTGGAGCGGAAAAGATGTGAAAAAAAGGCCAAGTATATGTTCTGAAGATGGGTTTACGTGTGCCTTTGGATTTTATGTGAAGATTACGCCGTAACTAGCTAATAAGGTTACGACGTAAATATGAGCTTTGAAGGATACGGCGTAACCAACTATTATGGTTATGTCGTAATTATTTTTGTGAAGGTTACGGCGTAACATGGGAATTTATTTACGCCGTAGAGATAATTTCGGAATAGATAATCATGTGTGGACGAAGGGTTACGGCGTAACTCGGATAATTAGTTACGCCGTAATTTATTACTTGGGCGCAAAGTTTCGAGGTCCAGGGATTAAAGGCGGTCAAAATAATATTAAGTCATTTATCACAAGGACCGAAGGTAAAAATAACAAGAGCGATCAGGGACTAAAGGTGACAGCTTATATGAAGTTTATTTACTTCATGGACTAGAAAATAAATGAAGAAGAACGATCAGGGTCAAAAGCGTCAACTAGTGCAATTATGTTTCAAGTATATTTGAGGATGAGAAAAAGTACGAAATTCAATGTTATGGCGTAATTGCATTGTTTAGTTACGGCGTAACTTAGTTACGATGTAATTTTTCGAGATCCGGATTTCGTTGCGCTATCATTAGTTACGGCATAATTTGCCCTTAAGGTTACGCCATAACCATGTCGGGGCCTACAAATACAGCTCTAAATCTGCATTTTTAGTATCTCTCTTCACCCCTCTCCTAGGGGTCGATTAGGGCACCACTCCAGGGCATTTTCCAAAGATCAAAGCCGGTTTGAAGGAAGAATTCACTCGCAATCATCATCATTATTAGCTCTACATCAAGTAATTTGTATCAAACATTATGTTCAATTCAATTTATGATTTATTCATTTTTGTTGGTATGATTTATTATATGTTTGGTAAAGCACCCTGGTGCTGGCCTAGTTATGATTCTTTAATTGTTTTGTTTGCGTTTACTTTACTTCCGTACAATTATTTCTAAGTGTATGCATGCATAGTTTATTGGTAGCCACCCTTGGTTCGGTAGTTTTAAATGGCGGTAGAAGCCAATTGCCTAGGAGATATGACCAACTAACCCTAGGTGAGCGGACTGAGACGGGAAAGGTAAGATATAACCAACTGACGACCCTTTCTACTTGTGCGACTTGACCAACTGATCACCTATCGTTTGGATGAACTTAAGAATTAGGGGGTGAGTGTCTAAGAAATTTATAAAAAAAGTTTATAAAAAATTTATAAGAAATTTATAAAAAAAATTATAAAAAAAAGTTTATGAAAAATTTATAAAAAAAAGTTTATTAAAAATTTATAAGAAATTTATTAAAAAAAAAAAAAAAAAAAAAAGTTAATAAAAATTTATAAAAAAAGTTTATAAAAAATTTATTAGAAGTTTATAAAAAAGATTCATAAATATTCTATTTAAAAGTTTATAAAAAAAAAACTAGAAAAAAGTTTATAAATTTTTTTTCAAGTAAATTAAAATTCCTCACTTTTTGGAGGCATTCTGATTCTCTCTATTTTGGCAATTCGGGGAATTGTAAATTAATTCAAATGCCCCAATTTGAGTTGCCAAACAGGACATTTGAAGGAAATTAAAATGCAAATGCCCTCAATATCCTTCAAATTGCCCCAACCAAACGCCCCCTAAACGAATTCCTAAACCTTATGCAAAATCCATAAACTAGCCAAACGCACCCTTAGAAAACAAATATATTCATTCACTTAGTTAAAATCTAAACTAACCACAGTATATTTAACTTACTACTAGTATTAAACTCATTTTGACCAATACTCATACTCTCTCACCAAAGAAAAAAGTACGACCTGGATGGTCCCAGTGAACCGGCCAACCCGGGTCGGCTGAAACCCAGTGGTTCGATCTTGGTTATAAATCACCACAAACCCGCTTTCTCAGATCATCACCGGTCATCGGTTCGACCGGTTCAGCGATTGTACCCGTGGTCACGGAAACAATGGTAGGGACGTCAAGCCCCTCGGTGTCTCTGTTGCTGTTTACGTTCTATTGCTACTTTACTATCCGTCACAAAATCATCAGGGGTTGGTGGATCAACGATAGGAAGTGGGCCCGAGTCAGCTTCATTATCATTCCGGTCTAAAATTGTTGTATTTAGAACATAAAAAGAGTACAATTTTGTAACCAAAAAATGAAAACTACAGCCTATAGCATTTTTATAGTAGTAACTTCACCATGTTAGACAATGATACCCGTAGGTATAACTTTATTATTCACAATTATTTATAATGGCAAAACCCTAGATGACTTAAACCCACAAACCGGGCTTGGGCCTATTTATTCTCTAATACTCCCCAGCTTCGAAAGCGAAATCGCGAAGCTCGAACTGAGTAGGAAATTAAAAAAAAAAAAAAAAAAAAAAAAGACAAAATAAAACAATAAACAAAATTAAACGGGATAACCTAAAGTATCCCAAACAGTCGTCTCGGGAATAAGAACCCTAGATTCGACACCAACAAAAGTCGTCTCGGGAATTGATACCCTGGATTCGACACCAACAAAAGTCGTCTCGGGAATTGATACCCTGGATTCGACATAAAACAAAAACAAAAACAAAATTAAATAACTTTTTTTTTTCTTCGCAACAGTAAATCATATGTAGACAAATCTTCAAATCTTGAAGTCTTCAAAGCCAAGGTTGAGATCTATAGTCAACAATGACGGAAAGGGTTTTTTTTTTTTTTTTTTTTTTTTTTTAGCGAAGAATAGGAAAAAAATAGGGTTGGAGATGATTGAGAGGTTGATGAGTGTTGGAGATGATTGAGAGGGTTGGGAAGGAGAAGTAGTAGATGAAGAAGGAGGCGCAGAAATAGGAGATAGGAGGTTTGACGGTGGCTTAGAGTAGGCTCTCAACATAGCCACCTGGGTCGGAGGATCGACCATTCTCAAACCATGTTGAGACAATGATACCAGTAGGTATAACTTTATTATTCACCATTATTTATAATGGCAAAACCTTAGATGACCTAAACCCACAAACCGGGCTTGGGCCTATTTATTCTCTAATACACCGTAGAGCAAAGTAAAAGTAAAGTTAAAAAAAAAGGGTAATTGAAACTAGGGACTAAAACTTACAAAACAGAGTTAGTTAAAGGATGATAGGATATAAAAACACAGAGGGTTAGTTTCATCATCATATAAAATCTTCGATCTCATCTGCCTACTGGTGACAATTCGGTTGGTTAGGGATTGAAATGTTTGACTTTCAAAAGTCAAGTATTTGACTTTAATTTTTTTAGTGAAGATGGTTTATAATTGGATTGAAATTTTGGTTGATTAGGGATTGATAAGGAAGTCGCACCACTGGATTGGGGGGCCCGCTTGAAGATAGCTTTGGGTGCGGCTCGGGGGTTAGCTTACTTGCATGAAGATTCAAGCCCAAGAGTCATACATAGAGACTTCAAGTACAGCAACATTCTGCTGGAACATGACTTTACTCCTAAAGTTTCTGATTTTGGTCTGGCTCGTTCCGCTTTAGATGAAGAAAACCAACATATTTCGACACGTGTCATGGGCACTTTTGGGTACGCTTTTCTTTTTCTGTAAATGAGTCAGATTATATGTCTTGGCCTGTTAGGGAACCCGCCGCTTCCAAATTTTCTTAAACTTCTTTTCATTTGAATTCAGGTATGTGGCCCCCGAGTATGCAATGACAGGCCATCTTCTTGTAAAGAGTGACGTATATAGCTATGGAGTGGTACTCCTTGAGCTCCTAACAGGAAGAAAACCCGTTGACATGTCAATGCCATCGGGCCAAGAAAACCTTGTCGCCTGGGCCCGTCCCCTCCTCCCAACACCAGAAGGTCTAAACTTGCTTATTGATCCATCACTATCCCCTGAAGTTCCATTAGACAGCATTGCTAAAGTAGCAGCAATAGCATCAATGTGTGTGCAGCCCGACGTGTCACACAGACCCTTCATGGGTGAAGTGGTTCAGGCCTTGAAATTGGTCTGCAACGAGTGCGAAGAAACACGAGACTTGGGCTCAAGGACATGTAGCCAAGAGGATTTAATTCCCATGGACTTTGATCCACGAGCCAGTACAAACTCTGGCCACAGCCCTGGCCCAGACCCAGGTCCATCGCATTCCACCTATCCAAGCTATGAATCTCCACTTGATGTGGAGAGCGGGTTTTCGGGTCTTGGGCTAGATGTACATTCATATAGGATAACCTCAAGTTCAGGCCCGTTGAGGCCTAGGAGACGTTTGCAGATTTGGGAAAAGATGAAGAGATTTTCAAGTGGTAGTATGAGCGATTATGGAGACTTTTTGAAGTTATTGTCACGATCACGTTGACTTTTTTGAGTTATTTTTTTCTTTACTTTGACCATGGTCATCCCAACCATCGGGTTTGCAGGAAAACTGCTGAATGAGATGTACAGAAAAAGTGTTGCATTGTATTGGGAATGTATTTCCTTGGTATAGTTGTAAATACAAACTGCAGCAGCAAATACAAGAGGTTCGGGTTGTCTATAAAAGTAGAAATCTTTGTGTAAATTTTCTTGAAATGGCTGCTACATGTTTGTTAATTTCAAACTGAGTTTCGTTTCAAATCACATCTTCTGTTAGGTTAACACCCACAAATATTTTGGTAAAATGCAAAATAAATAAGGTAAACTTTTATGTGAGATTGTTGATGAAGTGTTACGGAATAATATAAAACAGGTGAAACAGAATAGAGGTTTAAACACCCCTTAAGGACTATTTGATGATCGGCAAGATGGTAACTTTTGGGTCATTCTATGAAACCAAATCGAAATTTATGTTTATATAGAAGTTACAGATTATCAGTTAAGGAATTTTGTAAACTCACGATTGAATTTGATTCTAATTCAGCATGTCAGGGTTGGCGTTTGCAAAGCATAATCAAGACGCTACTTAGAAAAGTCATAAATCAACCAGGGTCAATCTCTCTTTTAATAGAAAAACATAAAAATTCAAATGTTCTGAATAATCATCAACAGTTCAGCAGCGGACATAGATCAACAATTCAGAGAAGCACGGCCTTGTACATTGTGGAAAAACTTAGAAAATTCAGTACGGAAGAATTCCAACTCTCGCTTCAGGTTTTCATTCTCTTTATTAAAAATGTCAATTTGCCATTTTTGCCTTGCATTGATAGACTGTGCGCTGCTGCTCTGCTCCCACCGTCTCCAAGAGAGAATTGGAGACTCGTAAATGTTTACAATATACATATATAAGTCAAAAGAAGTAGCATTTCCAATACGGATCCAATTAAGCAAAAAAAGTATATGTTAGAACAAGGCTAACATGACATGAAAGAAGAAGGATAGGACGGATTTATTGAAGAACAATGCAGAATCTAAACAAAGAACTCCAATGAAATCAAGTAGTCCCTATGGAGAGGACTCAAATTCAAATACAAATGATTGATGATGATCATGCTCTACCTTCAGCCTTATTTTATAGCTAAGAAAAGTAACTAAAAACTGAAATATGGTAAGTAAATTGCTGGAGATCAGGGAATGCTTAATGTGCTTGCTCATAATAGAATGCTGAAAATCAGGGATTGATTTTCAGTAAAATCAATGGTTGATCTGTGATCCGTATTCTTCTCTCTTTCCCTGATTTCTTCCATTTAGAATATGTAAGCTTCCTATGGAAACTTGCCTTGTCCTCAAGGCAAAAGTGTGGAAATTGTCCAGAAAGTAAATCATAATCTTCCCAAGTGGCTTCTTCAAGAGGTCGGTTTTGCCATTGCACCAACAATTCCAAGGTATTGGATCTGGATATCCAGCGGTGTGTTAGAATCTTATCAGGACAAGAATCTGTCCCAGTCAGCAGTGATGGGTAAGAGTGCAGGGGGTTGAGAAACCAATTGACCGTGTGCTGGACGTAGTAGGGAAACATGGAAGATAGGGTGTACTTTGGAGTCTGTAGGAAGAGTAAGTTCATAGGCTACAAGACCTACTCGTCGAGTCACAGTGTCCGGTCCAAAGTACAGTGGTGAAAGCTTCTCAAACTTTCGTCTAGAAAGGAAGCGTTGACGGAATGGCTGAATTCGAAGAAGAATTACATCCCCCACCTCAAATGATACCGCTCTTCGCTTCAAATCTGACTCTGCTTTCATACGTGACTATGCTTTAAGCAAGTTGGTTCACAAAAGCAGGAGCGCATCATCAGAAGCAACCAAATGTTTATGAGTTTCACCTTGAACTTGGGATGAGCATTTCGAACCGAATCCCGGAACCGAACCGGAACCGTGCCGGTACCGTGCAAACAGTACCGATTCTTGAAATCTGATGCGGTACCGGGACTACGAAATAAGGTGAAAAGAAATCGGGACCACTAATTGATGCGAGACAGTACCAAATCGAAATTCGAAAAAGCGGAAAACCCGATTTCCGGTACCGTATCGGTATCCGAATCCGTTCGATCGGTACCGGTACCACTAATTTATGCTCGGGGAAAAATCGGTACCACTAATTCGGTACGGGATCGGGACCGGCACCGTGCTCATCCCTACCTTGAACATACAAGTTAAGTGGAGGCAGGTCACGACCATAAACTGACTTAAAGAAGTATGATAATCGGTATTGAGCGAGTATTCGGCCCAAGCCAAAAACACCTTAAGTAAAGCTTCTAGGCAACAATTAACCACTTCCATCTTACCATCAAGCGGGGCCCATACGTAGTCGGGGTTGACTAAGACGGAACAACTATTGTGGTAGAATCAACAACCAATAATCAAAGATGAAGCACAAGAGAAGAAATAACAATCGACAAATTTGCGGAAGCTTTTCTTTATTCAAAACAAGATTCAAAGGTACAAATTTAATTCAAAGGATACAAAACAAATTCGAAGGTACAAATCTCTCTCCCCTCACCTCCTTTTTATATGGGTGAGGGGGAAAGAAGCAGACTCCAATTTGGATTTGAAGACGGCTCTTCAAATTCAATTTGGACTTCAAGACGCGTAGCATACGCGTAGCTTAGGACTTAAGCAAAAAACCAACCGACCCTTAGGAGTTTTAATCACATTCATAACAATCTCCACCGTGATTGAAACTCCTAAGGAATACCAAATGTTTCAAATAAAATTCAAAATTTCAAATGCTAGAGATACTAGCCTAATTCAAAGCGAACGATCGATTCCCAAAAACGATCCGAAATAAACCGAACAAATGCAAATGCCGATAATCTTCAAAACGAACAATCAAACGTTAACCAACAAATTCAAACTCGGTTAACCAAACAAACAAACCGGCTCAAACGATCTTCAACAAAGACAATCAAATTCGGGCAACCAACTTCAAAAGCCCGACGATCCAAATTTTCCAAAGTAACAAATTCCAAATGATCGAACAAATTCCAACTACTTGAACCAAGTCTTCAAACACCAAACCGATCTTCAAATTCCAAATACCAAATTCAAATTCTAATGACTTACTTATTTAATAAGAATACGGTCTAACTTTAAATACCAATTAAAAGATCTTCAAAAGCAACCAAACGATTCCCACTTATCAACCAAATCAAATACGCATTCAAAAGCAAAACTCAAACTAATAAGCCCAAATATAGTAGAAGTCCAATACCAAACAATTACCAACAATGGCCCTCTAACCAAAATCCAAAATCTATTCCCAAATATAATACTGTATGCATATAATTTTCAGTCAATGTCAAATGATTTTCAAAGTCAATCAACTTTACCTTTTTCTTTTTCTTCTTCTTCATGATCAAAAAACCCAGGAACACCAAACAAAACAAATCCAAATGATATCAAGATATTGAATCTTGAAATCAACCAAAAAAACTGATGTCGATTACAAAACCCAAAACAGCTGCAGCTTGCTTCAATCGATCGAACCTCTCTGATACCACTTGTTAGAATCAACAACCAATAATCAAAGATGAAGCACAAGAGAAGAAATAACAATCGACAAATTTGCGGAAGCTTTTCTTTATTCAAAACAAAATTCAAAGGTACAACTTTAATTCATAGGATACAAAACAAATTCGAAGGTACAAATCTCTCTCCCCATCACATCCTTTTTATATAGGTGAGGGGGAAAGAAGCAGACTCCAATTTGGATTTGAAGACGGCTCTTCAAATTCAATTTGGACTTCAAGACGCGTAGCATACGCGTAGCTTAGGACTTAAGCAAAAAACCAACCGACCCTTAGGAGTTTTAATCACATTCATAACATCTTGCCAGAAGTTGTTTCAAAAAATAACATCTCTATCACATATGATGCAACGAGGCATACTATGTTAGCAAACGATTTCCTTACAAGAAAGTGCAGCCATCGACTTAGCTATAAATGGGTGAGCCAGTGGTAAAACGTAAAAGTGACAATCACAACTAGCGGTATCAACACCTCCTGATTTCGGAAGCCCAACAGTGAAGTCTAGAGAGATATCTTCCCAATCACAACATAGAATCGGTAGAGGCTATAGTAGACCATTCGGAGCAAGTGTTTGGTATTTGTTCTGTTGACATACCAAGAAATTTTTGCACAAGAATTTTTAAATCACTCTTCATTTTTGGCCAACAGAAATTTTCACAGAGGTGCTTATAGAGATGAGGGGGTAGAATCCCTATGGAATACGAATTCCATATGACGGTTACATGCTTGGCTTGCAAGCCAAGCAACTAGTTTCCTAATCTAAGT
The DNA here is from genome assembly GCA_022545495.1 of Chrysanthemum lavandulifolium. Classification (NCBI taxonomy): domain Eukaryota; kingdom Viridiplantae; phylum Streptophyta; class Magnoliopsida; order Asterales; family Asteraceae; genus Chrysanthemum; species Chrysanthemum lavandulifolium. Next base: position 291,976,686 of record CM040238.1, on the reverse strand, counting down.
ACATTCCTAAACTTTATTTAAACTAAATACAATTAATCCCCTTATTATTATCTAAGTCACATTTAACCCTCCTAAGTATTGCTACTAACACATAAAAATTTCCACCTTAGGAGTAATACTTAGGCATTAACGATACTCAACATCTTCATCCAATGCTGGAACCTCGAACCGGGGACCGCCTTGTAAACCAGGCCTTGTACTTTAGTAAATTCCCGAGTTTAGATTTCTTAGACTCCTTCACTTTCTTCTTTTCAGCAACATTATCCTTTGCACCCTCTTGACCAGGTGCTCCAGTTACCATAATGTCTACCCCACCTTTATACCAAGGTGTACCTTTTCCTGCTTCTTTACCAAGCAACCCGTGTTTGTCTTTTCTTCAAGCTGCTTGTCCTCCAACTTTCTTTGAGCCACTGCAGCATCATCGTTACTATC